>CM077187.1:9355285-9507785 GCA_039654105.1 Coreius guichenoti
ATCTCTCAAAATTTGATACATGATAGCCACATTTGTCTACTAGAAACATAATTTACTTGGACGTGTACAACACAATCACAGATTATGTGAGTTAATGTCAAATACAAAGAGTTCCGTTGTTACAACCTCCCCCACTACTGGGGTGAGTGAGTTGTAACACTGGCTGGGGATAGATATAACACTGAGAGCTAATTTGCTGAAATAAGATCCACACAAACTAAATTTATGCAAGAACGTTATTGAAGAACAAAGAATAGTCAGTTTTGAATAAAGTGTGAAACAACAAGTGTTGAAAAAACATTGTATTGTATTTTTACTTTTATTACTTTAAATTTAACAAAAAACTCACATGATTTTGTCTTAACAAGGGATGTGATTGATAACTGGAATCATCATAAGGGGTTGTTTGTAACATTTTTAATGAACTGTTATAACTATCCCCACCCAAAACAGACATAACATAGCTAACTGTTATAGCATGTGGGGTTGAAGTTAGCATGAATGAACATCAAATTAAACTAGAGAAACAGTAACTTTAGGTCAAATAACTGTATCTACAATACAATGATTGCTAGGCAAATAATAATCTTAATAAAATGTTTACTTTCTTTCCTGAAAATCGTTTTTTTTTGGTCATAAAATCTACAATGTTGCTCATAGTTACATGCCACTTCTCCTGTGAACTCAAAAAGGTGATGGGAGAGTATGATATTGATGACATCACCATAGCTCTTTTCTGACGTCAAATTGACAACGTTAACTGACCCCGTGTTACAACACTCCCTGGTCTCACCCTATATATGTATATGTATTATATGTGTGTGTGTGTGTGTGTATATATATATATATTAGTGCTGTCAAATCGATTAATCAATACACACACATGCATGTATATATTTAAGAAAGATTTGTTATATTTATATATAAAATATTTATATTTATATATAATATAAATATATATATATATACAGTATATACATGCAAATATTTCTTATACATATACATGTATGTGTGTGTATTCAAATATACATAATTATACACAGTACACACATATATTATGTAAACACAAACTTTTATATTTGATACGATTAATTGCGATTAATCGATTTAACAGCACTAATATATATATATACACATACACACACACACACACAGTAAATATATTACTTAACCGATTTGACAGCACTACTAATAAAACATTTGAATTTTTAAAAATTACCTAAATATCTTCAAAAATTTATTTTAAACTACAGGACTGAATTGATGTCTTTCACAATCTTAAAAACTGTTTGATCTAAAGGCTTATCTTAAATGATCAACATTACTTTTGTAGAGAAATATAAATTATGCCTACATACAAACTGCTACACAAAACTAATTTTTATATAAAAATGAAATGGATGACTTGGAGTGGATAGCAAAGGAAAAGCATCAAGTATTCCATGTGAACTCCATCAATTTGTTTAAAATGCATCCCAACTCTACATAACAACATGCTTTACATAACCTTAAGCAAGTTTCATAACCACCACTGAAGTTACACTTCATCTAAAATATTTTCCAGGAACTTGTAAATTAGTCAAAGATATGTTTTCACATTATAGTATTTTTTAGAAATGTCCTACTCACAATTGTTGTATGTCATCAGACCCAAACCTGAAAAAAGTGGAACTCAAAGTCAGTCAGGCTGTACGTGTGTTTTAACAGTGATCGTAACCCCTGCCTGACGTTCCGTAGAGGACTTTGAGCTGGACACTTACTGGCAGCAGTCATCCGGGGTTGGGTTTGTAAACACCAGGATTTGCGCCATTCAGAACTGAGAATGACTTTTCAATTCCAGTTCATTTCCTCAATTTGAATTGAGACATCACAGGATGGAGATTTTTCATTCCAATTTTAATCAACAGAACTAGAATCAAAATGGAAAATGGTTGTTTTAATTAATATTTAATTTTTAGATTATATTAATAATCAGTTTCAATCTGGAAAATTTCAATATGGAAATTTGTAACAACTTTATATATATCATATTTCAGTTTATGGCTCATGATAAAAGGAGACTTCATTTCCCACAAGTTTACTCTACATATATTATGCAATCAATATTGCCTATTTATTCTGATATTCTGAAAACAAAGTGGTGGACATTTTTGGTGCTCCATGTAAAAATTAAGTGTTTTGGTTTCTTTGTTAATGGTTTTGACAGTATTGATCTTATTTTAATGAAATGTCAGTTGAGAAAAAATATTCTACATTTTACCACAAAACTAACACAATGAGTTCTGTGGTTTCAACATTTTTTCACCGTTTCAAAGCTTCTGTGCTCAAAAGAAGCTCTAAATTAGGTCACGGTTATGGTCAGTTCAAAGATTCTGTGCTTTTCTTATTGCCCTTTATCTTTGTCTTAAATTTACAGTTCTGCACTTACAGTGGAGGCCACAAAATAAAAATCTCACAATTCTGACTTTATTTTGTACAATTGCTAGTTTATATCTCACAATTTGGACTATTACAATTGCGAGAGAAGTCAGAATTGTTAGTTATAAACTCACAATTTCAGTTCATTTCAGTTCAATTGTGAGTTATAATCAATCTCACAACTGCAAGAAATAAAATCAGAATAGCAACTGTGAGATTGTTGGCAAGGTTACTTTGGAAATGTAATAGGTTACAGATTACAAGTTACCCTATTTAAAATGTAATAAGTAGTGTAACTATTTCATTACTTTATTAAAGTAATGTAACTGATTACATTTGATTACTTTTCTAATTTCCAACACTGGAACACATTTTTATCACTCGTCATGGTGGCAACTCTCAGACAGGTTGTAGACTAAAGCTTTCAGCGGCGATGTGGATTGATGTAATTGGCAGACGTGGTGCTCTGCATATTCAAACAAGTGAGCCAATCAAAAGCATGAGAAAAGCATCACTTTACTAAACATCCTTTAAATGGCAGGAGACACTGCACACATCAAAAACAGGCAAAGCAACAAATTAATATTATTCAACATATCCTAGCTTTTTACAGAAAATATTCAGATGTAACCCCCTTTGTAATCGTTTCCATTTTCATAAGTAACTAATTTAATTACAGTTATATTTATTTTGTAAATAAATTACGTAATCTAGTTACATGTAACTAGATACTCCCCAACACTGGTTATAAAGTCCAAATAGTGAGATATAGACTTTAATTGCGAGAAAAAAGTCAGAATTGTATTCCGTGGCAGAAACAAGCTGCCATAGATGTCTATGGGACAATCAACTTTGGAATTGTAAGTGCATTTCAAATCAACTTTTTTTCTACAAAGTGGAAAGAAAAAAACGATCATGCTAAGTGAGAAACAATTTATTTTTGAATACATTTGGGTGATGACAATAAAGCAACTTAAAGACAAAAAAAGTCTAATGTTTACTTCCAGAGTTTCTTGATGGACATGTTTTTCTCACTGTCTTTCTGCATCACCTGTGAAAATATAGTCAATTATAAATTAGAGATATCCATGAAAACAAATGGCTCTAATATTAGGATTGGTAGATTTAAACATTATTTGTACTAAAAGCACAAATAGAAAAAAAAAAAAGAACGTTTTTTTTTGTACCTTTGCCACTGCCATTTCGAAATCCTCTTGGGTAACGTGGACTCTCCTTTCTCTCAGGGCGTACATCCCTGCCTCTGTGCAGACACCCTGTCAGACAAGCACAGATAAAAACAGCTTACATTGATGCTGCTTCTCCTGAATAAGTGCCGCATAGACGCCCATAAATGACTGCAAGTGATCGCACAGGTTGAGCCCGTGACCTCACCTTGACCTCAGCGCCAGAAGCTCCTGGCATCAGCTCTGCAATCTTGCGCAGATTAATACCACGCGTCAGGTTCATTTTACGGGAGTGGATCTTCAAAATGTCCAAACGGGCCTGCAGAGAACAACATAACACTATGAGGCTACTGCTAGTATTGATGCCTTCAATATTAGAGAGTCATACAAATACAAGGATCTATTTCAGTATCAAGATGATATAATTTAAACATATGTAACAATCCCAGCTTACCGCTTCATTGGGAGGGGGGAATTCAATCTTCCTGTCAATGCGGCCTGGTCGAAGAAGTGCAGAGTCTAGAATGTCAATACGGTTTGTTGCCATGATAACCTGAAGGAAACAAGAAAATATTCAGTAAATTCAGACATTTCTTATAGAAATATTATAAAAACATAGCAAAGCATAGCAATGGCATAAATGTAAGTTTGAGTAGTTTTGTTTGGTCACAACACCCCTGGTGGTGATGATTGGAAAAGCAGTTCAAATACTATATTATAATCACTATAAATGTATTATTTTATTAAAATATAAATTAATACAGTATATTACTATTACAAATGTAAAAAAAACCTGAGCATTTAATAATAATAATAGTAATAATAATAATAATAATAATAATAATAATGTGACAATTTTACAGAACAGTAAGATTACAACACTAATATTTCTTCATTTTAAACTTTCTTTAAACCACAAAGCTTTTATTTTAGGCAGAAAAACGAAGGGAGCCCTTGAAGCTTTTCTTTTGCTGCTAGATTTATGAATCATTCATATTACAAACATGGGAAGATGGTTGGCACGTGTTCCATTTTCAAATGCACGTTATAAGCGAGCCAAACTCAAAGCGCTTGCAGATATGGGGTTTATGTGAAGCAGTGTACAGCGAACAGGGTCGCTCTGAGACTGAAAACACTGGCTCATGAGCTGCTCGTGTGTAAAAGAACACAGTGCCGTTCTTCATGTGCAGCACACCAGACTATTTTTAAAATTAAATTGCAATCTTTGCAATTTGATAATCACACTAAAGCCCTATTCGGACGGTAATTGTTTCTCACGTGGAAGTCCGTAAAAATAAATTTGCATGCCACCTCAGTGATAAAACTCGTGCATTCGGATGGCGATTTATTCACGGTGGAGGAGCGAGTTGTGTGATCCTGCGCACCTGGGAACGGGCTGCTTGTGACCCCACGAGAAACAATTACCGTCCGAATAGGGCTTAACCCACATCACATTTTCACAACCATGCATTGATAATGTTACTCGATAGTTGGCTGATAGCTTTTTAATGAATTCTGTTTTATGAATTCTATGTTGTCTGTTTTAATTTGTTTTTAATTTGTCTGGATTTATTATTTAATACAAATTTATCATCAAAAACGGTGGTAATCAAATAAAGGCACTTTAACAATTTAATCTTTTAAAAATTTAATGAAATGAAAATGTAAAGATTTTTTGGCAAACAAAGTGCTAGAAACAAAGATGTACATTCTACTGTACAATATATGTTGTCACAATTTCTTCAAGTTAAACCAAACTTATTCTGACGGGGTGTCATGAAGACTTGAATTTCTGGGTGTATATGATATGTTGATCATTTTATCAAATGAAATGGTGAAATGTTGGTGAAGTGACTCTCAGAGCAGCTCTGAAGATGAAGTTCCTCATATCCTCATAGTGAGACGGCAGGCGCTGAAAACAGCACGAGTGTCACATGTGCTTGAGTAAGTGTAGTGGATGAAACCGCGCCACTCATTCACACAGACACACGCTGACTTCCGATTTAAATAGCAGTCTTTTTGCACTTTAATATTCATAGACACTACAGCTCTATTTTTGATTTATTCATCTAAAATGTGACAAATTCTGTGACATTCCACATTTTACTGAAAATTCAATTTTTATGACTGGATTCTGCCATTCTGCCTGCATTTTAAACATCGTGGAAATCAAAGATCCCTATACAAGATGTATGGTAAACCTTGGAAAATTAATAATAATAGTATTCAAAATGGTTGCTGTCACAGACAAAATGTTTGCTATATCAGAAAGCTTTTAAAAACCCAAATTAAAAACAAAACAAAAAAACAATTAAAACCACTGGGTGCACATTTCAGTGTTTAGCCCGTAATAAAATTAGCAACTGACAGTTTGCAATCTTAAACTTTTCTCTCTGCAGATGTTTGCTTCTCACCTTGATGTTCTTGGTGGCCTCGAATCCGTCCAGCTGGTTGAGCAGCTCCAGCATAGTTCTCTGCACCTCACTGTCTCCTCCTGATCCGCCCTCCAGCCGAGAAGAGCCGATGGAGTCGATCTCATCCATGAAGATGATGGAGGGCGCATGCTCCCTGGCCATGACGAACAGCTCACGCACCATACGAGCTCCTGGAATCAACACAAAGAAAATGTTGAGCCAAATTAGGACAAGGAATCCAGCTTGAGAATGATTTTTTTTCTGTTTAATTTTCCAATTTCAGAGCTATCAGATGGCTTCAGAAAACTTGGAATACAGCAGATTTGTCATTTAAACTGTTTTGATAATAGGTTAATGGTGTGTGTTAGTCCTTTTTGGTCCTTTCAATATATACTTTCATTATTAGGAAAATAGCAGCGAGAAAATTCTTCTTACAGAAGAAAGTCATACAGGAATCGATAGTGCGAGCACTTCACTCGCATTTGCGACTAAAATTAGATGTGTGTGAACTTTAAAGTGTATTAAGGAGCACGTGCAAATAAAAATAAGTTTTATGAAATTTTAGGTCAAAAAATATTAAATCTCTTCAATGGTCTGCATGTTGCATGTTCACAGTAAAAACATGAAGCTTTTGCAAGTTCTACAGGCTCACAGTTTCAGAGCAGTTCGCAATTAATGAATACTGTGCATTTATGCCAAACAATTCATTTACTGTTTATGAATTATGACAATGTTTACTTTATGGTCCTAATAATGTAATTTGTTATAGATGGTTGTACAAGTGTGTATTTTGAATTAGCAGCTAGTCATAATAAAATCACAAGAGAGTTTAAAAGAAGAGTTTTCCCCCGAAATAAGCTTGTTTAAAATTGAAAGTCCTTTATTATGAAGTTTTCCCCCCCGCGGCCATAAACTGCATCTGCCATTTAATTCAGTGTAAACTAGCCTGTCACAGGAAGGAAAGACTAACAACATTATTTAACACATATATGTGTTTATTATTTAACACACTCTTTCACATCTTCTTGTGCTTGAACGGACAATTTTTATTACGTAAAAATATGTCTTGGCGACTATCCTAGTAAACATAGTCAGTTATGTGTTAAGTGAACGTAAACAGTCAAGAAATAAAACGCATGTGTACCGTAGCAGTGTATTGGATCTGTGCATTATATCTTAAAGTGACAGTAGCCTAATATTCCTGCTGCCGTCTGTGTTTTTAATGTTAATCAAACAACAGACTTAATGCAAAAAAATCACTCAATGCTCTTGACTGAATAACTTTTGTAACTTTAATAAGGATTCATCTATATTTAATTTATACAGTGAAGACTATGCAGTGTTATTTTACATTTGATTATTCAATTTGCATCTTTTAAATTTATTTCATTTGCATCTTTGTTCTGTTTATTTGTGCAATTGCTTATAGTTTGATTATTTGTTCTTATTGTATTACAGACTGTTTACTTGACTTTAATAATGTTTGATTTTGTTAGATTTATATTTTATATTATATTTATGTAGAATTTTTCTCATTTGTTCTTGCATTCCATGTAAAACATCTAGCTAGTAAAATTTGATTTGTCTGGAAGCCCACCAACCTTCTCCTATGAATTTCTGCACCAGCTCTGATCCGGACACCCTGATGAAGGTGCAGTCAGTGTGGTGGGCCACGGCTCTGGCTAACAGGGTCTTTCCTGTGCCAGGAGGTCCATACAGCAGCACACCCTGCAGACCAACACACACATTACAAAATATGAAGGGCTGCCCAACAGACCTACTATTGAGAAGGTAGCATTTTTTTAAATGACATGATTGACCTGATAAGAACATGCAATGCTATCACTTGCCTTAGGTTGTGCAATTCCTAGAGCCTCAAACAATTCTGGGTGCTTGACTGGAAGCTCAATCACTTCCTTGATCTCTTTAATTTGTTTGTCCAGCCCTCCAATCATCTCGTACGTCGAATCTGGCACTTTTTCCACCATCATCAGTGAGACGAGTGGGTCCACTTTGTTTGGCAGGATTTTGTGAAGCGTGTAACTGTCATTACGAAGTGCAACACGGCAATTTGGAGTTACCTAGTGGAAATGATAATTTAGTTCACTACCATATTTTTTATATATATATATATTTTTTTTTTTATTAAACCGAAGGCTGCATTAAGCGCAATTTAATCGTTCTTGTCCAATTAAATTGCAATTAATCATGCAGCCCTCGGTTTTAGTCATGAACGATACCTCAAGTTGAGGTGTACTACTACTTTTCATCACAATTTCTGCTTCTTAAAATTAAGCAAGCATAACCGTACGGTGTTTAGTTCCCCCTGAAAACATTTTTTCCCCCCATTTGACATTTCCATGATATTACATTGGTCACAAGCTTTCCTGCTTTTACAATTAAGCAACCATAACCGTCCGGTGTTTAGTTGTTTTAATAGAAAAATATTAACAATTCAGAATTATTGGAATTAATATTAGGAATTTCACTGTTTCAGCTTTTGAGAGAAGCTTCTTACTGTTTTACCAGTTTTATAATGTAGAGAGTGTGTTGATGTATATGATATAAACAGAATAAACTAGGTAACGGAGGTAAAAGAAACCCTGCCTATTAATTCTCTTGAATTGTTCTTATGCGAAAGAGCAATAATTCTGATGAAACGAAAAAAATTTCTCAAATGAGAAAAATCGATTATAATTTGAGCAAAATAACTGTGATTAACAGCTTAACCATTATCATGCAGCCTTGGTTAAACCCAAAACAAAACACTTACATCATTTATATCAATGTTCTTATCCACATCCACCACAAACTTTCCTTCAGGATGCACCTAAAAACAAAGCATAAATATACAAATGAATAAACAATCTCAGCACTGATCATACTCATGAGAAAAGCAGGAAACAATGGCTGTCAAACCTTGACCAGCACTTTCTTCTTGTCCATGGCTCTCACCACCTCTCCTACATAAGACCCCTGCTCCTGTAGTAACTGAAGCTCCTCACGCAGGAGGCGCACTAAAGGAAACAGCGCAAAACACATTCTGTCATGTCATACTGATGATATTTTTAGCATAAGCTATTTGGCATATGCATCTGAACACAAAAATGACATTCATAAAAAAAGTTGGTTGAAAGAGCTTTACCCTTGGCATTTAACTCGTTCCTTTGAGCCTGCAGACGTCTGAGATTTTGGCTTTTATCATTCACTGTCAACTGAGTAAAGAGACAAGCACATTTAGACAACTTACCTTTGTGAAAAAGAAGTGCGCTTGATTGTACTGAATGTGCACTTGTAGTGGACCTAAAATCTTAAAAGTGTATTTTAATAATAGAAAGTCCAAAAGAACATTATTCATCTGAAATAGAAAGCTTTTGCAACATTGTACTACCGTTCAAAAGTTTTGGGTCAGTAAGAATTATAATTTTTTTGGGGGAAAGAACTTAAAGAAATTGATACATTTATTCAGCAAGGATGCATTAAATTGATCAAAAGTGACAGTAAAGACATTTATAATGTTACAAAAGATTCTATTTAAAATAAATGCTGTTCTCTAGAAAAAAAAGTTTTACACAACTGTTTTTTAGCATTGATAATAATCATAAATGTTTCTTGAACAGCAAATCATCATATTAGAATGATTTCTGAAGGATCATGTGACACTGAGTACTGGAGTAATGATGCTGAAAATTTAGCTTTGCATCACAGAAATAAATTACATTTTAAAATATATTCAAATAGAAAACAGTTATTTTACATTTTAATAATATTTAACAATATTAATGTTTTTTGTATTTTTAATAAAATAAATGCAGCCTTGGTGAGCTTAAGAGACTTCTTCTAAAAACATTAAAAGCCTTACCAATCAAAAACTTTTGAACGGCAGTGTAAATAAAAAATGTAATCAATTAAATTGTAAATAACGAATCTTTGGTTCTTAATATCTACAGATTAAATTGTGTGTCAGCCAAACTACAATTCATGGCAATCCTCACCTGAAGCTCCTCGATTTTAGACAGGTAGTACTGTCGGAGACCAGAGCCTCCTTTACTCTCCTCAATATCCATCTGCAAAAATTAACAATAATATCAATATCACATACAGTCGGGTTATTAATGGTCAGGTAGTGTAACAGTGTCAGGTGGAGTAAAGTGATGATTCATGAGGTTTTCTTAAATTATACATTTACCATGTTATGAAGTATAATGAGAAATTTCTCACGTTATGATTCGAGAATAGATTTCTGTGATTATGTCATGATCAGAGATGTGATATTTCTTAAGTATAATCAGATATATATATTATTTATTATTAGACATGAAAGATTTCTGCTGTTATAATCAGTGATTTTGCATGTAATAGCGGAATATTCATCATTTGTCATATAATATATCCAGCTATCCCATGTTATGATCAGTCTCAGTGACACAATGAGACAGCAAACTCGGCTTCATTCGGAGCAGGGGCGTTAAATCCAGCCATTTTATCTTACGATTCTAAACACTACAATTACAGCAGATTCCATCTATGAAATATGTGATGCTAGCGAACAGCTTAACTATACTGTTCATATTAGAAGATTTAACACATAAATAACACTTACTTGATCAACCCCGTCCAACGCCATCTTGAACATATAAACTTCCGTCCGTCAGCGGCGTTTTTTCCGCTTTGTTTTCCTCGGGCGTGATGCAGACTGAAGAGGATGTGATCTCTAGCGCCACCGACAGGCTGGAGAGACACCCATTACATCTAGTAATGTGGAATTGGTAACGGTATAGAGGAAAAATGTAAATGTTGAGACTGGGCTCTTTTGACTCGGCCTATCAAGCAGCCAATAAGTAGTGACATAACAACTTCATAGCCACGCCCTAGCAACTGCTTAGAGCACCCCAGCAACCGTAAAACAACATTTACAAGCCATATCTCAGATTTAATTTAGTTTAAAGCCAGTTGAAACAGCACTGACTTAATCAACAACACTAATGTGCAAATCAGGAGAAACACTGAGCCACAACGATCCAGTTAGAATACTTTTCAACCAACAATTCACCAACATTTATCATGGATTTACTGTGGTAACACTAACTGTAACTATGGTATTTTGTCAGAAATGTAGGTTAATATCTAATTTTTTTTTATTATGAATGTAGACATGTATTAAATGAGTAATAGAGGCCAAATTACAGAACTTTTTTTGTCATAAGCTCACAGTTTTGTGCATTTGTGTTTACATTAAATGTGTTTATATACTAAATACCATAAAGCCAATCTAGATATAGAAACAATATTATACACAAAATATTACAATATTTTACCTGTGGTGATCTAAATAGACTGCTCTATTTAATTCATCTTAATTTAAATAAGAGTAGAGTTCTAACTAAAAAATGTCCCCCTTTAAAAACGAGGTTGTTCTTTTTTACAGATACTGTTTGTGTATTAAATTTACATCCGTGTCCTATCTCAAGCTACTCTACTGTCAGCTCAAGCTTTTGTCAAATCCCTGCCATAAACTGTATAAGCACACCCTAGCAACCCTATAGAGTACCCTAGCAACCGTACAAACACATGAATAAGCCATATCTCAGCACCAGAACATGGTACAGACATGGGGGTGGGCTCTTTTGTTTCGGGTGAGAAACCCATCTGTAAATATCACCATGGTAACTGTGTAGCCACACCCTAGCAACCGTGCCGATTTTTGCCATTGCAAGCCCCACTCACATTTTCTCCAGGAAATGTATATTCTAGTTGCTGTTGCTATTGTAAAATATGTCTGCTGAAGCCCTCCCAAAACCTTTGCTATTGTTATGGAAGAATGAGTTGATTTGAGACATGTATGAAGTGTTTTGGTAGATTTAGTGCATTTTGAATGTGAAATTAACTGCTGTGCCAAGATGAAAGTTGGTTAGGAGAACTGTGTGGAAAGTTTTGAAAAAGCGACCCACGTATTGAGAAATAGGTCCTAGCGTTTCTAAAAAACTGTAATGGAGACCGGTATTACCAGACTAACCAGGACTACAGACACTACATGCATCAACATGACTGGTGTTTGGCTTTGTCAAACAAACAATCTACCCTCTAGTAGACAGACATACCTGATTCTTACTTCTGCATACATATTTAATCTAATGATAACATTTAATATTCCATCAATTAGGTTGCTAATAAGTTTTTTTTTTCTTTTTTTCAGACATTGTATTTTTGATCATAACATACTTTATATTATGTTCAGTCACATGTGAATTCCCTTATATGGAAACAACTTTATTGTTTAAAATATTCCAATTTCCCAGTAAAAAAGTACAAAAGGTAAGCATTTGATTGATACAAAAATATAAAACAGAACTTAAGTTGTAAGAACTTAATTGGCACTTACACAAAAAGGGCTTAATCCACTCACAAGTAAATCAAAAGTAAGAGCTTGTTGCATTTCAGATCAGCATTAATACTGTCTGAATAATTCAGCAATAAACAAAATGAAACCATTGAAAGGAACATTCAGAGTTCAGCTGTATCGACAACATCTGTGGCATGCTGTCAATTAACAAAATCGAAAGTCAGAATCTCATTTTAAGCACACAACTGGCAACACATTTAGTTTTTGACCACTTTATAAACTGGAAAGTCAAAAGTAATTTTCTGTGGTGATCAGCAGCAAGTCACAGATGTTGAACCTGTTATATTCCTTATTTGAAAATTAAATTGCTATCATCAATACTTACCACAAATGACAACACCAATATGAATGACCACATATTAAAACCCACTTAAACAGAAACTTTCCATCAGCTGTTTGGAATGTAGAAGTACACAATGAACTAAACTACTTATTAAAAAGAAAAAATATGGCTTTGAATACCTGAAAATAAAGAATATGCTGATGGTTGGCACACCATCTTCCACAAATTCAGTCACTGCTGTACGGTCTGTACCACTTCAGCAGACTTGTTTTGAACACTAAATAAGAACACGAACAGCAAAAAAAAAAAAAAAAAAAAAATTGTAAACACACTAACAAGATGAAGACAGAAAGTCTGGTATAATGAACTAAACCAGCTGGACAACCAAATGTGCTGGAGTTCCCGTTGGGGTGGAAACATGGCTCTTGAATGCAGTACAGCACATATTTTCCTGAGAGTCCAAATGGAAAAATCCACAATATTGAAAGAAGAAAAACATTGCATTTTCATTACTAGGCAACCTAATTATAAGTTACTGCATCCTGACTCAAAATTGTGCAATTAATTTGTGAAAATAGCCTTTGCGGAGAGAATTAAAACCTTTCAGGAGACAAAATGGTGAATGTAGACTGAGTTTAGCAAATCCTAATTAATTAATTATCAAACTATAAACACAAAATGAATTAACAACAATAAGCTGTGTTGCATCTGTTACCTATAGGGGTTTTAGCCAATTAGCTACAGTACAGTATTTCTTACTGTAAAATATGCAAAAAAGAGCCCTATTTAACAGGATATAATAAAAGTAAAGATGTGTGTCAAAAACTGAATCATGAAGAAAATAAACTGGATGGCTTATTTTCATATTACATTTTCAGAATATATAAGAGAAGATTAGAGATTGAATTCAAAGAGGAAGATACATACAGAAGCGTTCCAGTTAACGTAACAGCATTTGAAATTTGATGTGACCAGGTGTGTGTTATGGTACAGTCTGCAAATGCTGCAGCTGACAAAACATTTATGATAGTGCAATATACCAAACAATACCAGCACCCAAAACTTCTATATGAAGTGCCTCTATTGGCTTTATTAGGGCCCGAGCACCGTTGGTGTGAGGACCCTATTGAATTGCTCCGTTTATTCTCATCTGTATTTGAGCTAATTCCTTGGATGACTGGATCTGGAGTCTGTATCTTCTTAAGTGAGTCGGATTCCCAGTACCTGTTCCAATTCTTGTCTCCTCTGCTGGACCTGAAAACCAAAAAAAAAAAAAAAAAAATAATAATAATAATAATAAATATATATATATATATATATATATATATATATATATTATTAATTTTTTATAGTATTATAGATACTATAGCATCTGATGTGTTTTGTAATGGAAAGAAATACCAAGCACTCACCTTTGAAAATATATAGCGTCCAACAGCTTCTGTGACCCAGGGTGAGTGATAAAACTCAGTTCTCCTCTCCTCTTCTGGATTTCCCACAGTGTCCGTCATCAACTGCATAAACCAAAGCAAAACATCCATAAATGACAGATGGAAAAAAAAGTCAGAACGACCAAATCCAATGAGGGAAATCCAAATCATGGTGCAAGCTCTCAGCGTACCTTGAAGTCTCGGCTCTGAGACTTGAGCCAGTCCTGGATGAAATCCTGCGGGTTGTTACTGAAGCTGAGCATGAAGTCTCTCTGGGTCTTCAACTGGTTGATGGATTCAATAGTCTCATGGATCTTATGGAGAATGTAAATGTTTGGTTAAAAATTGCCCTATATATATATATATATATACACATATATACACATATATACACACACACACACACACACACATATATATATATATATAAAAATTAACTAATTAATCGCACATTTTTTCTGTAATTAATCACGATTAAAAACATTTTTTAATATTTTTATATTGTAATAATTTCAGTTACTCTCCAAATGAATGTAGAAACAACTTAAAGACAGTATATTTTAACTATTTGTGGTAATGGCATCTTTTTATGAATGAAGGCCAGTATCACTGATACTAATACTGATACTGATGTCTCTATGAAATTGATTTTTTTTAAACATTAATGATAGACATTAAACATTACAGCACAAATCGAAAGCTAACATTTTCAACATTTATTAGGCTTTAAAAAAATAACTTTTAATTTAAGTGAACTTAAAACAATCTTCACATAAACCCATTATAATAAATGTCATATTTACCTGTGGCCTTCCTACCTGTTAGACATATATATAGACAGAAATTGAATAGTTATCAAAAATGAAAAGTTATCAAACACCTTTCTTAACTGCATGAATTATAAATTAAATACAGATTAATCCTTATTAAAGCTACAATTTTCTCTGTTACCTTTGTTCTTTAGCAGCAGGTTTATTAGGCTGCTGTCACTTTAAGATCTGCCGCTGTCGAACATGACGCATCTCATTTTCTCACAACTCTTTAAGTTCAATTAAGACATTATTTAACTAATTTAAGATTGCTCTTATGAGAATACTCGACAAAACGGCATTTTGGCATAAATCTGTGTGTCACTGTTTGTTCAAGCGCGAAAGAGAACTCGATTCTGGTACGCTGTCTGTGCGCACGATACTGGAGCTTTCTGTGCGTCGTGTGTGTCAGGACATTCACAGACAGTCGCATTCTCTTTTGTTTTGTTACGCTTAGATGGTTTAAAAGCATTTGCATGAATAAGAACGTGATCATATGTGACCCGTGCTGGCAAAATGAGTCGCAATGAGCAAATTGTCAAAAATGGGTTGTTATTTTTACATTCTCTATTAAAAAACCTTCAAAATTATGTATGATTTGTTGGAATCAGAAAAATCACCTAGCAACCATACCTTAAAATCCCTGGTAATAACACCAAATTTGGCCACACCAAGTCAAACCCATATATCTATAGGAAAAATATTTATTCAACTTTTTTTTTCCCATGATACCACAAACTGTTTGATTAACAGTAATGAAACAGACAGCCTATATATATAGACCTACTGTACTGCACGGATCCAATATAATGTTACACATCAGATGTTTTTCCCCAACAGTTAACCAAACATTCACTTAAGACATAACAGATAATGTTTGCATGAATATTCGTCAAGATAGATATTTTGAAGTACTGTAATTCTGTGTATATCTGGATCATCGGTTCGGACTCATGCCATCGAGAATTCGCTATGAATATTCACAAAGTTGGAATGCTGCTCTTTAAAACAAAACCAAACTTGTGCTGAGCGGAAGCACAGTCGCCGTGAAGCGAGCAGAGAAAAACTGCATTTTTCATGGACTCTCAGAAAACACAAATAAAGATACTTTTAAATGTTTAATTGCTATTTGGAACATTGGGATCGCTAGACAAGGGCTTAATGAACTAATTTTTGTGAAAAGCTCAAATTCGACCTAAATTGACATTTTTCACTTCTTTTTTCTGTAGCTTGTAATTAGCCTGTGCGCATTCTGACTCATTTTGCCAGCACGGGTCACATATAATGTAATGCTAGCCAAAGGATGATAGAAAAAAATGATGCGTTAATTGCGTTAAATATTTTTAACGCATTAAACTTAAAATATATAACTCATAATAAATGGAGAAGAATTTACACTAGGTCATTTACGTCCTTGCACACACACCTTCATCTCCAGGGCAGCAATCTCCTGCTGATTGGTTGTGGATGAAAGGAAGCTGGTCATCTGAGCCTTCAGAGGGTCGTCCACCTCAACATCGATATCGAAGCATGCAGTCTTTTTCTGATCATTGGGATCCACACTGACAAAATGATACAGCAATAAAGCAGCATTTGGTCAAAATCAAATAATTCTACTATTAATATAATTTTCCACATTTAAGATGTGGAAAAGAAGATATATAGAATAGTCATTAAACGTATTCAACAGTTCCCCCCCCCAAAATTCTCATCAATGCTGGACACGAGTTGGCTGTTTTTCTTTCCGTCAAACTCACTCACTTAAAATAAATGCAATTTTAGTTTTTGAGAAATTCATTTGTAGGTGCAAGCTATATTCAGAAACATTAGTGTGATCAAACGTTGGTTTGGTAGGTTAAATATTTATTAAGTCATATACATTTTGTATTAAAAACAATTAAAAAAGAGAAATTAACCAGAAAACATTCAGAACAGAAACCATAAGCACACACCTGATGATATGATTGATGACGATGGGGTCGGGATGCTGAAGGAGGCTGGCGAGCTTCATGGGAATATCTGAAAATCTCATCCTGGGGCATCCAAAAATCTGCAAGATTACAGCAGTTCAGTGACACGTGGCTCAGTCTGTAACCAATGAGCTCTTGGTCAAGCACCTATCCCTTGGTTGTCTTTGCACAAAGCATGCTATAAACATCTCAGATCAAGCACTAAACTAAATTCTGAAGACAAAGACAGTGGCACTTCCCTGTGCAAAGCTCCCTGACACTATGCAGGGTGTTTCTTATGGTTGCTAAGGTTTTCTGAATGGTTGGCAAGGGCATTGCAAGGTGGGCCCAAACAAGTTTCCATAGGCACCAGGTAGTTCTAGGAAATAGCCACCAGAGTGGTTCCCCGAGAACTAAAGGAACCCCTAGGGCCATTTTCCTGGTTGCATTGTGTGGTTGATGCCCAATGTCGCTAGCTGAGCATAAATACATAATCATGTTTTGCTTGGTCCCCTCAAAGTTGCGTTGGATTTTCTCTTTAGCGTAAAAAGGTTGAGATGTCCATCTATCACTGTTTTCCATGTTCGTAGAGTTAGTTTCTGGTGTAAATATATAGGCTATAATCTGTGTGTGTACACAGCTTTTTTTTAAATGGCGGGTGCTGGTGTTTCGCATGCGTTCGGCCAATCAGCGTACACTGGTAGTTCCTATTGTGCTGTGTTAGACCCTACTCTGAAGTAGGGGCAACTTTAGTTCCTCCAAAAGGAGTTCCTAGAACTAAAATCGTTCCTAGTTCCTGCCGTGCAAACACGCCAAAATCCGGGTACTTCTGCCAATAGTAATAGGAACTATGTAAAGGTTCCTCCGCTGCAAAAGCCCCTCATGATAATCAAATCTTTACATTTGTATTGGGTCTCTCCTTCTTTGTATACATGGGCAGTTTGAAGAGAGATCTGACACTGACAGGAAGGACGGAAGTAACACAGGAGCTAATGCAGTTTTGAGTGTCATCAGCATAACAGGGGGAAATTAAACCAAGTAATATAATTCATTGGTTTCAAGGAATTACGATTTAGTGAAAGCATAGAGACTACAAAGAGAATTGGGCCAAGAACCGAGCCCTGAGGGCCTCTGTTGACAGGTCAGGGGCAGTGGAAAATTACTATTTCTGGAAAAAAGAAAAAATTGCTATCTATCTCTTAGGTAGGATGTGCACAGCTGTGCCAATAATACCAATGGCTTAGAGGCAAGTGAAAGCATGTTGTGGCAGACAGTGTCAAATACAAAGCTTAGATACCAGGGTTTCTGCAGTGTTTCTATTCTAATGTGTTTTAGATTGAGCTTCTGCAGTTAAGAAAAGAACCTTAGTGATAGTTCATTTATAATTAAAAAGGGTAAACACTGAAAAGAGTTTTCTTAAGTGGTTTGTTGCAACCAGGCACTGGATTTTAAAGAATTGTGAGATCAGTAATTTTTCTTCTAGGAGTGCTAAACATTTTGCGTACCTGTCTGAAGTATCGGTTGCAGTTAATGTACTCTTTCTCATGGCAGTCTTGCAGCTTGTTGTTTTTGATGTAGAGCCACAGGGCCTGCATGATACTGGCTCTGGTCTGAGTGTGGACTCCCAACAGTCGAGCCAGACGTGGATCCAGCTTATACTGCGGAGGCTAAGTCGAGTAGAAGGAGAAGTAAGATGATAGATCATCATATCATTAAAGACAACCATATACTCTGTAACAAACAAACTTATGAAATGAATAGACTGAAGTTTTCTTTTCTTTTATTTACTTTAGTTTTTTGGCTTTTAGTCTGTTAGCTTTGAGGCTATATGATAGTGTTCTCCTAAAAGTAGACAAAACTATTCTATTTGAATATATTTCAAAATGTTATTTTTTATTGTAATGCAAAGCTGAATTTTCAACAGCGATTACTCCAGTCTTCAGTGTCACATGATCCTTCAGAAATCATTCTAATATGCTGATTTGCTGCTTTAGAACCTTTTCTTATTATTATCAATTGCTGTTTAATTAAAAAGTTAAATTAAAAAAAAATTTTATTCAGCAAGGATGCATAAAATTGATCAAAAGTGACAGTAAAGACATATAGGCCCAATTTCAAAGACAAGGCTTAGATTAAACCAGGATTAGGCTTTAGTTCAATTAGGACATTTAAGTAGATTTTATAAATGTGCCTTAGTAAAAAACATTACTGGTGTGCATCTTGAGACAAAACAATGGCACTGACATATTTTTTTTTACTTTTTATTTATGCGTTTTTTTAATTTTCACAAAGAACAAGATAACAACTGGTAGGGTACTACAAATACAAGTCTCCCATTTGTTTTATATATTTAAGTGAGTTACATAATAAGACCATTTCCACCATCGTAGTTTACATTTATGTGCTTCCAATCTCAGGTCATAAGTCATTTTTTCCATTGCAAAGATTTCCTCCATGATATTCCTCCATTGGTCCAGTCTCAAAGGCTCACTTTTCAACCAATTCCTTGTTATAACTTTCTTTCTGGTTATCAGCATCACTTTGAATAGGTAGGTGTCTTCCACTCTAATAACATCTTTAGTTAACAGGCCTAAACACAGTCCGTGGATCATTCAGTATTTTGTAACCCAAAATTTTCTCCATTTCTGTTACAATAGATTCCCAATAGAGGCGAACTTTTGTACATGTCCAAAACACATGGGAATAATTTGCATTGACATCCCCGCAGAGTCTCCAACACTGTTGGGGGATTTTTAACTGTTTACTTTTAATGTGGGGTGTAATAAAGTATCTCACCAGATTCTTCCAGCCAAATTCTCTCCATTGTCTGGAGCTAGTAGAAGTGTGTTGCAAAAGACAGATCGAATGCCAATCATCCTCTGACAGTTTAAGCTGCAGTTCTGCGTCCCATTTCTGTTTTATGTATAATGAATCAGACCTATTACAATTTTGTAAACATTTGTACAGCCTGGATACAATTTTCGAGGGTAATTGTCTGTATGCCCCTGTGATCATATCCATTAATTCACTGCCCTCTTGAGAAAGGTGATTTTCAATGTCTGTATTATAAAAATGTCTTAGTTGGAAATACCTAAATAAATCAGAGTTTTCCAGGTCAAATTTTCCCTTTTCAAGTTTTCAAAAGATTTAAACTTTTTCCCATCTGTTAATGTACACACTGCAGTGATTCCCTTGTCAGTCCATCTTGTAAATGTGCTATCCATCTCACCACTTCTGAATTTTGGAGAGTGCAATGGCCAGATCAACAATTTACATTCCCCCTCAATTTTGTATTTATTCACTAAATCCCACCAGATCTTAATTGTTGTATCTACTATAGGATTTGATTCTATTGGTTGGGTAGAGGTTTTCTCACCCAGTCTCATTTGTGGTTGGCATGCTCCATAGTTAAACTCAATGTGTTTCCATTTGGAGTAATATTCTGATGAACACCATTAACTATATATCTCAACTGGGCAGCTAGGAAATATTCTTTAAAATTTGGAAGAGCAAGTCCTCCTCTTTTTTTTCTCTAGCTGTAGAGTTTTGAGCTTTACCCTTGGTCTTGCCCCCTTCCAAATAAATCTACTCACTTGTTTATCCCATCTACCAAATTGAGTATTTGGTATACAAATTGGGCACTGACATATTTTAAGACTTGTCCGTGCAAATTGCTTTCAGTTCAGACAGCTCAAACATGCATTTTAGTCTGGGATTAGGCTTAAAACTTGTTTGTGAAACCGGCTGATAATGTTCCAAAACATTTCTATTTCAAATTTTAAAAAAATCCACAAAATGGTTGCCATAAAAATATTAAGCAGCGAAAAGTTTTTTTAATACTGTTTTGATAATAAGAGCCATTATTAATAATTGAGCACCAATAATACCTGATAAAATTTGAGCACAAAATCAAGCATATTAGAATGATTTCTGAAGGATCATGTGATGCTGCAGACTAAAGTAATGGCTGCTGAAAACTCAGCTTTTCCGCTACAGAATTAAATTACATTATAAAATGTATTATAATAGAAAACAGTTCCTTTAAATTGTAATAATATTTCACAATGTTACTGTTTTACTGTATTTTTCATCAAATAAATGCAGCCTTGGTGAGCGTAAGAGACTTAATTATCTTAGACTTAAGAAAATCTTAAAGAGATAGTTCACCCAAGAAAAAAAAAAAAAAAAAGCATATCTCAGCAGCCATTGACTACCATAGTGGGAAAAAAAATACTAAGGTAGTCAATGGCTGCCAAGATTGGCTTGGTTACAAAAATTCTTCCAAATATCTTCCTTTCTGTTCAGCAGAAGACAGAAATTCATACAGGTTTGGAACAACTTGAGGGTGAGTAAATGATGACAGAATTTTCATTTTTGGGTAAACTATCCCTTTAATTATTCTATACTTTTGACTGGTAGTGTATGTGTTTGTGAGATGTGTATGTAGTACCTGGTGGTCTAGCATGAGAAGGAGAGTACATTTCACATTCACATCTCCTGGTCTCTTCACCTGAAATCCATCTGTCTCTTGAGTTGTGGGCATTCTGTGCCACTAAGACACACAGAAAAAGATAAGACTACAGATGTAATGACTGGATTTACTGCAAGATAGTACATCTTTTGGTTGCACTTTATTTTACAGTACCTGTACTTAAGTGTACTTCTCTAAGAAAATACTGGGTAATATGAGGTAACTACATGGGTTAAGGTTTGGTTTAGGGGTCGGTTCAGGATTAGTACCTAGTTATTACCCAGTTATTGCAATTATAATCACGCCTAAGAACCAATGACACCCCATCCCAATTTTTATGCCAGTAATTATGGGATATCATGTAACTTGTGAATATTTAGCTTTTGTGGAGCACTATAATCTCATGTACTAATGTACGTGTCATTAGAGCCAGTTATTATTTAAACCCCCCCCCCCTCCCCCTCCCCATTATTATAATAACACTATAATGTCATACCTCCACCAAGTGGTTGTCTGGGCCATAAAGCTCTTTGTCCAGTTCAATGACCAGGCTTTTAAAGAAGGATGAAAACTTTCGTTTCAGTTTCCCAGGCTAAGGACAGTTAGAAAGATAGAGAGAAAGAAGTAGAAGGGGAGAGAGAACATGAGATCTTTTTCAATGCGTTCATGCCGTTGATTGATACTGCATTGTTTGAAGCTGACCGCACTGGAGGAATTTTTTTTTAGAAGCAGCACACACAGCTATTGCGCCAGTATGTGTTTGCGCAATGCCTTGCCTGTTCCTCCCTTGCAGTACCACACAACTTATAACAACTCAGGCAGAAAAAAAGTGAAGAAAAGAATCATTTCTTCTTTTCATGTGGCAGCAGCACAGCCAGAGGTCTTCAGCTGGCAAATACATGCTTAGATGTTTACTGACTAATTTCACAAAATAGGCTAAAGTTTCAATTCCCATTCCTTAAAAAGTCTGGGAACATGGAACAGCTTAAGAGCACATCTGGTTTGAAGGAGTGAGCTGAGGACATGAGCCAGTGCAGTTAAGCTGGCCAACAGACCAAGAGACTGAAGACTGCCAAATAAAAAGCATTAAGTATAAGTTCAACACATTCAGATTTATCTAGAGCTGTTACTTGTCATGAAACACTGGAAATGGACTCCACTGTGAGATCGCCCAACCTTGCCTAGAGTTCACATACATGCCAACAAGTGAACACATAGTGAAAATCATTACATACATCCTCCAGGAGTTTGCCTTCCACTCGAAGTTCCCAGGATGCCACCTTTTCAGCCTCCTCTCCCTCTGGCTTGGCAGGTGTGTAGGTGTTAGAAATGTAGATCCTCAGTTTGCGTTTTTGCTGGATGAGCAGAAAAGCGCATTGAGATAATAAACAATCTGGTTAATTTCTTCATGTTGGCGTAGAGAAAAAAAGAATACTGAAGAAATACTGAAGCTAAAGCAAAAAGGGTTAGTTCACCCCAAAAAAATGAAAATTCTGTCATCATTTACTCGCCCTGATGTCGTTCCAAACCTATATAACCTTTGTTTTTTGTGGAGCACAAAAGAACATATTTTGAAAAATGGAAGTCAAAGGTCACCAAAACAGTTTGGTTACCAACATTCTTTAAAACAGTGTTTCTAAACTGGTGGGTCGCAAGATGTTTTTTTGTGGGTCGCGGACTGTGCAGTCATAGAACCAACAATAAACGTAATTCTATATATTTTTGATGCAAGACTTTTATTTTGAAAGATATGTATGATTGAAAGCTGTTGACTCTTTTGTCAGACACAGTTTAAGTAAAGAGTGCCTAAGAAAAACGCATTGTCCCGATTTAGTATCTGTGCTCATTCTATATGTCAGTGTCATTATTCTAACATTATTTTCGTAATTTGTTACGAAATAAAAAGTCTCACCTCAGAAAAGTGAACTTTCCTGGCCTGTCAGACTTTATACTGTGCTCATAGCGCACTCTTCAATTGCATGCGCAAATGCGGTGGCGCACGCTGTATATCACTTCATTATAAATAAAGCTTAAAATAAACTATGAGCATTCAATGTTGTAGTTATGTTGTCAATTAGCAAGCCATGAAATTACCAAAAAGTACCAATAAATTACGTAACTTGTACTTAGGTCAAACTCCTAAAAAATTGTCACAGCTCCTTGACCATGGGAAAATGTGGGTCCCATTGCGAAACCAGTTGAGAACCACTTCTTTAAAATGTCTTCTTTTGTGTTTCACAGAAGAAAGTCATATGACATGAGGGTGAGTAAATGTGTGAACTTCCCTTAAATTTAGCTAAACTATGAATTAATCTCTGAATTACTAGTCCAGTCTATTACATCTACCGTGATCGGCTTTTTAATGGCCTCCTGTATCTCCATGCGTTTGCGAGCAATGGTCTGGTCCAGCTTTCTCTCAAAGGCCAAAAGGTCCATGTAAGCCTGAGACTCTGGGACCAGATCCCTGATCTGAGGAAAACCAAAATCATGAGAAACTATGTAGTTCAGCATCATACACACAAAAAAAACTGATTTATACTATTCTGGTTAAACTTACCCTCTGTGGGAGCACTTTGTCAGCCATTTTACGCCTCTTCACCCTGAGAATGTAGAGCAGATGTGTAAGAAACATGACTCAACACAAACATATGTTAAAATATTATTTCAATTACAGAGTGCAAAGTTTAGAGTACTGGAGATCTAAAGTGTAAGCCACATAATTATCCTCAAACAAAAAAATTGTTCCTCCTAAGATTTACAGTGAAACAATCATTTATAATAAACATTTGAAAATTATGCATCTTTCCTCAAAGGCTGATTGAGCTCAAATGCTGAATTACTCAAACTAAGCAGAAATATTAAAAAACAAAAAACAAGATTTTTTTTTTATTCCAACAATTCCATTTTGGCCTGCTTATAACTCAATAAACTAAATAAAAGAGGACTGTGATTCATAAGGAGTCTCTGTTACTAATTTTGTTCAAATAAATGTGCAGCGATGCATGAAGCACCACTCACACAGAAGGCATTTTCAAACCAAGCATTTTTCTGTTGGTCAACGTGGCTAATTCGCCAGACCAACTTGAGCATGAGTGAAATCTGCGTGGGGAACTCTTTCGCCCTTCCACAAAACTTCAGATCGCATGGATTCCTATTGAAATGACTGGATTTTTCACCTGTTTTATCATTCAAAACCAAACAAAAATCACCTGATTGCTCATATCAGCAATAGCATACCTCTCCTCAACTACATGCATAATTTAAGGTATTAAGGCCCGTTCACACCAAGAACGATAACTATAAAAGATAAACTACAATGATAACTATATTAGCGTCCACAACAGCGGACGATACCATTCTGTTTAAGCACGTGCTGCAGTTTTGTTGTCGACCGATTTATGAACGGGCCTTTAATCATTTATGCTCGTAGTGCTGGGTAGTATGATCAAAAATTTATATCACGGTATTTTTCAAAATGATACCGGTTTTGCGGTATATGACGGTATTTTTTTCCCCAAGCATGATCGGGTGTTAACCACATTTTCTACTGATTGAGAGAGGAAATACTGCAGTAGATTGACTTAGAATGCCCTATTTGGCTGTCATGACGAGTGAATATTGTAGAAAAATTCCACACTAGAATTACTAGACTAATCTTTGAACAAATGACACACGTCAGTTAAACAGAAAGAATAAAGACAGTTACTTTTTTGCCCATTTATCTTTGAATTTTCGGTCTACATCTTTGTCTTTGGTGTATCAGAATAATCCATTGTGTCATCGCGTTCATGATCAGACGTACGGCTGTATCAGGGTCCTTATTTGCAAATATATTTCATTTTAAGAAGACGTGATTAAATATGTGCGCATACATGGTGCTGGTTCATGTTTAGAGCACCAGAGTATATGAAATATGTCCATAAAAAACAAACGCATTCCGGTCTGTATCTGATCTATGATCCACGTGGTGAGTGTTGTTAAACTCATCGTGGCGCTTCGCCAGAAACCGCTCTCATGCGCGCACCGCATGTTGTTTGAATTCTCCGCTGTAATGCGATCTCAGCTGTGCCCTCACTACAATGCAACAGGGAAACGGGACCCCTCTCAAACAGTGTCGCGCCGCGTTCCGAACGTTGTTTAAGCGACATACACAGGTATTGCGGTATAAAAAAAATTCATATCATAACAAAAATAAACACCGGTATTCGGTATGAACCGGTATACTGCCCAGCACTACATGCTCGTATCACAAAGAACCAAAGTTTAAAGGCACAGTATGTAAGTTTCGCCGCTAAAGGTGGCTTATTCAAAACAAAGGCGAAGCTTGATGACGCCATGAATGAGCATGGAATCATGGGAGTTGTAGTCTTGACTCTTCACCTCCACAGCCGATGGAAAGGAATCCAATGGACTCGGGCAGAAATCATGTTCATGAATGAGCGAATGTATTAAAGCTTTATTAACGTTACGGTGGTATGAAGCAGGACGTGCCGAGAGCCCTTGGGAGCGAATGTAAATGAGAGAGACCTGCGCGAAACACCGCCCGCGTTCCGCTGTTTGTGGGTTACGCAGTGCTGTTTTACATGGTTAAAACAATCATAAAAGACACTTGTTGCACTTTGCAGTAATCTAGATCGATATTAGAATATCATGTTAATGGTATGAAACAGGATGGCTAAATGACTGTTGCTAAATGACATGCAATTCATTTTAAAAAACATTATATGATGGAGAAAGCTCTCTCGGATTATGCTATGTCAGCCACTTGACAAAATAGTGTTGTCTCTGAGGCATGGTAAAATCATTACTTGCGGTGAATCAAGAAAGCAAGTGATTCAAACAATAAGACTAACCGTGTTGCGCTGTATAACAATAATTTGTTTGAAATGTATATACAAACAGGTGCTCACCTGTCTAATAAAATTCATACTACAGTGGTGGCCAAAATTATTAGAACACTTGGCATCTGGGAGTCGTCTTATTGGGCCTGGACTTATTTTCCAAGAGGACAATGACCCGAAGCATTCTTCTATCTATTGCCGGAACTGCGACGGAAGGAATCAGCTGGAACACTGCAAATGATGGACTGGCCCCCTCAAAGTCCGGACCTCAACCCCATCGAGCACATTTGGGGCGAGTTGGAAAATAAACTGGACAGATCTATTGTACATTCAAAGGAAAGCCTTTGGCTTCAGCTGCAGAAGGCATGGGATAACATTAGTGTTGAAGCTCTCAGAGGAAATATATTGACACTATGCCTGAGAGATGTGCTGCTGTAATTTGAAATTCTTAAATAATGTTTAAATTATGTATTATTATTATTTTGACAAGTACATTCTATTGTAGGCCTACAATAGTAATATATTTCTGTCATAATTTCTTCTAGGTAAACCAAACTTTTATTTTGACGGTTTGTAGTGAAGACCTTTTTCAGAGTGTATTTGACAATGGTTTTTATTCAAATAAAATGATGAAAATGCTCATTAGGGGTTCTCTCAGATCAGCTCTGGAAATGTTCATGTGTTCATGTCCAAATATGGTTTGTGAGACGTTAAAAACACCATGAGCGTCATGCGTACTTGAGTGTGTAGTAGACGAAACGGCGCTGCTCATTCACACAGAGATGGAACAAACAGATCATATATTTACACTCACCTAAAGGATTATTAGGAACACCTGTTCAATTTCTCATTAATGCAATTATCTAATCAACCAATCACATGGCAGTTGCTTCAATGCATTTAGGGGTGTGGTCCTGGTCAAGACAATCTCCTGAACTCCAAACTGAATGTCAGAATGGGAAAGAAAGGTGATTTAAGCAATTTTGAGCGTGGCATGGTTGTTGGTGCCAGACGGGCCGGTCTGAGTATTTCACAATCTGCTCAGTTACTGGGATTTTCACGCACAACCATTTCTAGAATTTACAAAGAATGGTGTGAAAAGGGAAAAACATCCAGTATGCGGCAGTCCTGTGGGCGAAAATGCCTTGTTGATGCTAGAGGTCAGAGGAGAATGGGCCGACTGATTCAAGCTGATAGAAGAGCAACTTTGACTGAAATAACCACTCGTTACAACCGAGGTATGCAGCAAAGCATTTGTGAAGCCACAACACGCACAACCTTGAGGCGGATGGGCTACAACAGCAGAAGACCCCACCGGGTACCACTCATCTCCACTACAAATAGGAAAAAGAGGCTACAATTTGCACGAGCTCACCAAAATTGGACAGTTGAAGACTGGAAAAATGTTGCCTGGTCTGATGAGTCTCGATTTCTGTTGAGACATTCAGATGGTAGAGTCAGAATTTGGCGTAAACAGAATGAGAACATGGATCCATCATGCCTTGTTACCACTGTGCAGGCTGGTGGTGGTGGTGTAATGGTGTGGGGGATGTTTTCTTGGCACACTTTAGGCCCCTTAGTGCCAATTGGGCATCGTTTAAATGCCACGGCCTACCTGAGCATTGTTTCTGATCATGTCCATCCCTTTATGACCACCATGTACCCATCCTCTGATGGCTACTTCCAGCAGGATAATGCACCATGTCACAAAGCTCGAATCATTTCAAATTGGTTTCTTGAACATGACAATGAGTTCACTGTACTAAAATGGCCCCCACAGTCACCAGATCTCAACCCAATAGAGCATCTTTGGGATGTGGTGGAACGGGAGCTTCGTGCCCTGGATGTGCATCCCACAAATCTCAATCAACTGCAAGATGCTATCCTATCAATATGGGCCAACATTTCTAAAGAATGCTTTCAGCACCTTGTTGAATCAATGCCACGTAGAATTAAGGCAGTTCTGAAGGCGAAAGGGGGTCAAACACAGTATTAGTATGGTGTTCCTAATAATCCTTTAGGTGAGTGTATATAGCTCTTTAATATTCACAGACCATGTCGCGATTTGATTTATTGTACAGCTCTACTTTCGATTTATTCATTCATCCATCAGTTTGCGTGTTTTACGTGACGTTAATTTTTTTTTCTATAAGTATTTCCATACTAGCCAGGGGTTCACGACGGCGTTTCGCTTTCAGCTGGGTCTGCATCACTGACGTCTGTTTTGTCCGTCTCCATCTTTTTGTGATTTTTGCGCGTTTGTTCTCCCGCCCTTCAATTTAATGCAGTAGTTTCCAGAGCGTGATTTTCCCCCTTTTGTATTATTTATTTATTTATTTTTACTCAGTAACGGATATGGTTTAAAATGTAGCGAAGTACAATACTTCAAACAAAACATACAGTGGGGAGAACAAGTATTTGATACACTGCCGATTTTGCAGGTTTGCCCACTTACAAAGCATGTAGAAGTCTGTAATTTTTATCATAGGTACTCTTCAACTGTGAGTGACGGAATCTCAAACAAAAATCCAGAAAATCACATTGTATGATTAAGTAATTAATTTGCATTTTATTGCATGACATAAGTATTTGATACATCAGAAAAGCAGAACTTAATATTTGGTACAGAAACCTTTGTTTGCAATTACAGAGGTCATACGTTTCCTGTAGTTCTTGACCAGGTTTGCACACACTGCAGCAGGGATTTTGGCCCACTCCTCAATACAGACCTTCTCCAGATCCTTCAGGTTTCAGGGCTGTCGCTGGGCAATATGGACTTTCAGCTCCCTCCAAAGATTTTCTATTGGGTTCAGGTCTGGAGACTGGCTAGGCCACTCCAGGACCTTGAGATGCTTCTTACGGAGCCACTCCTTAGTTGCCCTGGTTGTGTGTTTCAGGTCGTTGTCATGCTGGAAGACCCAGCCACGACCCATCTTCAATGCTCTTACTGAGGGAAGGAGGTTGTTGGCCAAGATCTCGCGATACATGGCCCCATCCATCCTCCCCTCAATACGGTGCAGTTGTCCTGTCCTCTTTGCAGAAAAGCATCCCCAAAGAATGATGTTTCCACCTCCATGCTTCACGGTTGGGATGGTGTTCTTGGGGTTGTACTCATCCTTCTTCTTCCTCCAAACACGGCGAGTGGAGTTTAGACCAAAAAGCTCTATTTTTGTCTCCTCGGACCACATGACCTTCTCCCATTCCTCCTCTGGATCATCCAGATGGTCATTGGCAAACTTCAGACGGGCCTGGACATGCGCTGGCTTGAGCAGGGGGACCTTGCGTGCACTGCAGGATTTTAATCCATGCCGGCGTAGTGTGTTACTAATGGTTTTCTTTGAGACTGTGGTCCCAGCTCTCTTCAGGTCATTGACCAGGTCCTGCCGTGTAGTTCTGGGCTGATCCCTCAGCTTCCTCATGATCACTGATGCCCCACGAGGTGAGATCTTGTATGGTGCCCCAGACCGAGGGAGATTTTTGAACTTTTGAACCGTCATCTTGAACTTTTTCCATTTTCTAATAATTGCGCCAACAGTTGTTGCCTTCTCACCAAGCTGCTTGCCTATTGTCCTGTAGCCCATCCCAGCCTTGTGCAGGTCTACAATTTTATCCCTGATGTCCTTACACAGCTCTCTGGTCTTGGCCATTGTGGAGAGGTTGGACTCTGTTTGATTGAGTGTGTGGACATGTGTCTTTTATACAGGTAACGAGTTCAAACAGGTGCAGTTAATACAGGTAATGAGTGGAGAACAGGAGGGCTTCTTAAAGAAAAACTAACAGGTCTGTGAGAGCCGGAATTCTTACTGGTTGGTAGGTGATCAAATACTTTTGTCATGCAATAAAATGCAAATTAATTATTTAAAAATCATACAATGTGATTTTCTGGATTTTTGTTTTAGATTCCGTCTCTCACAGTTGAAGTGTACCTATGATAAAAATTACAGACCTCTACATGCTTTGTAAGTAGGAAAACCTGCAAAATCGCCAGTGTATCAAATACTTGTTCTCCCCACTGTACTTAAGTAAAAGTAAAATTACAGATTTTTAAAACTACTTAAAGTAGAAGCACACAGAAAAACTACTCAATTACAGTAACGCGAGTAAATGTAATTCGTTACTTTTCACCTCTGATTAAGTCGATCATATAGGCTACATAAAATTATAATGAGAACTTTATAATTGTGTGCTAGGGACAAGGATTTAAAGGTGAGACTTTTGTTTTTTTTTAATCAGGCTCTCAAAAATTCAAAAAAAATTTGATTTAGATTTATCGGCCAATATATTGGTAATCGACAGTTATCGGTATTGAAAATTTTCATATTGGTGCATTCCTAATCTCTTAACATTAGTTAATGCACTATGAACTGACATGAATGATCAAAGTATAATTAATATATTAATATTTTTTATATTTAAAAAGTACAGTACATTTTTCATGTTCTGTTGTTCAGTGCCGTTTTTCAATTTTTGTAATTAAGTTCAGCACTATTTTATGCGTTATGTTTGTTTTCATTCAGTGTCCGTTTTAAAAAATATCAATTGATTATTGGTTAATGGCCAGTGCGGTCCAACCTAGTTGTCGTTATCTGTAAAGTCCACTATCGGTCGACCTCTAGAGTAACTGCACTGACTGACAGTCTGTCTAGCGTGCACAGAGACATATCAGTGCTGATACTTCTGAAATAGAACTCTTGTCCAGCCAGATTTGAGAATCAGAACTAACTTTTATAAATATAATAATAGCCCAACAAGCTTATTTACATAGCAAAATAATAATAATACTTATAATATGGCAACAATATCACTCAAAATCAACGCAAGGGAAATTCCTTTACTGCGACAGCCCTAATTACGAGGGCACACACACACACACACAAAAAAAAATGAATGATGTGCAGAAATAAAGCATTTATAATAAATACTGCAATATTCCATAAAAAAATGATATCAATTTTTTCAATTTTGATTTCACAGTGACTTTAAAATCATCTTTACTTGGGGCTCCAAAAATAAAACCCTCCTTTGTTCATGAGGCCCATAACCCAAACACAGAATTGTGAAATGATATGAATGCTACTATAATGTCAAATGTTTTGTACATGCACAAACAATGGTACTAAATGTACTAACCCCCTTCTCTGACCCATAAGACCCCCGGACTGCTGCTGTTGCTGCTGAATAAGTCTCTTCCGGGTGGGGTCCATAGCGGCTTGAGGCATGCCGGGTCGCATGGGCATGGCTCCACTATAAGACGGACCAGGTAGAGGGGAACCCATAGACCCCATGCCCCCCATTGGCATTCCTCGGCTGGGTGGCATACTTGGGCGCTGTGTGTACAATTGCAGGATTTGAGTATTACTACTTTTAACACTCACAAATAGCAGACTGTTATTATAGGTAAAGTTTGTCCAACGTAAAACTTCATGTAGGACTCCATGACTAAAATAGCCTATAAAGGCCGCTACAAAATACGGTAATATTTCACAATAAGGTTCCATTTGTTAAAATTTGTACATTAGTTACCATGAATTAACAATGGAAAATAGTTCTAAAGCATTTTTAAAATTAAGTTAGTTAATTTTGACATGTAATAATTCATTATTAAAAACAAGTTGCATATATTAATATTACTTAATGGACCTGAGCAAACATGAACTAACAATGAACAGTTGGATTTTTTTAAACTAATGTTAAATAAGATACAGTTAACACATTTGTTACTGATTTCAGTTAATTCATTAAATAACTATGGGAACTTGTTTCAAAGTGTTACAGTGATGATATCAAATAGCTTTTAACTTGGATAAATATCATGAGATAATGAATAAATGAATACCATATTCATATACACGGCATTTGAGTGGTAATCAATAGCGCAGTAAATATTATAATATTACTATGGTAGCCAACATGTTCAAACATTTTGGTATTACCATGTTATATGTCGAAACAAAATCGTATTACCATGGAATATAACAAAATGGAATAGTATTACCACAGAACTTTTTTGTTTGCAGGTAACTTAGTTATTCAAAGTAAAGCACGCGCGTTTTCTTCATGGTTGGACCCAAATGCGGAAGTAGATATGTTTATTCTTCGTGGGCCTCAGCGCTCTTTAAGTGTTTTTAAAACATTTTTATTTGTAGTTTTGTAAAGAAGCATCCTTGTAAATTATTTTCTGACCATTTTAATGTCATAAATCTGCTAATAAATCGTCAATGTTGCTAATGAAATGGCAGAAGGGAAGACTGAAGCTATGGCGTGATGCTAAACGCTTAAGATAACAAATAAAGAGTGTTTTCTTCACTTACTTGGTGATACTGGTTGGGAGTACTGCCCATCCCTCTGTAGGGTGAATTCTGTGGCATTGCTGGCATTCTCAGTGCGCTGCTGTGGCCCGGGTTCATGGGGTTCATGCTGGGGTTTATTGGGGTACTGGGGTTGACGGGGAAACCCGATCTATTAGCCATGTTCGATTATTTTCACCGCTAATAACTGTTAAGAAACAAAATCAAAACCGTTACTGAGTCACTCGATAAACGTGCCTAACCACATCTCGTTCAAATATCGATTTATTCTTCCGTCTCTAATTGTCGATCGATGTCCGCTGAATGTGTCATCTCTTCCTCTAAAGCTTGTCAAACCCCCATTTATCTTAATGGTTTCCTCTCAACAACATTTTAAGAGCCTGACCAATGTCTACAGTTATCAGTATGTGTGTGTGGCTTCTCAGATCTCCTCCCCCTGGGTTGCCAAATAACTTTGCCTCGTAATAACCTACCTAGGTATTTTTTTTTTTTTTTTAACTTTTAGATGCCTTGGACCCCCCAAATACGCTCATCACCTTGCGACAGACAGACCCTTTCTAAAATATAAAGACAGATATAAATGTTAATGTATAAAAACCCATTTATACTTTAAACTAAAAAATGAAATGTTTCTAAAATTAAATTGCCTTTTACATTTAATAATAAAAAAAAAAAATAATGACAGCATATCTGAGATGAACACAAACGTTATAGGCCTATGCATATTTGTTTTGTCTCATGATTTCTGACCATAGTTGGGACTATTAGAATATGATCCACTGTCAAATTTGGTAAATATGTAATAAAAAAAAAAAAAAAAAAAAAAAAAAACATTGCTTAAAATTGCATTAATATCTTGAGAGCTTGTTAACTTTGACAGCCCTAAAAATACAATTTGTAAAATATTCATTTTTTGCGGACCCCCTAGCATCCGCTGATTAAGTGGGACAAAAACACTCTAGTAATGAACGTAAAGCTTCCATAAAGAGAAACAGTTCCAAGATGAACTAACAAGAAATGAAAGCTGCAATATTTGTGTGCGATAATATACAAGAGGTACGTGAAATATAGCCTATTTAAGTAACACCAATTGGGATGGATCCATATAATTTCAAATAAAGACTAAAAGACAAAAAATATGGAAAAGCCAAAAGTGGTTAAATAAACATAAGTGTTCTACTATTAGGTCAGTGTGTACTTAAAATGTTACCATTATTATTCTTTTTTTCAAAAATATTTGCACATGGATGTCATTGTTTATGTGAGAGTCTTTTGTTAAGTAATGCTTTTTATTTTATTTATTTTATTACAAGCAGAGAGATATAAACTGTGAAATTTCACAACGTGTCCAAATCACATACTGAGTTTGAGTACTACATTTGATCAACTTTGCGCCATTAAAAAGCATGTGTTCTAAAAAGTATCCGCTATGTTGCCATTGTGGAACGTACTATTTTCGCCTAAATGGGAATATTCGGACACGGAGTGATGTACTAAATATCAGGACTCCTTGAATGTAGCTCATCCAGTCAATTCTGAGGACCAGAACTTTCTGTCTATACAAAAACTTGCCAGTTAATATATACATTTCTTATGTGCCAATGAAAATAGTTCCAAAATAAGCCAAAGCCTCAAACGTTGCATTTTACACAAACTGGAACAAATGTACGTGAGTGGATCCGTTCTGTAATCACCCAGCTCCAGCTTCACTCTGGGTTTTGAAAAATGATTTTACATTTTTAATCCAATTTCATGTAAAATCTCTCTCGATGGTCCGAAATGGGTGCCTTTACAACACCCACATTTCTGAAATAAATGTGTAGCACACACATGAAGCATGTTCAGAGTTCAGATTTTTTTTATTACATGGATGACATGCCCATAAGCATATGGCTCACGGTCAGGATAGCAGCATCTTTCACCTAGTCAAATATATATACACAGTTACAAACAAAGTGAGACCGCACAGGACACTTTACACTGTAAACATCTAATACATAAAAAAAAAATTGAGAAATGAAAAACAAATTACAATGATAAAGATATTCTCAAGCCTTAATTCTTTTTGGAGGTCTATGCCAAACTCTCTTTGTAACCAATAACTTACTATTGAGAAAAAAAAAAAATGTAGTATGATAATATGCTATAGAACTAGTGACATAACATAGTACAACTGTACCACATTTTGGCTATTGAACTACAGAGAAAAGAAACAACTCTACTGGATCGTGATTCTCAAAACATTTTTATATTAAAACATTGTGTAGTAATTACCTGATGGGGAAGAGTTTACACTGATTTATGATTTGCTATTAATCTTTAACAATTTCATTATTAACGGATGCAAAATCCTCCCAGAATGAGAAATTACATACGAGAATGATTTAGAGAGAACCCTGCACCTTAAGTTATGGGAGAGCTCAACTGGCCCAACGTCAACGACTCGGCTGTTTCTGGCTGCCGATATGATGATCTGAGTTCTAACCTCCTCCCTGAGAGCATCGTGCAAGTTCCTCTATCCTAGATGTGCCATTTTTGAGAGACCAGCCATCAAAGCTGCATGAACAGGATATGAGAGATTGTGCAAAAATTTCTGAAGACGTAAAATGAAAGAAAAAGAAAAAAAAACTAATGTAAACTGAATGACAGAACAATTAGTCCACATTTCCTCCACTGATCAGCATAATTCAGCTCACACAATCCTGTGAAAAGGTAAACCGTGTGGCACTGTGGGTAGTGAGTGACTTCTGCTACCCACAGTGTTATTGAGAGAATGTCTTGTCTCCTAGCAAAACACACAAACTGTCCTGATTCTCCACACGCCGTTTAGGACCCAGCAAAGCTTTAAGAAAATTATTCACCAGTCAGTTAATTATAATGTCTTGTCTTTTTGCCAATAACTTTCAATGACTTAAATAAAGACTGTTAGCATACAATATCACTTACAATATTTTTTTCAACTAGCATGTAAAGCTTTGAAATTGGACCTTGAACATGCTAAATGCACCTTAAGGGGCCGTTAACACAGAACCTGTTTTTGCATTCCACTGCGCTGCATTTCCATTGGTTTCAATGTAAACATGCTAGACGGATGTGTTGATTGTTGCGCTTGTGTCTTTTGCAGTGTCACATGCTTGACACAACATTCTAAAAACGCGGTGCTTACGTTAAAAGTAGTTCAACTTTATAAAAAAAAAAAAAACGTGTACTTGTGTGTTTCCATTTTTCAACGCAAAACGAGTTCTGTGTGAATGGCCCCTAAAGGCCCCGATATACTTCAAGCAAAATTTAAGAAAGTTGAACGTGTGTGTGTGTGTGTGTGTCATGTATTTTTGAACAAAATCAGGTCAAAACAAAGTTCGTGTTGGGAGTCGAAACAGCTCGGCAAAGCAAACTTTCCGGAAAAGTTTGCTCCAGCTAGTAAACCCCTTCGAACTACCATTGGTCCGTGGTGATTACGTAATGGTAGGTGTGGCTCTGAGGCTCCGCCTTCTTTGACGTGGAAATCTTCTCCAGATCATTTCTTCTGTTCAGTCTGTCGAAACACTGGAAAGTTGTAATTCTAACTGAAAGTGACACTGTTTTTTATGCTTATGTTTATTGCTTAATACTGTAAAAGCATAGGGCTGCTCGACTATGGTAAAAATCATAATCACGATTATTTTGCTCAATATTGAAATCACGATTATTTAACACGATTATTGGTGGGTGATATGATGAAAGTCTTATTTCATGATATGGGTCATTTTAAATGTCTATGAAATTTCACAATTATCAGTACTTCAGCACAAACTAATACTAGGTTAATTAATGTAAGTAAAAAGTCCTCAAAACAGTTACAGAAGACAAGTAAACAGTCAGCAATACAATAAGAACAAAGAAACTAAATTACAAACATAACCGACAAAAAAATACAACAGAACAAAAATACAAGTTAAATAAATAGTGCTTTAAGTTTTTCAGGAAGATGTTCTAACAGTGGTATTCAGATAAATAATAGCCAACAACAGAAATTGAATAAAGCAATCAAAAGTAAAATAACACTGCTGTAAACATTAAATATAGACTAATCCTTATTAATACTACAGTTTATTCATTCAAGAGCAGGGAGTGATTTTATCTTTGTCTTTTGTTGTTTGATTAACAATAATGACTGTAGCAGATTTATTAGGCTGCTGTCACTTTAAGTGCTGCACGGACCCAATATACTGTTGCACACACGCTCTTTCTCAGTGTCCACATTCACTTAAAGGGATAGTCACGTAAGCCAAAATTGAAAATGACCCCATGATTTACCCCCTCTTAAGCCATCCTATGTGTATATGATTCTTCTTTTATACGAATACAAACGGAGTTATATTAAAACATGTCCTGGCTCTTCCAAGCTTTATAATGGCAGTGAATGGCAGCCCAAAATTTGAAGCCCAAAAAAAGTGCATCCATCCATTATAAAAGTAATCCACAAGGCGCCGGCGCCTTGTGTAAGAAAAATATCCATATTTAACATGTTATAAAATAAAATATCTAGCTTCTGGCGGGCCTATGGAAGTAAAATAATGCCAAATGTTTTTGAAACAAAAAAGCTTGCTGAATTGCACTACTTGAAAAAAATATGCATTGCATTAACCATGCTTACATTTTAATGCATTGTATTTTTAGGGCTTGCATTTTTATGGGCTGAAATTCAACATGGTTGTATATTTAAGATGTGAATATTTAAATTCAAAAGATTTCACACACATTTTCATTATTAAAAATCCATATCCATATGCACCTCTCAGATTTCACTTCCAAAATATTAATTCTGTTTAAAAATACAACCTATAATATTCGGCAGGCAATTTTCGGTCCATTTTATTTTGCTTTACAAATTCGCTTCCACAAATTCAGTAGTTCAAATTCGACAGAAAATTCAACAGTTCACATCCAGGAACTGCAGGAATAGCAGTAGATTACCGAGCATAATCTCCATCTGCTGTTATTCGGCCTCACCAGCAGGTGGTGCAAGCGGCTGTTGACGAAGACCAGAGCAACGGGTAGAGAGAGTCATTCATTCATTAAATGGATTTACAAAAATGGAGCAAGCGATACCTATTTGTGATGATTATCAGGGCCAATATATGGAAAAGCTGATAAAGACACAAAAGCAGTGTTTACATTTAAGTCTTCACAGTTACTTTTGTACATGTAAGCAGCTTTCTCTACCGCACATAGATAGTCGCACATGTAGGGACCGTCTCTAAAGTTATATATGACATGAATACACCTTTCTAACTTCACTAGCATTTGAAGAGAATGACTTACAGTCATAAAACCAACTGTAAAGTGTTCATGTAGGTGTCAGGCATGATGCACATCTTTTACATTTTAGAAATGAAAGAAATTAGAAACATGTATACATATGTCGTATGTAACTTTAGAGACGGTCCCTAAATGTGCGACTATCGTCCAATGTCATTGTCATGCCAGTATATCACTGGGAAACGCTTAGCGTGAAACTTTGTGCGTTATGTTCATATTCTGAGTCCATCTGCTTGACTGTAGCCTATATAATAGTCTACATCTCCAATAAGGTGCGAGTTTGGTCTTTAATATCACTGTATTATGCTAAGCATTACGTTAAGCATCCCGACGGCAGGGGAATCCTGGAGTATGACGTATTGAGGGAACCCCCAGTACTGCAGCACAGAGCTGCCATATAAAGTTAAGGAAACTAAACAACCGAGATAAATATATGTCTACCTCAGATGTAACGTTTGATCTGTACGTCAGCATCGGGGAATAATTATAATCTCGTTCACGGTAGAGAAAGCTGCTTACATGTACAAAAGTCTTGTCTTGTCTTGTGTCTTTATCAGCTTTTCCATATATATATACCGGCCCTGATAATCACCACAAACAGGTATCGCTTGATCCATTTCTGTAAATCCATTTAATGAATGAATGACTCTCTCTACCCGTTGCTCTGGTCTTCGTCAACAGCCGCTTGCACCACCTGCTGGTGAGGCCGAATAACAGCAGATGGAGATTATGCTCGGTAATCTACTGCTATTCCTGCAGTTCCCGGATGTGAACTGTTGAATTTTCTGTCGAATTTGAACTACTGAATTTGTGGAAGCAAATTTGTAAAGCGAAATAAAATGGACTGTCGAATATTATAGGTTGTACATTTTTAAACAGAATTAATATTTTGGAAGTGAAATCTGAGAGGTGAATATGGATTATTGAATTTTTAATAATGAAAATGTGTGTGAAATCTTTTGAATTGAAATATTCACATCTTAAATATACAACCATGTTGAATTTCAGCCCATAAAAATGCAAGCCCTAAAAATACAATGCATTAAAATGCAAGCATGGTTAATGCAATGCATATTTTTCTCAAGTAGTGCAATTCAAGAAGGTTTTTTGTTTCAAATACATTTGGCATTATTTTACTTCCATACGGGCCGACTTACGAGAAAAAAAAGCATAACTGGCGCGACGATGATGTCGGACGTAGTGTAAGCTTTTTGACCTGCGAGAGGCGTTACACTGTCTGCGTAAGTTGAATACGGAAGGCACTCCGTGTGTGTGTAATATATATATTTTATTTTATTTTTTACATTTATTTATTTTTTCTTTCTTTCTTTCACAAACCCATCGATTCTCTTCAGAAGGCCTTTGCTAACCCCCCGGAGCCATGTGGATTACTTTTATAATGGATGGATGTACTTTTTTGGGCTTCAAATTTTGGGTTGCCATTCACTGCCATTACAAAGCTTGGATTAGCCAGGACATTTTTTAAAGGGGTCATGAATTGAGAAATCAACTTTTCATTCAGACTTTGATATATAAAAGTTCATCGTGATATAAGAATATCCTGTAAGTTTCGGAGCTGAAAACTTCCTTGTTAGTCAAAGAAAAGCTTTTATTGACACCATGCCCAGCAAACGCTTGATCTCAGAATATGCCAACCCTTGACGTAATCGTGTGGTTAAACGCCGCCTCAACATAAGAATAAGTACGCTTGATTCTGTAGCCCCGCCCACCGACTCGTGGAGCTAAACGGATCGCGCTACCGAGCAATAAACATGCCGAAGATAGCAAGATATTCCGCTGTGCCTGGTTGTGGAAGAACACAGTCGCTGCATAAGCTTCCTTCGGATTCTAATATTAGGAATGTGTTGTTGAACTTTATTTTTAATGAAGTTCCAGCTCACGTGCGTAAGACGTACGTTTGTTCGCTTCATTTCACTGCGGAATCGTTTGTAAACAAGACACAGGTCAAGACTGGATTTGCAGACATATTGAGATTAAAACACAATGCTGTGCCTTCTATATTGGATCCGACAGGAATGGTGCAACACACTTATGTGAGTAAAACATGTTTTTTTTTATGTGATAGTATTGCATTGTTACAGATCGTTTGATATCTACATGTCTAATCAGTCACATAAGGGTGACTGACCATTTTCAAAGGGTGACCGATTTCAAAACAATTCCCCACGTGTACTGACGGGGGAGTCGAAACTCATTATAATTTGCAAAACTGTTATCCAATCAAAGCAGTGGGCGTTTACTTCCAGGCACGCCCATAAAAACCGAGCGTTCCAGGAGAGAGGCTCAAAACCAGGGTAGAAAATAGCCTATTACTTATTCATTATGATGTTTTTGAATGTAAAAACCACGCAAACCTAATAAGTTGACCTCAGACAACAGTATAAAAAAAATAAATAAAAAAAAAGCCAGTTCATGACACCTTTAATATACAGTGGGGAGAACAAGTATTTGATACACTGCCGATTTTGCAGGTTTGCCCACTTACAAAGCATGTAGAAGTCTGTAATTTTTATCATAGGTGCTCTTCAACTGTGACGGAATCTAAAACAAAAATCCAGAAAATCACATTGTATGATTTTTAAGTAATTAATTTGCATTTTATTGCATGACATAAGTATTTGATACATCAGAAAAGCAGAACTTAATATTTGGTACAGAAACCTTTGTTTGCAATTACAGACATCATACGTTTCCTGTAGTTCTTGACCAGGTTTGCACACACTGCAGCAGAGATTTTGGCCCACTCCTCCATACAGACCTTCTCCAGATCCTTCAGGTTTCGGGGCTGTCGCTGGGCAATATGGACTTCCAGCTCCCTCCAAAGATTTTTTTATTGGGTTCAGGTCTGGAGACTGGCTAGGCCACTCCAGGACCTTGAGATGCTTCTTACAGAGCCACTCCTTAGCTGCCCTGGCTGTGTGTTTCGGGTTGTTGTCATGCTGGAAGACCCAGCCACGACCCATCTTCACTGCTCTTACTGAGGGAAGGAGGTTGTTGGCCAAGATCTCACGATACATGGCCCCATCCATCCTCCCCTCAATACGGTGCAGTCGCCCTGTCCCCTTTGCAGAAAAGCATCCCCAAAGAATGATGTTTCCACCTCCATGCTTCACGGTTGGGATGGTGTTCTTGGGGTTGTACTCATCCTTCTTCTTCCTCCAAACACGGCGAGTGGAGTTTAGACCAAAAAGCTCTATTTTTGTCTAATCAGACCACATGACCTTCTCCCATCCCTCCTCTGGATCATCCAGATGGTCATTGGCAAACTTCAGACGGGCCTGGACATGCGCTGGCTTGAGCAGGGGAACCTTGCGTGCGCTGCAGGATTTTAATCCATGACGGCGTAGTGTGTTACTAATGGTTTTCTTTAAGACTGTGGTCCCAGCTCTCTTCAGGTCATTGACCAGGTCCTGCCGTGTAGTTCTGGGCTGATCCCTCACCTTCCTCATGATCATTGATGCCCCACGAGGTGAGATCTTGCATGGTGCCCCAGACCGAGGGAGATTGACCGTCATCTTGAACTTCTTCCATTTTCTAGTAATTGCGCCAACAGTTGTTGCCTTCTCACCAAGCTGCTTGCCTATTGTCCTGTAGCCCATCCCAGCCTTGTGCAGGTCTACAATTTTATCCCTGATGTCCTTACACAGCTCTCTGGTCTTGGCCATTGTGGAGAGGTTGGAGTCTGTTTGATTGAGTGTGTGGACAGGTGTCTTTTATACAGGTAACGAGTTCAAACAGGTGCAGTTAATACAGGTAATGAGTGGAGAACAGGTCTGTGAGAGCCAGAATTCTTACTGGTTGGTAGATGATCAAATACTTATGTCATGCAATAAAATGCAAATTAATTATTTAAAAATCATACAATGTGATTTTCTGGATTTTTGTTTTAGATTCCGTCTCTCACAGTTGAAGTGTACCTATGATAAAAATTACAGACCTCTACATGCTTTGTAAGTAGGAAAACCTGCAAAATCGGCAGTATATCAAATACTTGTTCTCCCCACTGTAACTCTGATTGTATTCGTTTGAAAGAAGAATGTCATATACACCTAGGATGGCTTGAGGGTGAGTAAATTATGGGATCATTTTCAATTTTGGGTGAACTGTCCCTTTAAGACATAACCGGCTGTGCTTACAAGCATACTTACCAAAACGGCATTGACATATTTGTAAGTAGGCTATTTGACCGTTTAATAATTCTGTTTAATATCAAGCACGTCTTGCAGTTCAGCAACAGTAGAACGCATTTTACAACACTCATTTATTTGGCTGATTTGAATGTCAAGTTTGGGCTTTTAGGGAGGCACGAAAGTGCACCGCTGTGAAGGAAAGGAAGGTTGCGCAGGACGGAATGCGGCAGCGGCAAAATACTAATTTCACGTCGATTAGCTTGTTTTTATAATCGTTGGAAGCTAAAATCGAAAATCCATTACGATTAAATCACACAGCCCTAATAAAGCAGCTTGCTAGCAATCTATTGTATAAAGTGCTATATAAATAAACATATCCACATCGCTATGATCAGATATTTTCTTAACTGTTGTTTTCTCACTGCTGTCATTTCTGTTTTGTTTATTTTGCTATTGAGCATGCAATGCATATTAACATATCTAATTGCTGATCTCAGTAGTATGGACGGCATTGGGATATTCGCTAACAGTATACCGCTGCAAAAATTAAACCCCGAATAACCCCAAAAAAAAAAAAAAAAATTTAAATAAAAAAAAAATTAAAAAACACTTCGCCGTGAGTATATCGGGGCCTTAACACTTGATATAATGTTAATATACTGTTGTTGTTCTGGATGGAAGGGCACATACTTACCATTTTTATGTTTCATGGATTTGGATCTTCTTGGTGAATTTGGATTCTATACAGAAAGAAAAGAGACATCAACCATTAGTCTGCAGCCAGGATATGCAAAGAAAGTAAAAAAAAAAAAAAAAAAAAAATGCAGGCACAATACGCTATAATCCAGCACTGATTAGAGAGCTAATTTCTGTTTGAACAGCTTGTAGCCAAAACATTATTGTTGACGGGAATTGCGGATAAGAATTCTACACCCTTTAATAAACTAATGCTACAGCTAGGTCTATAGCACCAGATTCTGTGGCTACAAACACTGAGAGGCCATCTAAGAGCAGAAAAAAAAAAAAAATCTGTAACAGTAAAACAAACTTACCAAGAGTACATGTTGTTTCAAAGAATGTAAAAATACCTTATCTGACTTTCTCTTCTTGGCTGAAAAGCAAAATATTGTAATATAACATTAAAATGCAAAAAGCACACAAAAGACATTGATAAAGAGTTGCAGTCACTATTTATGTAATGAAGTCCAGAGTGGTTTACCAATACTCTAAAGAAAGGTGCTGTATAACAGTCTCACCTTTCTTTTCTGCCCCATAAGACCAGTCATTGTCGTTGACATCATCATTGTCTTCTTGATCGCTCTCTGATTTGTTCGTATTGTTGCCGCTTGCAATTCTAAAACACACACACACACATTACCATCACATGTTCCAACATGTGGCATCTATAGTTTTCTTCTGTGCGGTGATGGTAATGTTTAGTCATAATACCTGCGGTTGGCAATGCGACTGCTGTTGCGGCCCATGCCGAGGCATTTCTCCAGGTGAGGAGCAAAGCGGGAGGCGGCGATGCTCCGGCTGCAGTTGGGACAAACACACTCTTTGTTTTTCCACTGGTTGTACACTTGCCCGAAAATGTCTACTCCAGGCTGGTCCACGATTTCTACAAGAGAGACAGTGAAAAATGAGTTTCAGGTGGATTTTCACTTATAGATGGCTTAAATCTGGGTCTGTTCCTCCAAATACCGCATATATCAAGACGGTTCACTCACATTACAATGAATGAGAGAAAAGCTGTGTTCATGCCATGTCGTAATTACATAACGATTCTGAACTGTAAAAAGCCTTCACATGCTTGTAGAACTTGTAATTACAACGTGTAAACTCGTAATTTTCTGAGATCTACGAATTGTACCATGTGGCCGCTGTACCACATGACCACTGCAGATCTAAGGTGTGTTCAACTTGAAGTGGCGCTGTGCAGACCGATCAGTGTGTGACATCAAAGTACAGTAAGAGTGATTTGAAAGCATAGAGCTTTATTTACAGTAATTAAGACAAGGCGTGAACACAGTAAAAGTGCAACACGCAATACGGCAGAACATGTCCCGCCTGAAATACAAGTTGGTGTTTGCAAATTGGTAAAGTCATCGCATCACTGCAGCTGCTGTTAGAAGGCTGCCATATTTATGTTTAAATTCGGCATGAAATTGTAGCGATAGTCTTTTCTTCCCTATGGTGAGATATTGATGTGAAATGACTTCTCGAACAAGTCAAAAATGTAGGGTGGGATTTGCCCCTCAAACACGTCATTTTACTGACGACTGCTTCTCAAATCTCGGAGTTCAACGTGGGATTCGCAAAACACTTGTTCTTGAAAGATGGGTCAGTACCCAGTTTATTTGAACCAGCTTGCTCCTCAGAATCACAACCTGTAAGTATGAATAATTATTGATGTATATCTTTTCAACCGGGTGTTCAAAATACATAGTTTTGTGTTTTATATTGTGTAAGTTTCCGGCTAACCGGCTAACTCACGTTATTACTGTCTTACTGAAATACTTCTGCTAAGCAGCTGTGGGCCACTGTTACCTAAAACTGTGTCTATTAATGCAGCTTGTCTGTCGTTCCTACTACTTTGGTTATAGATAAAGGATGGAGCAAGATTTGTTTTTCAAACATTCACGTTAGTGTTCGGCTAACGTACACGCTGTTATTGATACAGTTCCTGCATGTGCACAGCAATAAATTAGAAATATACACATGGGTTTGTTGATGGACATACACTTGTTAATGCTGATGGTGAGGAATTACAGTTGCAACATCTCATAATGTACCTCAAACTGAGCAGTGTATCACTGAGAAACGCCCTGCTCAAGTCGTACTCGCGATGGAAGAATTAGTTATTCAACCCGAACCTCCAATGTTTCATCATCGGACTTGTGCTCGGATTAATATGGTAAAATCAATGCCATTGTTACGGTTTTAGTGTACAATCGCTGAGGATTGAGGAAGTCTCTGGAGCTGAAGTTCAGTTATGGCATTAGTCATTTCATTTCCGAAAAGTGCTGTAAGCAGTAGACCAATCACAACAGACTGGGCCGTCTGGCCAATCAGAGCAGAGCAGGCTAGTGGAAAGGAGGGATTTAAAGAGACTGATTCATCCGATGAGTCGTTTGAGAATCATTGAAAAATGTGGTGATGTTCTATGTATACTACGTTTTTTGACATTTGATGCATGTAAACCTGTTGTAGGAGACCTCCAAAACAAAATTAGGAACCTTTAAAATAGCATAATAGGGGCATTTTAAAAGGGACTAATCCAATGTCTTGGATTAAAGTGCAAAAACACGAATTTTGCTTTTATGGCTTTTTGGAGCTTGAGCGTGCTGTAGCATTTGGTTCGATTGCTCGGCAATGCTGCAGTATGTCAATCCCGCTTCAATAGTGGTTAAATTCCATAATTTAGTATGCTTGCAATGATATCAGCAGCAAACCATGAACCATACCCCATACCCTTAAATGGATTTAAGTTCCGCAGGTGCAAGTTAGAGTTTGGAAAACAGCGTTCACGTCATCCAAACGGACCCGGGTGTGCAACAAAAGAGCTACTCTGAAAGCACCCTGACAATGCAGATCCACTCATTTTATGGAAAAGGGAAGCATGAACATTCCTCGAAAGAACTATTTTTGGGTTTCACAGGGGGAAAAAAAAAAGAAAAAAAAAAAGAGAAAGTGATGGGTTCAGAATGACAATTTTTTCTTTTTTTGGGCAAACTATTCCTTTATTCCTTACGGCACCCTCCCGACAGTTATGAACCATCACGTCTAAAGGTGTGGTCACATTTATCAATGTTTACGAATTTTCATGGGCAAAATCTAGTTCTCAATTAGAACCTACGCGATCGTGAATTTCACGTGACGGTGAAAGATTTCCCCAAGCAGATTTTGCAACAGGTTCAAGTTGGTCACTCGAATTCATGCAGTTGACCAACAAAAAGCTGTCAGGTTTGAAAGTGACTTTTGTGTGAGCTGTGCTGTGCCTTTGCCTGTGAAATTTCGCTAATGTGCCTGATAAAAAGTTCCTGCTTTAAAATCATTATCAAAATGAACATTTTCAGCCATTTTACTGAAATGACTGCACATGACTCTGCTCATACCAGTAGCTATGTTTTCATCCAAAGTTGCAAATTTAAAGGGATAGTTCACCCAAAAGTGAAAATTCTGTCATTAATTACTCAACCTCATGTCATTCCAAACCTGTAAGACTTTCGTTCATCTTTGGACCACAAGTGAAGATATTTTTGATGAAGAGACTCGATTGCTTTATATGATGAACAGATTTAATTTAGGCTTTTATTCACATATAAACATTCATCAACACACACATCAGAGTAATGGTAAACAGAAGCTCAAACATGTTCGCTTGACATGAGAGAGCCAATGAGGTTCATTCTCGTGTGTTATGCAGCACGTTTGTGCTTCCACAAGAACCAATGAGGTTCATTCTTGTGTTACACAGCACGTTTGAGCTTCCGCAAGAACCGCAATGAGGTTTGTTCTCACGCGTCAAGCAGGTTCAGTTGAGCTTCCATTTATGTTCGCTGAAATGAAAGTTTATATTTAAATAAAAATTAAATCTGTTCATCATATAAAGCGATTGAGTCTCTTCAGAAAATTGACAAAACCGCTCAATTCATATGGATTAGTTTTACGATTTCTTTGTGAACTTTTTGAGGTGTCAATGTGGTAGTTGCGTAGCTGTCAATAGAGGGACAGAGAGCTCTCAGATTTCATGAAAAAGATCTTAATTTGTGTCCCGAAGATGAACAAAAGACTTACAACATGAGGGTGAGTAAATTACAATTTTCATTTTTGGGCGAACTAACCCTTTAACATATGTGCTAAATTGGAATATCGCATAAAAATGTGTGAAATAAAGCAACATTTCCATCCATGTGTTCAAGAGACCAAACAGTTGATTGCCATAATTAAGAAATGTGTCAGAGTCTCACCAAAGTCTTTCATACTCTCCTGGTCTGTATCATCCAGGAAAAAGTATCCCTGTTTGACAGCCCTGTGAACTTCAAAACAAAGACCCAAACAGGCATCTTCCACCAGGTCAGACAGGATCTCTTGAGCAAAGCCCTGTGGGTAAAGGCGCAACACATGCAAGCATTAATGCGCTCGAATCACATTGTAACCTTCAGAAGGGTGAACATCATATTCACATCGCACTCACTGGACACAGCAGGGAAAACCAATGAAATGAGTGTAAAATGTATATCATGAGAGAAAAGCTTTATGACACAGAGGTGAAACACCCGCATAAGTGTTTGTATATTCAACACTGATCCAATTATGCAGAATATATAACACATGAAAAACAAAGGCTCACCTCCATCTTACTGTTGTCCATACTGGACAGAGACACGTCCTCCATTTTCATTTGCAAAAGCTCCAGGAGAAAGCACTGCTGTCTACATGCTGTAGTGCAGCAGTCATGGGCTGAGGAGAGGCTGAAACAACAACAACCCAAACAAAGGAAGACAAACAGAAACACAGGCAGAGAATGAGACAGCAAAATATGATCCCTGCTGCATTTATAAAGGCATACAAAAAAGTCCTCACCGTGTATTTCTGGTTGACTTATAATATAAATGAACAATCGAATATATAAATACACACCGCTGTAAAAAACTGCTAGAAGAATGAGTGATACTCCATGCATTTCCTTGAATAAAAGCCGTTTATACTCCATACTGTAAACATTCGCATATCATATCGCAATGATTAAGGCAATTTCGTATTAACAAGGGTTACAGGCATCATATAATTTCGTTAATCGATGATTGATCACGATAACACGTACATCCCGTCTTGCCTTCGTTCGCCTTGACTGAAATATAAGGCTACGTTCAGAAGCTTGGGCACAGATATACCAAAATGCTGTAATGGAATAAGATAATAAATGACAAGGTATGTTATTAAATATGATTACTGATTTTTTTTTTTTTTACTATAAAGACGTTTACAGGGTAAGATCTGCGTCCATTGGCTTGGATAGCCGCCCTCTACTGACTTGAATTTGAGTCGTAAGAGGTTATACTTTATCCTGACTGCGAAAATCCCAACACAGACTGTGGCGTGATCTATATTGTTTATCTGTATTATATGGATATTACTGTCACTCACCAGCTCTGGAATGGAGGCTGTTGCTGTTGTCGGTCTGTTCACTGCACTGACTGAAGCTGCTCATCTGATCAAATCAATAATGAAATCTCATACGAATCTACTAGTTCTTTGTCCCATTAAAGGTTTGCGCATGAAAGGGAACACATACAAAAGGTCCAAAGAGACATTTCCCCTAAAGTGTTTCCTCACTGACAAAACAAAGTTCCACATTCAGCGTTCAATCTCTTATCCCCGTCTGCAGACTTCCATTTCCCTTCGCCCAGACCTGATCAATCGATCCTCGTTCATCTTATGCTGAAATGCCTCACCGCTGAATCGTCTAGCCAGGTCTGAGAAAAAAAGGTCTCATTAAAAAGGGATTCCGTTCTAACTTATCTTGTCGCATCTGATATATACTATAAGATAAATGTAAGATATATATATATATTGACCAATATATAGTACCAAAGTTTGGAAACATTACAATTTTTAATGTTTTTGAAAAAAGTCTCTTATGCTATCAAGACTGAATTTATTTGGTCAAAACAGTAATATTGTGAAATATTATTACCATTTAAAATAATGGTTTTCTATTTTGATATATTTTAAAATATAATTTATTTCTGTGATGCAAAGCTGAATTTTCAGTCTTCAGTGTTCACACGATCCTTCAGAAATCACTCTAATATTCTGATTTATTATCAGTGTTGGAAACAGCTACTTAATTTTTTTATAACCTGTGATACTTTTTTCAGGATTCTTTGATGAATATATAGTTTAACAAACTTTAATAAAGTTTAACTAAAATTAAAACAATATATAATAACTAATTTAAAATATTAATAAAAACTATAATAATATCTCACTGATTCTAAAATAATGTTTTGCTTTGTTATATGAAATCTTACCTGCTAGTGATTTATCTATAAGCTAAAAGCCATATTGGAATGGTTGAATCCAGTCCATGAACACCCTATACAAGTGAACTGTGCGTCTGCAACCATATTAATTCACATGTATGAATATCTATATCTGCTAGTATTTCGCAGATGATTTTTATAGAATTTGGTTTATCATTAATGTTAGATAATTCTGCAAATGTAGGCTACATAAAAAATATAGGTTAAAGCTCTTATAAATATTATTGATCATCAGAGAACTCTGCCAAGATGGTCTGCAACAATGGTTAGGTAGGTGGTACGTGTCAAAGTAACATCCACATGGATGGCAGGACCCAAGGTTTCCCAGCAGAACATTGCCCAAAGCATCACACTGCCTCCGATGGCTTGCCTTCTTCCCATAGTGCATCCTGGTGCCATGTGTTCCCCGGCCACCTTCTTCCATTGCTCCGTGGTTCAGTTCTGATGCTCACGTGCCCACTGTTGCACTTTCGGCGGTTGACAGGGGTCAGCATGGGCACTCTGACTGGTCTGCGGCTATGCAGCCCCATACGCAACAAACTGCGATGCACTGTGTATTCTGACACCTTTCTATCAGAACCAGCATTAACTTCTTGAGCAATTTGAGCTACAGTAGATCGTCTGTTTGATCGGAACACACGGGCCAGCCTTCGCTCCCCACGAGCATCAATGAGCCTTGGCCGCCCATGACCCTGTCGCCGGTTCACCACTGTTCCTTCCTTGGACCACTTTTGATAGATACTGACCACTGCAAACCGGAAACACCCCACAAGAGCTTCAGTTTTGGAGATGCTCTGATTTTTTTTTTCTTTCAAATATGCCACTTTTATGGATTGTCACATTGGCTATTTTGTCTTTTTAAATAAGCTAAAATTGATTGCTTTACAAAATAATTATTGTCGTAGTTTTACTGTTATTTTTTCTTTTTATTCATTTAAAAATATATTTAAATTATTTAATTCTTTTAAATAAAAAGCACCAACCAATATTTCAAATTTGCCACTTTTATGCTTTGTCACATTGGCTGTTTTGTTTTTTTAAATAAGTTTGTGCATGTTTTTTGATGTTAGATCTATCTCTGACAGCATATAATACACATTCTTTAAGAAATACACTGCAGGTCAAAAGTTTGGAATAATTAAGATTTTTTTAATTAAAAATTTTTTGTTTTTGAAAGATCATTACTAGCCCAATGACATATGGACTAATAATAGCACATCTTTATATGGGGGCAAAGCAAATCTTATCCTCCAACAAAACAAAGTATTTGTAAAAAAAAGACCTACATTAATCATTTCTTTATTCAGGGACAATATCTTATCTGTGTGATGTGCTGGACCTGGTCCTATGTGCATTTTAAAGACCTTCATAATGCAGTACCTTACTGAATATTAGTGCAAAAGTTATAAAAGGCACTTGTATGTACATTTAAATTTTGCATGTCATGATGACATGTCATCTTGTATGAACTGTAATAGACCAATATGATAACAATTTACAGACAGAAAAACCACATACATCAGTTACTTGGTTGGGCATAATTGTGTCAAAAAATTTCATGGGCTGGCTGCACTCTAATTCTGTTGACATGAAAAGTTGATTGTTAAAAGGATCTATAATGGCATCTGAGTTTCGGAATACACATCCACTCCTGGCTCCTCTTCAAATGTTGCCTTGGAATCATCACCGTCAAGCTATATTGATGATACAAAGTACAATGGAAATTATTAAGATATGTTAAATGGATAGTTCACCTAAAAATTAAAATGTTGTCATTATTTACTCAACCTCATGTCTTTCCAAATCAATCTATTGAAGCCACCCCCCCCCCCCAAATATGTCGACTGATGAGAAAAGAAACACAAAGTGTATGTATATCTTAATATAAAAATATTATTTGTAAATAGTTAAAATGGATTACTTTACAAAATAATTATTGTCGTAGTTTTATTGTTATTTTTTCTTTTTATTCATTTAAAAATCTATTTTTAATTCTTTTAAATAAAAAGGCCATTACATCAAAAAAAAAAAAAAAAAAAACCTTCAAGACATGGTTACATAGAGTACTTAATGGCCAATGTCCTTTTACCTGTTTGAATCCATTTAATTGGGCTAAAACAAAATGTATCAGAAATGTGTGAGCCAGCAGAGGTACATATTAGTTGAGTGGACTTGGACTATAGCATGTAAGTCAAATGGACTACTGGTAGGGTGCTTTTTAGGTCATTTGTTATTTTTTTGGAGCTGTGGTCCCTATGAAGAGTTGTTGTATGAACTGTATGAAAATACCTGCAGGAAGATTCTTAAAAATATTCAACAGAGATCAAATTTTCAGGAAAACTGTTATTTTAAGATGTACTGTTACTGGTCTTTGACAATTAAGATTTAGAAAACCTGAATATCATGAAAATGTAATGGTAAGTTCAATGCACTTTATGTTTCCAACTTGCAATAAACACTTTTTTGTTGTCTCTGACTGTTAGTGCACCACTTACACATTTCATCTCTTGCTCAGTGAAAAGTCGTCCAGTCATGAACATGCGCAGAGGGATGGTGAGTATCAGGACGAATGGTAGAGCCAGTGACACAGGGCTTGATTTCACCATCCACAGGATTGCCAGACACACAATCTGGATTGCAGTGAACATGTGCATCCTACTGGTGCTGACCTGCAGAGGGAGACAGAGAGCACATGCAAAAGGCAACCAACCTTGAGAATGTAACATTTACAAGGAGAAATCATAACGCAAAGTATTCCAACAGAGTAATGGTAGCACATACTCTTGTAGCATAGGGTTCATTGGGGTGATACTTTTTGGGAATAAGGAGGAGCAGCATTCGATCCCAAAGCTGAATCCCACTGAGGGATGTGATTCCCATGTAGAGGAAGATCCCGAACAGAGCCGTAATAGGAATCATTTTTAGAATGGGCTCCATGAGGATTGAAAGACCTGCAAACAGACAGACAGAGAAGATGTTAATGTACCTCTAGGAAGTATAGTACTGTAAGAACCAGGTTTAGAAGAACGTTAGACGTATGTCAACATACCGACAAGCAAAGCAACTATTACTCCACTGACTCTCTGTTCCAGAACCTTCTCAATCTCAGGTTTTGGGCCCTTGCTCATGACAGTCAGGGCATTGGCATGAGATACGGATCGTACGGTTGCGGCACTCAACCAAGGAACGCCAAATATGGCACCCAGACCTCCCATGCTCACCAGGATGAGAAGATCCATGTGGAAGCCAGAACCCTTGGCCATTTTTCTCTCTGGTTTACTCACAATTAGTCTTGAAAAATGAGAGGCACGAGAAAAGATCAGTTTATAAATAAATTAGCATAGAAAATAATTTTTGTTCTATTTTTATGTTCTTTTCAAAGCGTTGGTAGAATCTTTCATCTCCAATAGCAAGGGTCATCACACTAACCCAACCAGTCACTTTCAATTTCTGTCACACTGTGTAATACTGCTCCATATTACTGTTTACTTCATGTTGCACTCTTAAAATGAAGGTTCCAAAGAGGGGTTTTCACCATGATGCCATAGAAGAACCATTTTGGGTTCCCCAAAGAACCTTGAAAATCAGGTTTTTAATGTTGTTTATATGTCTATGTGGTGTTTTTAATATGCTTTAAGACAAACCATGTGCAAATTCATGTCAACACCATTGCTGAGAATTTTCTCCTTAAAACTGCAGTGAACCAAAGACAGTCTCAAAAACAAGGTTTGAAATCGGTGTTGTTGTCTACATCACAAATATCACAAATAATACTAACATGCGGACGGGCTTTAGCATATCATTAACTGTGCTGTGAAGCAGTCTCAAGAGAAGCCAGGTTATCCCTGTATATTTTTCTGTTGATATGAAAAGTCAGGTACATTTAGCAATATAGCGGGTGAATTATGTATATGATGTATATTAAGATGTTATGATGAACTGCAGTATATGCCTTTCTCCACTGATGTTCTAAGTTTCTAAGGATGCTGATTTTTGAAGGCAGCTGTCTGACTCTGAGTTTAAACATGGTTTGTGTAACATTAGCAACACATTATTAGCTATTTAATAACGTAGTCAAACAAAAGGCTACTTATATTAATTACCATTATGTGTCCGACGTGGTAGAGAGTGATACATAAAATGCGTTACTAATACAACGGCTTGTAGATGACCCTGTATAATTCGCTCTTCCACTTCTTCTGAATCAGTTTCTGGTTCAAACATATATGGCATATATGGTTCACTTGCCATTGTGCAGCGTTTACAACAGTAAAGTTGACCGAGTGTATCTGGTATTCTGAGCTTGTTTAATAGAGTGGAGGCGGGGCTAATTTGCATATTCATGTATCTGCGTATGAAAAATTAAGCAAGGGTGTAGACTTACATTCAAGCTATTTTAAGGCATGAAGAAATTGTTTACACAGGAAAAAAACATTTAAATATGTAATTTTGGTGATCAAAGATGAGTTTTAAAGGCACAATACGTAGCCGTTAGAGGTCACCTAACAAAGAAGAGCGCGGAATCTTGGGAGGTGTCGTCTTCACCTCACAGCCGGTGGAAAACAATCGGGACGGGACGTGGGCAGAAATCATGTTCATGGATGAGATTATTAATGTTACTGTAGTATGAAGCAGAGCAGGGCCGAGTGCTGTGGGAGCTGAATGAGGTCGCTGAAGCGATTGCTAATGAGAGACGAGCGTGACACGCGGCTGGAGAGCAGCAGAGCTATTATGCCACAGTCGCCACTTCCACTTCTTCCAGTCAAGCGTATGTGGGGTAACGCAGCGCTGTTTTATCATATTAGATACATTTGAGTGTGTTGAAAATTATGCTATAACGTTACTCTGCGTTCGCTCGGTGGCTGCTATGAGATACTTGTTGCACACTTCAGTAAGCTAGATCGATATTAGAATATCATATTAATAAATGCTGGATGGCTTGTGTTGCTAAATGGCATGCAATTAATTTTAAAATATATTGTATGACGGAGAAAATGCTGTATTACTGCACAATAATTTGTTTTCTGTCTATAAATGTATCCAAACAGTTGTTCCACTGTCTAATAAAACATATAATATATTAAAGCGTCTTTGTTGTTCCCATGGTTTCTACAAAATAAATCGAGGGTACGGCAGGTATGATGTCATTGATAGGCGACGCACGGACTTGGTCCGTGTCCTGGTTAAAATTGCTTATTTCTCTGGATTTAAATATTCTTGGAAACATCTGGGATAATGCAAGTACACAAGTCAACAAAATATATAACACTGTTCTAGTGGTTTTTGGATTTTTTAATCCAAAAATCTTACATATTGTGCCTTTAAGGGATACAATTATTGACTACAGGGGGACTTTAAATTATGTTGCAAATGACGCACTATACACTCTGCACTTATACTATGCACTATGTACTCAACTGTTTAGTGTACACATTTTATACAGTTATTTTGCCTTTCAACATCGAATTCTGATAGCCCTTACCCTCGGCTACATGAATAAAGCTGCGACAGTTGAGTGCGTGAAGTGTCCAGCATTCCACACTTTGTTTTTTTCCGGTTAATTAAGTGCATCATTCGGGTATTTAAAGTGCACTTTTTCTTTGTGGAATTTTCAGCATGAACACACTACTCAGACTGTTTAAATAGTTGAACACTCTTAAGATCTTTTTTTCCACTATAAAAAACCTTTTGTGCATTGGGAAGATTCCATGGATCTTAATTATTCGTAATGGAAGCATCAAAAGCAATAAAGAACCTTTATTTTTAGTTAATGCAGCATTTTCACTTCAGTGAGGACAGAAAATTTTGTCAGTTAATGGGGAAAATCATACTAAATCATCAATTTGTACTAAATCATATTTCCCAGAAAACATCACTCACGTGGTGATCTGAGACTCAAGGAAGATGAGGATAAAGACCAACATAGCTGGAACAACAGAGGCGAAGATCATCCACACAGGGAAGGGCTTGTGTTCACCCATAGGGTTGATTATCCAGCCCCGCATCTTAGGGTTGGACACCTGAAGACCCTTAGGCACCACCAGTTTCTGTGACACAAGTCAAAGGTCAGAGAGGTCAAGACAGTAACTTTATAGGATTGGATCTGAATTGGTGCCCTAAAAGTGTTATCTGTCTATAAAGGCAGCTATTACCCATCCGATTTTAATTCCATGGAATTAAATAATATTCACAAATACTAAATAACAAACATACCTGAGTGTATGTATCCTCAATATTGATATCGATAGCAACCATGAGGAAAATTGCAATGGGAACTCCAAAGTCACCGAGCAAACGTCGAATCTATGCATCAAACAGATCTTTACATTAATGGAACCTACTCAATGGAAAACCAGGGACAGGTTGCACCAGCTGTGCGTATGTTACAACTTAGCCTAGTTGCGATGTAAATGGGCAGTGAGTTACAACTTACACACTACTAAATATTTTTGCATTGCGCCATTAAACCATTAAAGTTGAAACGTAACTACAAATAAACTAAATATTTACACAAGTCTCCAACCAGGAGTAAAGGCCCGTTCACACTAAGGACGATAACTATAATGATAATGGTAAAGATACAGTTTTAAAAACCATTCTAATTTTAAAAGAATAATAAGAATTGGAATCACTTTCAAAACATTTTTTTTTTCTGATGAACGATAAAACTATTGACAGCCAATCAGAATTCATCCCTCTTTAAAGACCTCGAGACAACAGAACTGCAGCGGGTTTTCAAACAAGGGGCCGCAAAGGAGTGACAGGGGGTCCGTGGAAAAGTCTAGAGAAAAACCATGAAAAAAATGTAAATAAATAAATAAATAAGACTAAAATAAATAAATAATTGATTAAATGTTTAATTAAATAAATAATAAAATTAAAATAAGTAAATAAATACATTTGCTTAATTTATTATTTATAAATTAGCTTAAAAGCATAGAGAAATAAGTGAAAAAAAAATTAAGTAAATAAACGAATTATTATATTATATTATATTTGATTAAAATAAATAAATGATTGAATGGTAATATATATATATATATATATATATATATATAGTGGGGAGAACAAGTATTTGATACACTGCCGATTTTGCAGGTTTTCCTACTTACAAAGCATGTAGAAGTCTGTAATTTTTATCATAGGTACACTTCAACTGTGAGAGACGGAATCTAAAACAAAAATCCAGAAAATCACATTGTATGATTTTTAAATAATTAATTTGCATTTTATTGCATGACATAAGTATTTGATCACCTACCAACCAGTAAGAATTCCGGCTCTCACAGAACTGTTAGTTTTTCTTTAAGAAGCGCTCCTGTTCTCCACTCATTACCTGTATTAACTGCACCTGTTTGAACTCGTTACCTGTATAAAAGACACCTGTCCACACACTCAATCAAACAGACTCCAACCTCTCCACAATGGCCAAGACCAGAGAGCTGTGTAAGGACATCAGGGATAAAATTGTAGACCTGCACAAGGCTGGGATGGGCTACAGGACAATAGGCAAGCAGCTTGGTGAGAAGGCAACAACTGTTGGCGCAATTATTAGAAAATGGAAGAAGTTCAAGATGACGGTCAATCTCCCTCGGTCTGGGGCACCATGCAAGATCTCACCTCGTGGGGGCATCAATGATCATGAGGAAGGTGAGGGATCAGCCCAGAACTACACAGCAGGACCTGGTCAATGACCTGAAGAGAGCTGAGACCACAGTCTCAAAGAAAACCATTAGTAACACACTACGCCGTCATGGATTAAAATCCTGCAGCGCACGCAAGGTCCCCCTGCTCAAGCCAGCGCATGTCCAGGCCCGTCTGAAGTTTGCCAATGACCATCTGGATGATCCAGAGGAGGAATGGGAGAAGGTCATGTGGTCTGAGGAGACAAAAATAGAGCTTTTTGGTCTAAACTCCACTCGCCGTGTTTGGAGGAAGAAGAAGGATGAGTACAACCCCAAGAACACCATCCCAACCGTGAAGCATGGAGGTGGTAACATCATTCTTTGGGGATGCTTTTCTGCAAAGGGGACAGGATGACTGCGCCGTATTGAGAGGAGGATGGATGGGGCCATGTATCGCGAGATCTTGGCCAACAACCTCCTTCCCTCAGTAAGAGCATTGAAGATGGGTCGTGGCTGGGTCTTCCAGCATGACAACGACCCGAAACACACAACTAAGGAGTGGCTCCGTAAGAAGCATCTCAAGGTCCTGGAGTGGCCTAGCCAGTCTCCAGACCTGAACCCAATAGAAAATCTTTGGAGGGAGCTGAAAGTCCGTATTGCCCAGCGACAGCCCCGAAACCTGAAGGATCTGGAGAAGGTCTGTATGGAGGAGTGGGCCAAAATCCCTGCTGCAGTGTGTGCAAACCTGGTCAAGAACTACAGGAAACGTATGATCTCTGTAATTGCAAACAAAGGTTTCTGTACCAAATATTAAGTTCTGCTTTTCTGATGTATCAAATACTTATGTCATGCAATAAAATGCAAATGAATTACTTAAAAATCATACAATGTGATTTTTGCTGGATTTTTGTTTTAGATTCCGTCACTCACAGTTGAAGAGTACCTATGATAAAAATTACAGACTTCTACATGCTTTGTAAGTGGGCAAACCTGCAAAATCGGCAGTGTATCAAATACTTGTTCTCCCCACTGTATATAGTACATAAATTCGATTAAAATAAATAAGTGTTAAATTAACATATAATAAAATGTTAAATAAATAAATAAATAAATTAGATTAAAATAAATGAATAAAAATATTAATATAAATATATATCCATATTGGATTTAAATAAACAAATAAATGATACTTTTAATTATTTTAGTGAGTAGAAAAGATATATAATAAAGTAACTTAATAGAAACTAATGTTAGATATATAATATACATTTTTAGTGTATTAATTGGGTGTTTATAAAAGACAGACATCTTTTAAATTTCAGGATGGGGGGTCCCTGACACGAGGATGTTCATCTTTGGGGGTCTGTGGCATCTAAAAGTTTGAAAAGCGTTGATATACAGAACATTATCATGCGTTGGTGTGGATGCTAATATTATATTATATAATATTATATGCTAATATAGTTATCATTATAGTTATCGTTCTTGGTGTGAACGAGCCTTAATGGTTGGAATAAAACAGCAGATTGCTTGCATTTCATCAATAAACTCATATTTTACCTGACACACTTCAGTCCTATAGACATATATGATAATGTTGACATTTACACACATTTACATTTTAAGAGAGAGAGAACATTGTGTGAATAAATGACAAACCCTCTGTGTGCACCACTCTGCGTTGTGCATGCCATGTAAAATCAATCATAATAATGTTTTTTTTGTATCAGTATTTATTGTTTCTTATTCATTTAAAGTACAGTTTCAGAATGTAATTTATATGTAAAAATACCTATTATATTATTTCATGATTAAGTGTTGTATTTCAATGGTAACATTTTTTTGCCGTTAGTTAAGCGAGGCAAAAGAAGTTAGAATCAACCATAATAGGATAAACTGAAATTCACAGCGTTTCAACACAACTTCTGCTTGTGAATTTCAAGGCTGCTGTTGAATCACTGATGGTAAATGTCATATTATACGGCTACTCATTAATTTACGGAGAGCTTACGACCTACTAGCTACACTCTTTCTTAAGAACCAATGATGCAACCAAATTAAGTACAGAGTTACAAAGTAGCTTATATTTACTAAGCCTCTAGTGGAACTTTATGTTACAATTTAAAGTAAGAACTTACAAACAGCTGGTGCAATCCTAAGATATATAAACAGTCAAGCTGTCATATTTTGATCACAATATTCAAGAATCTTTTTACCTTGCCTGGCAGGAATTTGCCATTCTTGAACATGCGTAGGGAGTATGCAATGGAGAAACAGCCAAACATGAGACACATGGACAGAAGAGCGGTGTTGGGATAAGGCTGGTGTTGAACGCTTCTCACGGCAGATACATTTCCTGTAGCATTATCCAGCAGTCTCTGATAGTTGACAGCTGAGTGCCAAGGGTCCTTAACTGTATTGTTTAAATGTTCATAATTCAGGATAAGAGGGTGTTCTTTGAAAACCTAGAATGAAGGATAAAAAAAGAGAGAAAGGTATATTATTGTACAATATTATAGCATATTAATGTCTTGAGTGAGTATCCTCACAACTATGCTTGCTGTGTTTGATACTATTAGCTTCTGCAAATTAGGAAACAAATTTGTGATATGTGGAGAAAATTAAGTGAATCATGCTTGTCCACGTAAACTCATTGGCTCAATGCTATGGGTGGTTGCTAGGGTGTTGCTGAGGTGTTCTGAGTGGTTGTTAGCCTGTTGCTGAGTGGTTGCTAAGGCACTGGTACACAGTTGCCAAGGTGTTGTGAGTGGTTGTAAGCACACAGCTGTGCTACAGGTTGTTCTGCTTGGTTGCATTAAGTGGTTGTGTGATGGTGTTCTGGGTGGTAACAACTTGCTAAGTGGTTATTACTAGCCCAAGGTAAAAGTTCAGTAGCTGGTCCAGCATAGACAAGTAATGGCACTTCTCTCCTGAACAACACTCAATTTAAGGCTTGTAATTTGCCTTTGCAAGCACCATCAATTACTATAATTCTGCATTAGAGTGATTAGGTCTACTGTTGAAAATCTTTGGAAGATATTCATTTTGAAAGTATGATAAAGTAACTTTTGGCTTGGCTTGATATGTTTTTATGAGCTGAACTATCCCTACACCCAAAGAGCACCAGAATATTGATTCTACACCCCGCACAGCACTTTTTGAATTCCTTGTTGTATGATAAAGTAAATTCAATTATATTCTCTATAGGGGTGGGCGATATACCGGTAAACACGATTAACCGGTACAAATTTGTTAACCGGTAGAGATTTTGGACTATCGTCTCTATCATGGTTACGTGCTCATGTGCCGTTGCTGTCCCTCGCCATCACGCAAGCTTATCAATTGCATGCGTTTTAAGCATTGCTGTTTAAAAACAAGTTATTTTAAACTGTTGTAGTGCAATAAGTAGTGAAAGAGAGCTTATTTCGGTATGAGAGATGGTTTCTGAGCGCTGTCTCAGAGACGCGCGTCATGAAGCCGCTGCTCATAAACCGTGTGAGTACTGAGTTGCTTTTGCAACATTATTGTGCTTGAACGGTCAAATACACACACTTATGAGTCAAAATGCCCGTCTTTGCGAGTATCCTCTTAAGCAGTCATTTATGTCTTAAGTGAACGTTAACAGTTGAGAAAGAAAGTGCATGTGTATCAGTAGCCTATATTACATCAGTGCATTCGGTCTTAAAGTGACAGAACCCAATATACCTGCTGCTGTCTGTGTTTTTAATGTTAATCAAACAACAGAAGATAAAGAGAAATTGCTCCTTACTGAATCACTTTTGTAACTTTAACTTTTAACTTTAAAGGGGTAATAAATTGAGAAATCAACTTTTCCTTGAGCTTTTGATATATAAAAGCTCATCGTAATATAAGAATATCCTGCAAGTTTCAGAGCTGAAAACGTCCTTGTTAGTCAAATAAAAGCTTTTATTGACAGCTGGCTCAGCAAACGAGGGATCTGCGAATTTGCCTCCATGTGACGTCAGAGAGCAGCGAAAAGCCGCCTCAACAGAAGAAGACCAACACCTAATTCTGTAGCCCTTGCACATGACAAGTAACATAAATAACAGAGGCCTACGTGGCTCTAAACTGGATTGAGCTACCAAGCAATAAACATGCCGTTGAAGATTACAACATAGTGTGCAGTGCCTGGTTGTGGAACACAGTCGCTGCATAAGCTTCCTCCCATTCCAATATTAGGAATGCGGTTGAACTTTATTTTTAATGAAGTTCCAGCTCACGTGGGTAAGACATTGCGCGTTTGTTCATTCATTTCACCGCGGATTCTTTTGTAAACAAGAGACTGGATTTGCAGACAGAATGAGATTAAAAAACAATGCTGGCCTTCTATATTGGATCCGACAGGAATGGTGCAACACACTTATGTGAGTAAAATGTTTTTTATATGTGATAGTATTGCATTGTTACAGATCGTTTGATATCTACTGATTATGTGTACGTGTCTAACTAAACATAATTAACGATACCACGCTGTCACAGGCTGGAGTATCCTTTGTATTTGAGGTGTTGTTGGTTCATTGTGCTGCGATTTGGGATCAGACTTGAACATGTATGGGCCAGGGCTCGCAAAATTGCTAGCCTGACATCCCGGGGCTAGTGTGTTTTCCAGTCGGGCTGCCAAAATGTATCACTGGCTTGCCCGACGGATCTTAAATAGTGGAATAAAATTCCTTTCTTGATGTGGGTTGTTCACTCTCTTAACTTGTTATTTGAACATGCTGATTTGTCTGCAGTGAAGTTTTGCTGATGCGTGTACTTGGCTTGTGTGTGTGGGTGTGTGTTAGTGATGCGCGGTACGCGGTTATATCCACCGATCGTGGGCCAAGTAATAAAAAATAACATTCCAATTAATTGCCGGTGAGAGATAAATCATAAATCATGAGAGATAAATCATTGTGTTTGTTTGATAAAGACATTTTGCGAGCACTGTGGGCGAATCATTCCGGTTGCTGTTTTTCTACATTGGAAGTTTTCAAAACAATTCCCCGGGTGTACTGATGGGGGAGTCAAAACTCATTATAATATGCAAAACTGTTATCCAATCATAGCAGTGGGCGTTTACTTCCAAGTCTTCAATGCAGCACGCCCATAATGCCCATAAAAACAGAGCGTTTCAGGAGCTAGGCTTAAAATCAGGGTAGAAAATAGCCTATTACTTATTCATTTGATGTTTTTGAATGTAAAAACCATGTGAACGTCATAAGTTGACCTCAGACAACAGCATAAAAAAATTTAAAAAGCCAGTTCATGATCCCTTTAATAGGAATACATTTATATTGAATTTACACAGTGAACACTATGCAGTGTTTTTTGTACATTTAATTACTTTATACAATTTATGTAGCCTAGTATTTCTTATTTAGTGCTTGAATTTTTCAGGTAGGTCTATTTCATTTGTCTTTTTTCTATTGTAGTTTTGTCCTATTGCTTGTAATTAATTTTGATGTTCTTAATTTATCACTGACTGTTTACTTGTCTTCAGTAAGCTTGAGATTTTTTTTTTACTTGGGCTAGTGTTAGTTTTTTTGTGATACTGAAATTGGTAATGACAATTATGAGATTTCAATGGAATCAAAAAATGTTATATCATAAAAACCTTATTTAAAGCAAAAATAACTATATTGTAATATATATCGTTTATTTGTTAAAATAAAATTACTCATATTGTGATATAAGATTTTGGTCATATTGCCCACCCCTAATTCTCTAGGTCGGTTGCCTTTTGCATGTGATAACAGCTAAGTATGGTCTTCTGTCTCCGGTTAACTAAATTCCTAAAAATGAAACATGCAGCAAAAATATATAAAGGGATGGTTGCATGAAGATGTAAAAGAATGCAGCAAAACATCAAAATGGCAAATAAAGTGTGTACCCTGCCGAGTTTTGCAAAGGTCTCGTAGATGAAGATGAGGGAGATGAGGATGGAGAAGATCTCTTGAGTGAAACGGGAAATGAAGCGGACCAGAAAGCTTCCTTCCAAGGCAACAATAACCACAACGATGACCACCAGCCACATGCCAATCCACACTCTACCTACGATGTACTCAATGCCCTGAGACTTACAGAACTACAGCCAGGAGGGAAAGCATGATGGGAGAATTTCAATTACACAAGATCGATGCTGTATATCAAATAAACATTGTAAAAAGAGACAAACACTCACATTAAAAAAAGCTTCTTCAAACACCAGCAGCGGCCCAGAAAAGCCGATAACAAGTATAGGTTGGGCAGCGATCAGGCAGAAGATAATGCCCAGCACTGAAGTGGAGATCATCAGCTCCGACACACCCATCATGTTATCCACCTTATCAGCTGTGGAGAGAAGCATAAGAGTGCCAAACAAAAGTTTATAAGGTCAGTTTTTATAAGTCTTGATTCGAATTGCTCACTTTCTTCAGCTTTGCTTAGAAAGGCAAAATGAATAAGATTTTTGGTGTAATTAATCAGCTGAAAAACACATGAAGACCTATGGAGTTTTTATTGTATGACATATTTTACATCTTTGAATTTATAGTTTGAAATTTCTAGACACTGAACGAAATTGAACTGTTTTTCTGAGATATATTTAGATTATGAAAATGCAGCTTAAAAATTCTGATGCTTGACCTTTGGCCTAGGTTTTGTACAATTTAAAATTTTGTATTTGGAGTTCTGAGTTGATTCATCTGAAAACTTGAAGCTGTAATTTTACAATCTGAATTTTCAGACACCGAACATGAATTCCAGCATGATGCTTCAATTTTTTAACGGTGAAAGAGTGCGAGGTAAGGTGTAAGAAGCTGAATTTTGGTAAATGTCATATATCATATAATTTATTAAATTGATTAAATATTTTTTAATCAATTTACCAATTTAATTCAATTTATTAATTTAAATCTTTTTGTTATTTTTCTAGCTTCATCAAGACTGAGCCCAATCTGGATTTTTGTAAATGTCCTAGTGGATTTGAAGTAGTTTTGTTTAGTTTTTTTGATAATTTAGGATGTATGTAATGTTAAACACTCATTCACTCACTTTTTCCCTATATAATGTGGCATTTACTCGTGAACAATAAATGAGAAAATGTATTACAGTACAGTAATGCCTCTGAAATTTCACATTTTCTGTTTTCTCTTTCCACACTGACAGCTGTTCTCTAAAAAAAAGAATCATTACTTCACTTGCAAAATGATAGTGTGAATGTTCAGTCCTTAAAGGCCGGGCCCGGGACACATCAAGCCGACATTCAGTATATTTCAGTTGTATACCTAAAACCGCCAGCGGGTAAAATTTACCCATGCACATGATTACTGTTTTGATATGGCTAAAAAACATATTGGGCCCTATTTTAACGATCTAAGCACATAGTCTAAAGCACATGGTGCAAGTGCACTTAGGGCGTGTCCGAATCCACTTCTGCTAGTTTAACGACGGGAAAAATGGTCGGCACGCCTGCCGCATGGTCTAAAACGGTTGTTCCTTCCTATTCTCTTATTGAGTAATGGTTTGTGTTTTGGGTGTAACGTGCAATAAACCAATCAGAGTCTCATCTCCCATTCCCTTTAAAAAGCCAGTTGCGCTCGTGCCATGGTGGATTCGCTATTTACCTAGCAGTATTTGCAAGTGGAAAAAATTAACGCTTCTCCAGAGAAGAATCCTTTTATTTTTAATATTTAAATTAGTGTGCTGCTGCTGCCCTGTGTGTGTAATAAGCAAAGTGTACGCGTGTTGTGGACCCGCCTATAGGCGAATATTACTAACGCGCTCTTTAAATAACAAAAAAAATATTGAGCCATTGACTTTAGACCAGATTTCAGTTGGTCAATGGCGCAGTCTATTTCAGTTGCCTCAAAATAGCAACGTGCCTACAATGGCTGAACACACCTCGTTTTCAGACCAGCACGCCCATTGTCGCACAAATGGGCACAAATGGGCACAAATGCATTTGCTATTTTTGCATATCCTGCGTAGGGCTGAAACTAGCAAAAAACACTGCATTGCGCTGGGTGTATGATAGGGCCCATTATGTCACTGTATTATGCCACTGGCTTAACAAAGTAATGTCTAGAGTCATGAAATTATTATTTTAGTCAACTATGTTTTTGTCCTGTTGTTTTATGTTCAAGGCTATTTTAAGCAGGCTACACTAATCACTGAATATAGGCTAAACCAGCCTGCAATGACAACGAGAATTAGAAGGAAATAAATACATATTTGGGTGGTGTAATATTATCCATTGTGACTAAAACTGATTATCACTATCTCAGTGGGTGAAACGCCTAGTAACAGTAAACATAAGCGGCGCGAAAACGACAGCGCGAAATAGGCATTATATAGGTAAATTTGACCTGCTGGCACTTATAGGAATAAATGGCCCGTTTTTAATCTGGAAGCCATTGAATTGACGTTGGGCCGTTGGTGAGAGAGAGAACTCTGATTGGCTGTTCAGCTTAGACGGTACAGAGAGATTTGGGAAATAAAACCAGATTTGGGAAACAAATGGGATTGGTGTGCAGTGTGAGTGAAGCTTTCTTTAGGCTAAACATACATACCAAGGAGACCTCCGAAGGTGATGGCAGGTGAGAGTGCAGCAAAGTAGATAAAGATGATGGCAGCAACAACCTGAGAATTCAAAGCATCAGTGATGTCACTGACGTAGTGTTGGTATCGTCTCTTCATGTCTCTCATCATGCCACCGAATGGAACACCGGTACGTGCTAGTGGATCTTCTGGAGGGGGTCCTGAGGATTTTGAAGCTGTGGGAAGATAAATAAACATTAGATATCTGCTCTGTTAACAGTAAGATTTTTTTTAAAGATTTTTAGCGTTAATGTACAGTCAATCAATATCATAAAGTAAACACCAACAAGGTGATCATGACCCAAAGTGGAAGCATCTTATACAGTGGGGAGAACAAGTATTTGATATGCTGCCGATTTTGCAGGTTTTCCTACTTACAAAGCATGTAGAATTCTGTAATTTTTATCATAGGTACACTTCAACTGTGAGAGACGGAATCTAAAACAAAAATCCAGAAAATCACATTGTATGATTTTTAAATAATTAATTTGCATTTTATTGCATGACACAAGTATTTGATCACCTACCAACCAGTAAGAATTCCGGCTCTCACAGACCTGTTAGTTTTTCTTTAAGAAGCCCTCCTGTTCTCCACTCATTACCTGTATTAACTGCACCCGTTTGAACTCGTTACCTGTATAAAAGACACCTGTCCACACACTCAATCAAACAGACTCCAACCTCTCCACAATGGCCAAGACCAGAGAGCTGTGTAAGGACATCAGGGATAAAATTGTAGACCTGCACAAGGCTGGGATGGGCTACAGGACAATAGGCAAGCAGCTTGGTGAGAAGGCAACAACTGTTGGCGCAATTATTAGAAAATGGAAGAAGTTCAAGATGACGGTCAATCTCCCTCGGTCTGGGGCACCATGCAAGATCTCACCTCGTGGGGCATCAATGATCATGAGGAAGGCGAGGGATCAACCCAGAACTACACGGCAGGACCTGGTCAATGACCTGAAGAGAGCTGGGACCACAGTCTCAAAGAAAACCATTAGTAACACACTACGCCGTCATGGATTAAAATCCTGCAGCGCACGCAAGGTCCCCCTGCTCAAGCCAGCGCATGTCCAGACCCATCTGAAGTTTGCCAATGACCATCTGGATGATCCAGAGGAGGAATGGGAGAAGGTCATGTGGTCTGTTGAGACAAAAATAGAGCTTTTTGGTCTAAACTCCACTTGCCGTGTTTGGAGGAAGAAGAAGGATGAGTACAACCCCAAGAACACCATCCCAACCGTGAAGCATGGAGGTGGAAACATCATTCTTTGGAGATGCTTTTCTGCAAAGGGGACAGGACGACTGCACCGTGAGGGGAGGATGGATGGGGCCATGTATCGCGAGATCTTGGCCAACAACCTCCTTCCCTCAGTAAGAGAATTGAAGATGGGTCGTGGCTGGGTCTACCAGCATGACAACGACCCGAAACACACAGCCAGGGCAACTAAGGAGTGGCTCCGTAAGAAGCATCTCAAGGTCCTGGAGTGACCTAGCCAGTCTCCAGACCTGAACCCAATAGAACATTTTTGGAGGGAGCTGAAAGTCCGTATTGCCCAGCAACAGCCCCGAAACCTGAAGGATCTGGAGAAGGTCTGTATGGAGGAGTGGGCCAAAATCCCTGCTGCAGTGTGTGCAAACCTGGTCAAGAACTACAGGAAACATATGATCTCTGTAATTGCAAACAAAGGTTTCTGTACCAAATATTAAGTTCTGCTTTTCTGATGTATCAAATACTTATGTCATGCAATAAAATGCAAATTAATTACTTAAAAATCATACAATGTGATTTACTGGATTTTTGTTTTAGATTCCGTCACTCACAGTTGAAGTGTACCTATGATAAAAATTACAGACTTCTACATGCTTTGTAAGTGGGAAAACCTGCAAAATCATCAGTGTATCAAATACTTGTTCTCCCCACTGTATAAGATGCTTCCACTTTGGGTCATGATCACCTTGTTGGTGTTTACTTTATGATATTGATTGACTGTACATTAACGCTAAAAATCTTTAAAAAAAATCTTACTGTTAACAGAGCACTGTATAACCCAGAAGGGGTTTATTTTATGATAATGAAATTATGATAATGACCACCTGAATGTACATTTCCCACTTATTTCACAGAATATTGATATGAGTATTTTATCGTCAGGCTTCCACTAAGAACCTAGAACAGAAAATCTGTTTCTGGGTCATTTTCTAGTGTACTGTCTATATACAAAAATATTTAGTAACACTTTACAACAAGGTTCCAATCTCAGCTAATATCAATTTCAGTATTTACCAATACATTATTCAAATCAAAATATGCATCTGTTAATATTATTTAATGGACCCGAGCTAACATGAACTAACAATGAACATATGTATGCTTATTAACTAATGTTAACAAAGAATTAAAAACTGCAACAAATGTATTCCTCATTGTTAATGTTAGTTGAGGCATTAACTAATGTTAACTAATGGGATCTTATTGTAAAGTGTTACCAGATATTTGAGGTTGCAAACTGAACACTCTTTTAATATACCAGTAAGTTTTTATTCTGTGTAATAAAATTAACTCAATTAGATTTGTGCATAAACTTCATTTACATTATTTCCAATTTTCATTAATTTTTTTTAGTTAATAACTAAGGTCACTTTAAGGTTATACATTGCCCAGTTATAATCAAAATTTAAAATGTATACCATCTAGAGATAATCCTGCCAAAGCATTATTCTTTAAATTTGTTTCATTGAGCATGTGCCACATATGAGCCAATGAAATTGTTGTGTGTGGCCCATATTAACTGAAATATATCTTCTCAGTGTCATGTCCAAACTTAACTAAACTTTGTACACATAGACGCCTGAATAATTTGAGGACACATGCCAAATTTCATCCATAACTAGGAAACTCTCCAATCATGTGTTTAAGGAAGTTTTAGACTACCTTTAGACTACAATTGTATGCCATAATAGGATAGCAACCCATCATCTGCTTGTAGTTATTTTTTTTATTACTCATATGCAATTATTTATCGTCATGAATTTTGTGTTTGCCAGTAAGCACTTGAGTTCTTATTCAGTTGTTAACTAAAACACTGATCTGTTGCATGTGCCCCCCTTAGCAGAAGAACTGTTGCAAGTATATGCACATATACAGTTATCTTATCCTTTAATCATTGGTTGTACTTTGTGTATGTGATCTTACGTTTGCGAGGTTTGACTTCCAGGCGGAGTTTGGGGTCGGAGGGGCGGAGTCTTTCTTGCAGTAGTCTCTTCTGGAAGGGGATGAGTGATGTTAGCATAGACTCGTTGGGAATCTCAGTGGGCGGAATCACAATGCAGCAGTCCATGAAGTCCCCCACGGCTTCAGTCAGCTCCCGGTCACTCTGAGCCTGGAAAGCTGCTTGGTTAAACACCTGTGTGTAAAGGATAGGTGTAGGAAAAACAACAGAAAAAAATGCATAAAATGTGCTGTTTCTAATTTTCAGGTAGGCTGAATGAAAGGGTTAGTTCACCCAAAAATGAAAATTCTGTCATTAATTAATCACCCTTATGTTGTTTCAAACCCGTAAAACCTTCGTTCATCTTCGGAACACAAATATTTTTGATGAAATCCGAGAGCTTTCTGACCCCTCCATAGACCGCTATTTAATTAACACTTTCAAGGCCCAGAAAGGTAGTAAAGACATCGTTAAAATAGTCCATGTGACTCCAGTGGTTCAGCCTTTATGTTATGAAGCGACGAGAATACTTTACCGTCTCATTATTGGCCAGCTCCTGCAGCATCACATGCATGCATCCTGGTGCTCACGTGAACAGCGTCTGCCAATAATGAGCTGGCGTTCTGACGTAGAACCCGGAAGCGCTGTACTCAGTTTACTACGTGAACAGCGTAGGAGACTGACACAGATGAGAAGACATTGTTGAATGAAGTCGTTATTTTTATTTCATCAAAATATCTTAATTTGTGTTCCGAATATGAACAAAGGTCTTACGGGTTTGGAACGACATGAGGGTGAGTAATTAATGACAGAATTTTCATTTTTGGGTGAACTAACCCTTTAAGATGAAAAGATGATTGTTTTGTGGTTCACGTTCTCCTTTTTCCTAGCATGCCCTGGGGCATAAATAATTAATATGGTTGCATTATTAGACCGTTCCACTTTTTTACATTTTTGTTGTGGATTTTGTTGTCATTTTAGTTGTAAATATTGTGATGTCAGAATGAGTCTGTTCCTCAGTAGCATTCGTAGTGTTTCAAGTTGGCCCTTTAGCATACTTTTAAAAAGAGTACTTATTACGGAGATAATAAACAAGTTCGAAATGAATGTATAATTTCGGCACCTTAATTGCATTTTTTATTATCTAAAGGAGCTTTTTTTGATCTACTTAAGTAAGACTCCAGTACATATTTATATGCAATTTCATATTTACTTCTATTATCTTTAATATGGCCAAATGCACTGACAATCATTTATGCTAAACTAAAATATACTTTGATGTCATTTCTATTGAAATGGTAAATATATTTGTAATTACACATTTTTAATGAAGTTGCAATGTAGTACATTTAAAAATATTTTAACTTTAAAATTTACATTTGACGTGGTTTAGTATGTCAGTCAACACATTAAAATAAGTGTACTTCTTTAAAGCATGACAAAATATTAATAATACATAATGACTTAAAAGGTACGTTAAAGTAAAACTTTTAATTTGACATTATTACAAAGTGCACTTTTTACAAGTGTACTTAAGTGTGTTAAGAAACATAGTCATTACAGTTTATTCTCTTTAAAGTACACTTAAGTGGTCTTTTATTTCATTAATATTATATTATCTGCAAGTTTTAAAAAAAATATTTTTCAAACAATTGAAGCACACTTTAACTGCACATTCAGTACAATTAAGAACAAGGGGAGGTCTGTGTGTGTAGCGTTTTAACATTATAGAAAACATGAACATGATTTTGAATAAGTTATAACCATATAAATATAGGGAGCACTTTGCATACTGTAGAGCTTTTTTTAAATGGATAGAAAACTGTTAGGTAACTGTTGCAATTTGATTTTCCTGTCAGTTCTCTTACTTTGTCAGCTAGTAGTGCTGCCATTGCACGGCCGCACTCATGATAGTCCATGTCATTTGTGGTTGGGCCAATCAGGACGAAGATGAACCGCACAGGCACTGGAGCTTCCAGAGCCGACTCCAGCACCACAGCGTCCCGTAGACGCACGAATGCTAGTGTAGGTCTCTCAAGGAACTCCAGAGCACCTTACACACAAACACACACAATTATTGCTGTAAAAAAATACAGTCAATAGCCCTATTCGGACGGTAATTGTTTCTCACGTGGAAGTCCATAAAAATAAATTTGCATGCCACCTCAGTGATAAAACTCGTGCATTCGGATAGCGATTTATTCACAGTGGAGGAGCGAGTTGTGCGATCCTGCGCACCTGGGAACGGGCTGCTCACGTGGTCAATAACACGATTGTATGCTGTAAATAAAATGTCATATGCTTGGAATAATAAGAATAAATGCGTATTTAATTTAATAATTGGGAAATTATTAATTATTTAAATCTCCTGTTTGAAAAATAGGAAGATAGGATGTAATTTTAAAATGTGGAAATGAGCGGAAATAAGTTAATACAGCCTCTTATTTACATGAGGTAAACATAATGCTGCTAATTTAAGGTATATAACGTTAATTACTGCCGAAATAACGGCCCATTTCAAATGTTTACTTGTTTTTCTTCTCTTTCTCTTTTGAGCGGTAATAAAAGATTATTCTTGTAAATACTTTCCAGCATTTAAGTAATAAAAGTGTAGGCTAGATCTTTAAAATGCATCCAAATTACAGCGAAGCGCAACGACTGCTCCGCAGTGGTCAAAAAGGATATAAACAGTGAATTTTGAAGCGATCTCTTTTTGAAAACTCAGAGATGTGGATTCTTCGGACGGCAATTAAATTACCACACGACCTTGCTATTTGTCAAAAAACAGTAGGTAATTCGGCCGGGAATTTTTACACGGGTGGTGGGAGAAAAACACTGACATTCTGGATTCGGACGACAATAAAATCACAGTCTAGCCCCTGTAAATGATGAAAATACATTACGACCCCATGAGAAACAATTACCGTCCGAATAGGGCTAATGTTTGCTAACAAAAATACATTACTACAGTTTTGAATGAAAATGATATAATTAATGAAAACACTGGAATTTATATTATCCTCACCTACGAGCACCATCGAGGCTTCTGCACTATCAGCTGTGTCCCTCTTTGGTTGAGAATAAAACCACATAGTCAAAAAATGTCAAATGATACGTCATTGCATTCAAAACCAAGAAAATAAATAACAGCCTACATTACATGTGTTAATGCCCGTTCACACCAACGACGATAACTATAACTTTATTCGTGTTCACACCAGCAGAAGATATCATTCTGTTTATTCTAAGCACTCGCTTCAATTTTATTAAAGCATAACGGATTCTGATTGTCGATGTTTTTATTGTTTATCCGTTCTGAAAGTGATTCCAACGTTATCATTTCAGTGCTGTTATCACTGTCCTTGTGGTGTGACCTCTGCTATTCTTTTATACTATTCTCTGATTTTTAGAACTTTATCGTTATCATTAGTGAGCATCCTTGGTGTGAAAGGGCCTATTTAGTTATGCTCGGAACAGTTACAACAAGTAAACTTGTGCTCACTTTCTCTGTGACAGAGAATTTCTGCATCTCCATGCCTGAAGTCAGAGGCTGGGTCTCTGCTGATTGGCTGGAGAGAGAGAAATAAATAAAATGAATGCTTTTAAAGGTGAATTGGTTCAGAATGACTACTGCTTTTAACACTACAAGTCTGAAAAAAACGAGGAGCATGACCCTGCAAAATTCACTGCCAAAATGCTATTCTGTTGTCAGTGGTTGCTACGGTGTTCTGTGTTTTTAGCGCATTGTTATGCAGTTGTTAGGGTGCTTCTGCCCCTAAAGAGTACACCCCCAAGTCTCTATGATATTCTGGTTCTTCAAATCCCCAAGTATATATATATATATATACACTCACCTAAAGGATTATTAGGAACACCTGTTCAATTTCTCATATATGCAATTATCTAATCAACCAATCACATGGCAGTTGCTTCAATGCATTTAGGGGTGTGGTCCTGGTCAAGACAATATCCTGAACTCCAAACTGAATGTCAGAATGGGAAAGAAAGGTGATTTAAGCAATTTTGAGCGTGGCATGGTTGTTGGTGCCAGACGGGCCGGTCTGAGTATTTCACAATCTGCTCAGTTACTGGGATTTTCACGCACAACCATTTCTAGAGTTTACAAAGAATGGTGTGAAAAGGGAAAAACATCCAGTATGCGGCAGTCCTGTGGGCGAAAATGCCTTGTTGATGCTAGAGGTCAGAGGAGAATGGGCCGACTGATTCAAGCTGATAGAAGAGCAACTTTGACTGAAATAACCACTCGTTACAACCGAGGTATGCAGCAAAGCATTTGTGAAGCCACAACACGCACAACCTTGAGGCGGATGGGCTACAACAGCAGAAGACCCCACCGGGTACCACTCATCTCCACTACAAATAGGAAAAAGAGGCTACAATTTGCACGAGCTCACCAAAATTGGACAGTTGAAGACTGGAAAAATGGTCTGATGAGTCTCAATTTCTGTTGAGACATTCAGATGGTAGAGTCAGAATTTGGCGTAAACAGAATGAGAACATGGATCCATCATGCCTTGTTACCACTGTGCAGGCTGGTGGTGGTGGTGTAATGGTGTGGGGGATGTTTTCTTGGCACACTTTAGGCCCCTTAGTGCCAATTGGGCATCGTTTAAATGCCACGGCCTACCTGAGCATTGTTTCTGACCATGTCCATCCCTTTATGACCACCATGTACCCATCCTCTGATGGCTACTTCCAGCAGGATAATGCACCATGTCACAAAGCTCGAATCATTTCAAATTGGTTTCTTGAACATGACAATGAGTTCACTGTACTAAAATGGCCCCCATAGTCACCAGATCTCAACCCAATAGAGCATCTTTGGGATGTGGTGGAACGGGAGCTTCGTGCCCTGGATGTGCATCCCACAAATCTCCATCAACTGCAAGATGCTATCCTATCAATATGGGCCAACATTTCTAAAGAATGCTTTCAGCACCTTGTTGAATCAATGCCACGTAGAATTAAGGCAGTTCTGAAGGCGAAAGGGGGTCAAACACAGTATTAGTATGGTGTTCCTAATAATCCTTTAGGTGAGTGTATATTAACGCAAGTACATCGTTAAAGACACCTAATATAAAGTGGGACCATCATTTTTGTAACTGTTACACTGGCATATAAAGGATATCTTGTATTTGTACTTGTACTTGAAACTAGGGGTGTAATGGTACACAGAAATGACGTATAGGCATGTACCTCGGTTTTGAAGTCATGCTATGTTTTTGGTACAGCAGGGGAGAACCGACATAAAATTGCTTATTTTTTTAGTTTATTGACTAAAACTATAGTTCTGTGTATTTTTAAAAAAGTCTTTCAAAATTCCATTGTACTGCAGTTAAAGTGGTGCTGTTTTGAAATATTTTGGGGGCAAAATATTTAGCAAAATTTATATTTCAGAATTATTGCACTCCCATTCACTGCTCCTTTAGTGAAGTCTTTGAAGTTTACTCACTTGCTGTCAGCAGTATGAGCCTTTTTGCAAAATTAAAATACACGTGTGACTTTCTAACATTTACAGATAAGAATAAACCATAAAAACAGGTCTCAAATGCATTAAGCAGCTCATATCTGACAGGAGAGCAAGCCACTTTAAAGTTTTAGGATTTAGTTTGAATCTATGGAAGCCCATTTCGCCTTTTTTAATTTTAAATTATATTCCACACACACAAAACTTCTGTGAACATGATTTCAACAAGACCAAGTACAATATATTCCTGGATCAATGTCTTTGGAACAACATCCAAATCAACCAATCAGATCTGAGGGATAAGTTTAGAGTTTATGTCAGGTTTAGGCTTACAACCAGGGTTAGGTGCTTCTACATCAGTGTTATTCACCTATCATTTCCCTCTGATTTTAGGGATATTTTGGTAGGAATATTGTTATACCCATACTTGGCACCTAGCGTGGATGCAGCATCATGCAAAGGTAAAATTTTGCATTGTAGAAATGCCCTATTTGCAGTCAGCTGTCTTTAGTGAATGGTTACAAACCATGATTTGTTACTTTTTAGTATTTCTTTTTTGTGTAAAACATTTCAATGAGGGAAAATTACTTAATATACCTTGATATTTTTGTCAGAAAGTGTTTGTAGTACCTCTGTTTGTGCATTAATGCTTGAAGAACCTTATCTCTGTCCCCTGGCTGAATCTCCCTTTTGCTAACCAGGGCATCCACAATCTTCTCAATAACACTGGAAAGCATCTTCTCCTCTCTGTCCAGCATCACTACACCTGATCCAAACAAAAAACACGAAAAAGTCAATACAAAGGAAAGAGTAAGGCAAAAGAGAGGATGAGGGCTCTGACTGAGGCTGCGCTTTACCACAATGGACATAAACACTATGGCCAAAGCTGAGGAGCACAGGTTTAGCTAGTTTTATGGGAGCATGTGCAGAGCATGTCTCAGCTGAGCATGTGCAGGGAAGTTACATTCTTGCTCACATTCCACGCTTGCTAATAACCTAGGATGTGAGTGCAGGTTAACCCTTAAATGCATGAATATTTCACCAATGTTATTACATATTCGGGTCTTTAGTGACCCGGATCTATATCTAACACGGATGGATCTCTACCTGCCGCGATAATATAAAACTCTCCTGATATTAGAGTAACAATTACAGAAGATCATCATTTTCATGATATAATTTTCAACATCTTCAAAATATTTTGATGGCTGACAGCTCCTTCACCAGATTCACCATCAAGTGACAGTGACACTAATATTTGATTGTGTTCAGTACTTCCTCTGTAGTAAATCGCTGAGCAATTTCAAGTTTTGCTGATGATTCTTCCTATTCTTTTGTTTTCCTGTGGTAAGGATGAGTGAAACGTCGCTTCATCATTGTGTATCAGACATTGCCACCTTGTGGAATAAAGGTGAATGGCACTTATTCAGTCATCAAAGATATAATTATTGTTGTGGAGAAAAAATATACTTACACTGTTACACACCTCGGGTCATTTGTGACCCTATACAATTTTTACAAAAAATGAATAGGAAAATGGGCATTCTTTTATAATTTTATTATAATGTTTTATAATGTTTATAATGAATTGATTGAGGAATACTAAGAAGGTTGATGTCTAACTTTAAAAAATGAATGAGGAGGAGGGTAGTGAATGACGTCCCGGGTCACTAAAGACACGAGGTATGTGTTTAAGGGTTAATCCTTAGGAACACTTCCATAACTGTCATTTATAAGTCATAACCAAACATACATATACATAACTCTTAATATATTAGTACAGTTGTTTTATGTGCATCAATACATCAACAATATATCGATAAATTATAAATATCTATTAATCATTATATGATGTAATACCTAATGAAATAATTCACTTAAAAATGTTCACTTATTTTTACTGCAAGCTATTGTAAAATGACAGCTTCATAAAAATGTGCTTCGTGTATACATTATTTTAAGATACATTGTAATTCAAAATTTTGGGGTTAGTGAGATTAAAAAAAAAAAGAATTAATACTTCTATTCAGCAAGGATGTTGATCAAAAGTGATAGTAAATACTTTTATATAGTTGCAAGCAATTTCTATTTCAAATAAGTGCTGTTCTTTTGAACTTTCTATTCATCAAAGAAAAGATATCAAGGTTTCAACATTGATAATAATAGGAAATGTGTATTAAACACCAAATCAGTATTAGAATGATCATTTCTGAAGGATCATGTGACATTGAAGACTTAAGTAATGGCTGCTGAAAATTCAGCTTTGCCATGACAGAAATAAATTGCATTTTAAAATATATTAAAATCGAAAAAAGTTATTTTAAATTAATAATATTATTTCACAATACTACTGTTTTTACTGTATTTTTGATCAAATAAATGCAGGTGTGGTGAGCATAAGAGACTTCTTTAAAAAGCATTACCAACCCCAAACTTTTAAACGGTAGTGTATAATAATGTACAATAACAATTACTAATAACATATAATATACATAACTATAGATCCGTTAAGCATTCTATAATGTTTACTAGAGTGATCATGAGACAGCTTTGACATAGGAAATGTGAAGATACTGATTTGAAACTTAATGTAAATTAAATGAATTATATTGTATATAAAAGAGGTGAGTTGAGGTTTGACCCCGTAACGACCTCACAGTCACTCGCTCACCCGTGTTCATTGTCCTGCGTAACTGCACCAGGCTCTTGAAGGTGAGGTAGGAGATGTGGGAGGGACCCCAGCGGCCCGCCTCAACATCATAGGTCTCTTCATAGCCCACCCATCTGCCTGTCTCCTGCCAATAGCTCTGCTGGTTTGGGATCTTCGCCGACTCATTCATCTCCATATAAGTCTGACCACAGATAACAATAAAATGACAATAAACAGCTCTGCTATCTATCATACAGTACACTAAAGATCACAATGAATTTAAAGCATGGCATATTGAGTAATAATGGGTCATTCTTACAGTTTGGTGGATTTTATGTCCCCATAAACAATACTGAATATTTTACATAAAATATTAATCAACTTGCATGTACCCAGATTCACACAAATTCTTGATGATTGGTGAGCAGTTCTGGGAAGATTACTTACAAATTGTAGTCTATTACTGAATACAAATTACATGATTAAAATTGTAGTTACGTACACATTTTAGGTTATATAATTTGACTACTTTGAACAGTATAATCTTATATGATATGTTTTTTAGAAAGGAAATTGTAAAAGATAAGAATAATTAGAGAGAATCAATGAATTCTGAATAATTTACTGCCATTTTGTGAATATTAAGTAATTATGTAATCAATAAAAATGTAACCGTAGTCTGATTATGAGTATTTTAAAAAACAATATAATCTAAATACAAGTATTTACTTTTGGAATCTGATTATGTAATCCAGATTACATATAATATGTTAGTGTCCAGCAACTAAGAATAGTGACTAAGAATAATAATAATAATAATTAAAAAAGCATTCGATAGGCAAATTTGATAGGGAATTTGAAATTCCCATTCCCCCGTGTTTTCTAAACTTCACTTTAAAATAAAGGTTACATATATATTTCTAAATTAGCAATTTTGAATATTAGTCTATACAATACATTTACTTATTCTCTGACATAAAATACAATTTATTGTCATACATATTTTTTTTTAATGTGTAAAACCATTAAATTAGTTTATGTCTCTTAAACTCTAGTCCACCCTGTTACATTGGTGCTATTTGCCCTTTAAAATCTTATATGCCCTAAATCACATTACTTACTAGAAGTGACATCATTTCCTTGGAAGAAAAGCAACCCTAATAGCATAATTTATTCTCTCTTCTTCTCATTTTTAGAAGACTTATCTAAAAGTGTAAAACATAGCATGTCCACCCTGTTGCGTCAGTTTTATATCAGACGTTAAAAATTCTTAAAATCTTTGATTATTTTTTAAAAACAGATTTATATATATAACTCTTTATGAATGTTACTTTTCTGCTAGCATGTTGTTCTTAGCTAATAAGCTTTATTAGCTAAAAAAGTCCTGTTACACACTGCATAGTAAAAATGTAATGCATCAGGGTGGACAAAATGGCACTATTTTTGGCACTAAATGTGCTTCATGTGGGAACTTGTAAATGAAATTATTTTATTAAAGTTTTAAATGAACATTTTACTACATTAGGTTAGACCAGTGCAAGTCATTTAAAGGGTCAGATCAAGTAGGAATGCAGTACATCCTGTATGGAACAACTGCATGTTATTACTTTTTTGTGAATTGAAACAGTGAGATGTCATATAACATCCTTCTTGTTCCACTGGTTGTTATAGTTCAAAGCAGAGATGTAGACAACTTAAACATGATGGCGGGACCTCTGGTATGACTGTATTTGTGTGTGTGTTTCCTGTCCAGTGATGACAGATAAATTAAAGCTCATGTTTACCCTCAAAACATCAGGAGTGTGATTGGCACAAGGCAGACTGCAAATGTGGAAACTTATCAGTGAGCGTGTCTGTGTGCTGTCATATTAAGTCAAGTCAAAGTAACTTTACAGGAAGTCATATTAGAATCATGGTGAACTGTAAGGAATTGGAATATGGATGTATGTGTGCTTACTAGACAGTGCTCATTATTATTGGTTTTGATATTCTCATTCAGAGCAGCTAGAAAAGGTGTTGGGGGTAATGCATTACAAACAACGTGAGTTACATAATCAGATTACTTTTTTAAAGTAACTATAAAGTAACACATTACTTTTAAATTTACAAGTAATGCAAGTTTCTTTGTTTTGCACTTCATTGACTGACACCTCTCCTGTCCCCATGCTGAGAGAAATGGAAAGGCGTGTGCGCTGTGTAAACATGATAGTTATTGTAGTTCTAGACTAAATGTGAGCAATAATTTACTCATCTCATTTCACTGATTCAGTATTACTCTAAATGTATAAAAACAGTAAAATGCAAACTCAGAATATTACACAAAAATTAAATTTGTTAAATAACACAAATATACTTTATGCAATATTTTAACCAATGTCATTGCTGCAATGATCCAATTCAACCATTCTAATGAGCAAAATTACTTTAGATAACCTTTTTAAGATAAATTTAGATTATTTATTTTTTGCTGAGAGGCTGTGTCCGAAATTGCCCCCATACCTTTAAATAGGGCACTTTTTCAGGGGGCAGCCATTTGTAGTGGTGTCCGAAACCATAGTGGACAATATTGAGTGCACTCATTCAATGTATATAGACTTCTGTTGTTAAAGGCTTAAAATTATGGGTCACGTTTATATTAGGTGTCCTTAACTACTATGTACTTACATCAAAAAATAAGTAAAATGTATTGTGTTCCTATTGTATTGCAAAACACCTTTGCTTCTATTGAGGTGGGATATGGGTAAGTTTATCGACATGTTTGGTGGTTGGGTAGGTTTAAGGGTGGGTTAAGGTGTAAGGAAAGGCTCAACAGTGTAATTACAGATGTAATTACATGCAAGTATTTAAAAAAATATAAGTACAATGCAAAACATGTATGTACACAATAAGTGCATCATATCAAATTATTAGTTTAAATGTTAGTACATAGTAGTTAAAGACACCTAATATAAAGTGGGACCAAATTATGTTGCTGTTGTACCTCTTGAGTGATACATTTAGGCACTAAATCTGGTGTGTGGGTCTGTTTGGGGTTAGTTTTTGTTGACCCTTGTACATAAGAAGTGTGTAAATAAAGAATTGCATGAGACTAATAATTTGAGCTCATGCAATAATTTGTGCTATTGTTTTTGTGCTCAAAATTTTAAAGTACCTTCACATTTTTAAGTCATCATGCTAAATGCTTAGTTATACAGCAATTATAAGTGAAGCTTTGTAAAAAGTAATATTGTTCCATACACTTCAGCATCCAATGAACAATTCATTGTAAAATGCAAATATTCAATTTTTATATTTAATTGCATTTTCTATTTGGAATAGACTGTTTCAAATATTTGATAACTATCTATAGCAGTAAACCCCAGTTTAAAAAAAAGAAAGAAAACATGACATATGTAAAACAAGTTAAAACAACACAACTAAATTACAGTTAAAAACCAATTGTTTGGTAATTGCACTTACCTTAAATATCTGAACCTACGGCTCAAGCAATATTTTCTGTCACAGACCCTCACAAAAGTGTGCACACCTTTATAAAGTCTGTGTATACCTGCAGCTATCAGACACACCTCTACACACACAGTCCTATTCATACACAGTTAAAAAATGCCTGCAGACAATCATGTACCTAAATTCTTATAGGCACAACAGTGACCCCTAAAAGAGTACTTAGACACTGAAGGCACTTTAATATCCAAATTGCATTAGAAAACAAAATATCATTGTGGAAAAAAAGAAAAAAGGTTAAATTCATTGTTAAAAAGTAGCATTGCCACATTTTAGATATTTTTAAAGTATCGATATATACTTTTGTAATGGGGTCATTTTATGTACATGTTTGGATACATTTGACTTTAGACACATAAAAGTATTCAAATGTATCCATATCTCCTTTTGTCTTTTTCTAAATCACACACAAACACATCCAAGACAATGCGTTCTTGGACTCACCCATAATATTGATGCAGTAAACAGTATGTCTTGATAACTGTGCACTGGTTGAAAAAATCCAGTGTGTTTGTGTGTATTTGCATTCTCTGTATCTTATCATACTTATAGAGCCAGTGTCACCTACACATACTCTAGTGACACTAGTTTCCTCTCACCTTCAACATCTCTATGAACAGTGTGCTGCCTGAGGAAGATTCCCCTCCGCTTCATCTCTCGTCCCATATTTTTGTCCATGAAGGCTCACAGGGTCAACACTCAGGTCATAGCGTCCATTATGATCTGGGCAGGCCTGCGTGAAACCAAATGAGAATGTTGTAAACGTCAATACACACAAATACAATTTTGCTTTAGCAACAAATTGTTGATACACAAAATAATGTTACATACAATATTACTAGTTTAACATGTTATCAGCATATGTACTGTATATTTTGCCTGAAAAGGTGGTACGTGTCAAATTAACATCCACATGGATGGCAGGACCCAAGGTTTCCCAGAAGGACATTGCCCAAAGCATCACACTGCCTCTGCCAACTTGCCTTCTTCCCATAGTGCATCCTGATTCATCAGACCAGGCAACCTTCTTCCATTGCTCTGTGGTCCAGTTCTGATGCTCACGTGCCCACTGTTGCCTTGTATTGACAATGCAATAGCCAAGCACTCTGTAAAGTCTACTTTATCCCAAAGACTTTCAATTAATTTAAGAAAAATGATTCTTCATGCTCCCTCCCAACCATTTTCACAATTTGATATAATGCACATCATTATAAGTGTATAGGCTACTGTACATCATTATATTTCATTATTACTACACTTTTGTAATAATCAAGGTTTAACAGATCCCTGGCTATATAAATAATGATGACTTTGGACACAAATTCCACGGATTACAATAATAATAAGAATTAAAGCTGCAAGCAGCGATGAAAGGACCCTCGCACCACTGCCACCACCACCAGGTGGCTTTAGGAAAACAGAGCATGGTGGGTAATATGCATTTAAGTATATAAAAATAGGAAGACTATGTCAGTCATTTGTATTTACCACACTTCCTGCTACCAGCTGGTGGCGCTATGACTATAGCTAAATTTTGACGTGTAGATGTCTTCAGGCCAGGGCACTTCCCAGATAGCAAGCATGTTTGGGCCACATGTGGGTATTATCTGGCACACGTGGCCCAGATATGGCATGGCTGAACAGATATGGACCAAAAATGTGACCATGTTTGTTTTGCCATAACTTTAAAATCGGCGGAAAATGTTCTCTTGGTTCACAACTCATTCTGAGGTATATGGCCCAGATAACAACGTACACACGAGGACCATATGTGTTTGAGCTATGGCACAAAGTGAGAAACGCTGCCTTGTGGTAAACCTTTGGATTATATATGGGAAAACACAGGAAACCCGAAATCATGCGCGGCTGACATCCGAGGTTCCACACCTCAGGTTGTTGCATCTTCCCTCCTATTGGTGGAATAAATCTGACTGATACTACGGCGCGAATACGACTTCGGCGCAGGCGCCATTTTTTCATCTGCTCTTATGAGTTTTTGGTGACGCATATCATCAGGTAAGTTAGGTTTTGGCAAGTCATTTTAAGGTTATTTTGTTGAAATATGCAGCATTATGTGTCAACATTGCATATAAGCTTTTAGTTATTTGTTTGAGGAGGGTGTCGAATTAGCCTCAGTTTAGTGTATTTACCATTTCAATCCCGTGTGTAATGCAGCTCAATAGTCACCGAACGAGTCATTGATTGATGATATAAAACTCCGGACTAGTTTTCTTGCGTGCGTCCGTTTTTAACGCGCCTCGACTGTCGTACAATCTGACATTAATGACAATTTATATTTTACAGTGTGACATGGCTTACAGCGGGGGATTATGTTCGTACAGCCTGACAAGGAACAATCGTGAAGGACTATTATAAATCGCACAGTGTACACCCGGCTTTAGTTTTGTTGTTGCCGCGACATAGTAACTTTTAGGAACGTGAGTGTGTTGTGGCCGTGAGATCTTTTGAGGGGAACGACATCTTTTTGTTCGCGTCCAAACCCGTACATTTGTTAATGTTCAGAACAACGGTTTAACCTCAATTTTATGAAGTGGCTTGAGTGTTTTGTTTGCACTTACACAAAAAAGGTAATTTACCCCTTATTTTATTTGTTTATTTTTTACTCAAAACACGATGACTTTTAATGATTACTTTAATGATGTCTTTACTAGGGAGCAAAATCTTACTGTGGCAATTTGCGATTTTTTTTTTTTAAACAAATGAAAAGTGTGTGTATATAACATTTTGTGTATATGTTAATATGACTAATAATAATAATTATGATTATTATTATTGCTAAATAAAAATATTTAACAAAATAAGAAATATTACTATTACAATAACATTTTCATTATTAAAAATAAAAAATAAAGTATTTAAGAATAAATATAACAATATAATAATAATAAAAATATTTATATTTTACAGAAAACTTATTTTACAAAAATAAACTGCTGGGTTACCTGTTAATATGCAGACAGACTATGACTAAAATCATTAGAAAGGTCTAAGGATTTATTGTATATATTATAAAAATCATGCTGATTTATTAATAATGTTGAAAACAGTTGAGCTGCTTAATATTTTATTGAAATATGTGATACTTTTTCAGGATTTTTTGATGAATAAAAAGTTTAAAAAGAACAGCATCTTTTGTAACAGTAGCTACAATATTTTTTTTTCTTTTTTTGGAAAAATGTATCTTATTCATCACTAGCCAAGTTTCCATCCACTTTTTCCACTGTTTTATTATTGACAAAGTGAATATGCGTTAAAAAACATTGCACAATTTGCTGTCTCCAGCCTGTTTCCATCCAATTGGCCTTTTACTGATAAAATGGTGTGCGTACTGACGTCATCCCTAAAAAAAACCCCTGCATTGTCGCACAAGTTTTGTTGTATTGCTAAAAAAAAAAAAACATACATACTGTCACTTATATCGCAAATTAGTAGGCTATCGTATCTTTCGTGTCCCAAATATTTGTAAAATGCAGAGAGTAATGAGAAGATTGAAATGTAGGCCTACATATTTTCAGAATAATAGGCCTATTACTAAATGATGAAATATTAATCATAAGATCACAGAGAAGTGGGACAGTTTGTCTGACAGGACTGATGAACTGCCTTTATGACGAAGCCCATGGGTTTGGACACAGAGCGGCTCAACTGTCCTGTATGCAACATTTACCATCCATAAAAAAGATTGGTATAGTAAAATGTTGGTCATTTAGTAACAATCTTTACTGTAAGCCTTGAACATGCAGCCAGTCGCGGTTTGACGCATGTCAGATCATTCAAACCAAACAAAGATATTCCAAGAGACTCAATTTTATTAGATTGTAAAAAAAAACTAAAATTTACAAAAATAAGGATGAATGATGTTTGAGAGGTAACACGTCTTATTCTTACCAATAGTAATAAAACAATTTAATATACAATTGAATAATATGAATATAATAGATTTAGTGCTTTAACGGGAGCAACGCCACGCGTGGACGCTGTATATAATTATTCTGTCATGTGACACCACATTTATTTGCATTAAAGCCCTTTTTCTCAACAAAAAGTGTTTCCAAACTAGTTTTCATGACATTTGAATTATCGACATAGCATTTATGCGCTAAAGTTAAATGGAAAAAGATTGTGTCGACATTTGCAAAAAATGATAATTGGCATTTCCATCAGCGATATCGGTAAACATTTTGATGCACTAAACCTTTTTTCGCTGAAAAACCTGGCTAGTGATGTATTAAATTGATAAAAAAAAGTGAGGTTTTTATCACAGGTTTCCAACATTGATAATAAATCAGCATATTATAATTTCTGAAGGATCATCCCAGCTAACAGAATTTTGTTATAAGAATGTTCTCTAAATATTCAGTGTTGGTTTTAAAAAAAAATCTCCAGTTTTCTTGACATGAGGATTTTTAAAAAAAAAAATTTATATTAGATAAGATATACTTTAACAACCTTTAAATAACATTCTACTAACATGAATGAAACTGGACATTTTTATGTTCTTGGAATGTTGATTTTAAATCAAAATTAAGTTGAAAGAACGTTTGAGGAATGTCATACCTTATAAAAAAATGTCCCTCTAATGTCTGGGATGGGATGTGACAATGAAGACTGGAGTAATGGTTGATGAAAATTCAGCTTTTTTTTCCAGAAATAAATTGTATTCTGATGAATGTTGATAACCAAACAATTTTTTAAGCCCCCATTGACTTTTATGTATTATTTTTTTCATACTATAAAACTCAATGGAGACACAAAACTGTTTGATTACCAACATCCTTCAGAATATCTTCTTTTGTGTTCATCAGAAGAAATAAATTCATACAGGTTTGGACCAACATGAGGGTGAATAAATGATGACAGAATTGTATTTTTGGATGAACTATCCCTTTAACATTTATTTTAATCATAATCATGCAGGCCTAGCTTCCAGGTTGTATTGCTGATAACATTATTTAAATGTAACTTTTTATTGCAGGTGCAGTCGGTTGAAACAACGCGAGTCCCAGCAACACACTTCCAACACTCATTAGAGACTTTCTTTTTCTTCCTTGTTGTTTGTTATCTTTAGCAAGTTACTGTGATTTTTTTTTTTTTTTCTTCTTTAACTCTCATTACTAGTTGAGCATAATACACACTTAAAATGAAATTTGGTGTAAAATAAAGTCTAGACTCTTTGAAAGTGAATTATATTAATATAAATGGTTTCTGAGTAACTGTAATTATTTAAACATTTGTCAAAAGTAAATTATTGAATACATTTTTGTTGTTGAGTGTTTTATTTACCATGGAGTTAATAAGACTTTTACATAATACTCAAAGTCGCATGTGGGCCACATAAGGGCCATTAGATTTTAACAAAACTCAGCCATACTAAAATTCCATATAAGGCCCAAATAAGGGCCACATAAAATTGTATTGTTTGGCGGAGTTATGGCACTGCTTTGGCTGAGCTGTGGTAAAGAAGATAGGGCCAGAACTGGGCCGGCAAACACAATCTAATCTGGGCCATATCTCAGCTGTTTATCTGGGCCAGATTTATGCCAAAGGAAATTTGCTGACTGGGTTATCAAGCGTGAAGTTTGGGGCAGATCGGACATTGTATGCTTGAGTTACAACAACTTCCTGTTTTATGACGATAATAACATGCTTTAGCACTTAGCTAAGTGTTGCTAGCATGTTTTAGAATGTTTCTAGCATGTTTAGTACTCAATTGCATATTTTAGTATATTACTAGTAGTGCATCACAGTGTTAAACACGTCACTTCCTGTTGCCAGTGGGTGGCGCTATGTCTATAACTGAATATTGTCATGTAGATGTGTTCAGGGCAGGACTCTTCTCAAACGTGAAGTTTAGGGCAGATCGGACATTGTATGCCTGACTTACAACAACTTACTGTTTTCGTGGCGTTAATCGCATACATTAGCACTTACAAGTGTTGCATGATTTAATGTGTTTCTAGCATGTTTGGTACTTCATGGCATGTTTAAATGTGTTTCAGGGAGTGAATCACAGTGTAAAGCATGCCATTTCCTGTTGCCCGCAGGTGGCGCTATGACTGTAACTGAATATTGGCATGTAGATGTCTTCAGGCCAGGATTCTTATCAAACGTGAAGTTTGGGGCAGATTGGACATTGTATGCCCAAGTTACAACAACTTCTTGTTTCATGGCGAAACATCAGACTTTGTCAGGCCGCCACGGACAGGGAAAACTCTTCGCAATTTAATGTCGCAAAGGCCTTTAGATTAGACTGACCAAATATGATGTTGATCTGATTAAATCTCTAGGAGGAGTTCGTACAACGTCTGGAAATGGCAAACTTTGCAAAGAAAATTCAAAATATTTCACTTCCTGTTGATTTTCAGATTTTGCTCCCAGGGATTTTTTTTGTAGGTATTGGGCTGTTACATGTGTCTACCGAATTTCATACTTGTACATGAAACGTAGAAACCCATATCAGATGTAAGTTTTCGAGCAGGTTTAGGTCCTCAAAAACGCGATTCATTTTGGAGAAGAATAATAATAGACAGCATCTCATATTTATAAAAGATAAAATTAAATTTGTAACTATTCAATAAATGTGTTCAGATTTGATTTGCGCTAACAAGCTCTGCTCATATGCACGTGCGTGCATATGAGTGATTCGAATTTTAGTTGCTATAGCGACGCTTGTTATGAATTCTGATAAGCTCCTATGTAAGGAAATGGTTAGGTGTCCCTCAATGCTTGAGTAGCATAGCTCTGTATGGACATGGCATTCTCAATCTACCCATCTCAAGTTTGGTAGAGGAGTTCAAATGCACTAAAGGAAGGCTAGAAATGACCCTCTCAGAGTCCCAAGATAGTTCAATATGTGCTGCAGGACCACATCTAACATCAGGACGGAAATGGATGCATGAAACCGTAAAACAGGCAAAATCAGCACTCCAACACGCAGTCATTGTGGGACATGTAAAACAGGGAAGAGGAGGTTTGGGTCTGTGTTAGGGCAGACCCCAGTGGAATAAGGCTACACCTTCAGAGCGGCGAAAACTGGTAGTCCTGGAGGTCCGGCGTCAGGAGAAGGCAGCAAGAAACGCTAAAGCAGTCACCCAGGCCCAGCAAGGACAGTGGACAAACTGGAAGAGCACAGAGAAGAGGAAGATTATCTGGAGGGAATTATGGGGGATGGAGGCAAGTAGAATCAGCTTCTTGATCAGGGCAACCTATGATGTCCTGCCTTCACCCAATAACCTCAGGCAGTGGTTGGGGGAAGATCCATCATGTCCTCTATGTTCATCTCCTGCTTCTCTTAGACACATCCTTACAGGTTGTAAGGTAAGCCTGTCTCAGGGGAGGTACACATGGAGACACAACCAAGTGTTAAAATGCTTGGCCGCAACGATTGAGACCAAAAGATTAGCCACCAACGCCCTGCCCTTTAGAACACCAAGTACAACCCAGGCAGTGCCATTCATTCGGGAAGGGCAGAAGGTACAGGGAAGGCTTCCTTTATTAACCAGGGCTGTACATCTTGAGGGAGCACGAGATTGGAAAATGTTGGCTGATGTGGGCAAAAAACAAATAGTCCTGCCTAAAATTGTCAGTACTAGCCAAAGACTAGACCTGGTGCTGTTGTCCAGTACCCTGCACACAGTGTATTTCATCGAATTGACAGTACCCTGGGAGGGTGCTACTGAGGAAGCAAATGAGAAGAAGAGGTTTTGGTATGCGGAGATGGCAGCGGATGCTCAGCAAAAAGGATGGGAAGCATTAGTTCGGCCAGTAGAGATCGGCTGCAGGGGCTTTGTGGCATCAACAACCATCAGGCTGCTGAAAGAGCTGGGAATCCACAGCCAAGCCCTGCACAAGTCCATCAAGGAGATAGCAACGACTGCAGAACACTGCAGCTAGTGGCTTTGGATCAGGTGTTAAGTCCCCAGTTGGGTCCCAAGATGATGGGGACACACACACCCGGGCCTGATCAGTCTAGGGTGGGCCTGCCTTTGCTGAGGGTATATTATGTTTAAAAGGCCGAAATACCTGATGACGCAAAGGTACACAACTGATGATGTGTCCCCTACATCAACTGATAATCCTCAGCATCTACTAGTGGTTGGCGTATTCCAGCATTAGTGCAGTGTAAAATGCCCTTAGGACTATGATTTTAAAAGGGACATTAACCATCTTGTCCTATGTGTTCAACATATACACACGCGAACCGATCGCTATCTGTTGGTAGAGACGAGGCAAATTCAGACTTTTGCAGAGTATTTTCTGTGCGGATCTTGAGATTTTGAAGCTGAATTAAAAATTTGTAATTGACCACTGACATTGATTATTATCAAAACATTACTAACTGATGTCTGAAATATTCCAGCCTTAGGCCACTCCAGATCCAGAAGAGCTGCTTTCTCTTAGGCGGCTGGTCAGGAGGTTTGGAGACCCTGTTCTGATGACCGTGATCAGGATCCGCTGCCAGACCCGACCCAGACACAGAGCCAGGAGCTTCCTAGACATTTAGCACCTCTGTCTCTGTCTGAGTTGTCTGTTTCTGTGTCCACAGGTCAGGCTGACAGGAAGAGGACGCGGCAGAGCGGCAGCCAACAGAGCTCAGATGATGGACGTCCGTCCACTCCATTTAAATGCTTTTGCAGAGTTCAGAATAGACTTTTATTTTATCATTGCAGATAGAAAGTTGAAAAAAAAAAGTAAAAAAAAAATGTGACCACTGACATTGATTATTAATATTATTAAAAATGTCTGAAATATTCCAGCTTCAGGCCACTCCAGATCCAGGAGAGCTGCTTCCACAGATTCTTCACCAGGCATCATGTCCACATCATGTTTGTCCCTCTCTGAGGACAATATAGAGAGGCGGTTATGTAGAGAGTTGTTAAGCCTTAGCAGCAGAGGTTTGTACATCGTTGATTGGAGGTGGAGTGGCGATAAATCGGACAGCCGAAACCTACAGGGCAGTTGCAGCAACTGCTGTTTGTCCGAGTCTGACAGCCTCGAAGAGTGGATGTGCCCTCCGCTGCCAGGTCAAGTTCCAGTCGAGCCAACAGAGACTTCAAATGGCCTTATGGAGTCTTCACTAGTGAACAAGAGCTCAACAGGTGAGACTGAAATAAGGCTGTGCAGTGTTAAGAGTAAACTGCTTAATTTGACATCAGAGATGTTTCTAATAATTAAATTGTTTTCTTAATTTCAGAAAAACCTACAGAATGTAAGAAGAGGAAAGGAATTTGTTCTTTCATCACGAACGTGTGTAAGGCTATGAAGCGTTCGCTCCTCTGCTGTTGTCTCAGTAGTGCTGTGGATGTTGTGGAGCCTTTTGTTCCTCCAGCGGATCTGGAGCCAGAGCCTGATCCTGAGCCATCATCACCTGCGTCAGATCACTCCGGCGTCAAGCCAAATGATGGTAAATCGCCAGTCATTATTTCTCCAACATAATTTTAAACAGTATTGTCATCTTGTTTTTCACTAAAAATAAGGCTTACGGCTTGTTTTCAGAGAATATTAATATTATTTTCCCCATATTAATGTTATTTTCTCGACACAACCAGCACTGATATTTTTTAAAATAAAACAAAGGATCTAGCAAGCTCATATATTTCTCATATTTTTCTTTTGAGTCTTTTGAGTCTCTCTATAACATGGGAGAGATGATTGGATCCGGAGGGTTTGGCAGGGTGTACAAGGGAACACGCAAATTTGATGTCAAAAAGGTAAATCTTACTGAATTGTACAAACAATTTGCTCTTGCATGCATCAAAACATATTTAAAACAATTTACAGATTTTCTTTTTTGTTGCAGGTTGCCATCAAGCAGATACGCAAGATTGACAACGATCGTTATCTTTGTATCGTAAGTTGGCCAAAACCTGATTATGTATTTAGTTGTTTAAGTGCAGATTACTGTAGTTAATACACCCGTAGGAAGCATTAGGTGTAAATGTGATTGACAAATAAGCCTAGATGCCTCACAACTTTGAGCTGAAAAGGCTCTTTTGAACGTATCTAAAAAGATATTTAAAAATGATATGTTTTCTTCAGATTTTTACCCAGCTAACCTTCTGACTACTATTTTTCTCTAGCCTGGGCATCCCAAACCTCTCATTACAGAAGTGGCGCTGCTGCTAATGATGAGGCGAGAACCCATAAGCCCGCTCATCATACAACTATACGAGTGGTTTGAACATCCTGGAAAATTCACTCTTGTTATGGAGTTCCCCGAGCCTTGCGTGAGCTTGCTGGACTATATCGTTCGTAAACCCGTACTGTATGAACCAACAGCACGGTTCATCACGGTTCTCTGCTGGCAGTACAAATCTGCATCGAGCATGGTGTTTTTCATAACGACATTCATGCGCAGAATTTCCTGTTAAAGGAAAGCACGTTGGAGCTCAAGCTGATAGACTTTGGCTGCGGTCAGCTATTTAGTAGTGATGGCTACGAGAGCAACACATACACTGGTGAGCATTTTGAGAGTGTGGAAACCTGAATGTAGTGACTTATTAATTATTTGATGCTTTAAAAAAACAAAAAAACAAAAAAGCTCAACAATGTGCAAATGTCTTGCTTACAGGAGTACCGTATTACTGCCCACCTGAAGTCTTAACAGAACCTCGATTCCACGCCATCCCAGCAAATGTCTGGGCTCTAGGAGTGCTGTTGTACACTATGGTGCACGCATGTCCTCCTTTTCGCAATTGGACAGAAATCAGACAAGCCAACGTTACATTTCAGAACTACAACTTATCCAAAAGTGAGTGAATAATATTGATAACATTGATAAACACACACACACACACACACACACACATAAAGCAAAGGCTCTCAACAGAAACAGTTAAAGATGAAGTATGTAAGATTTTTTATATATAGCTCAACGTATAGCGAGAGTTTGGGGCGTGGCTACTGTAGCAGGCAGAGCCATGGGAAAAGAAATTCAGCTACAGAAGTGAAAGCCAAAATTAAACAGGTCACGAACATGTCAAAGTGAACAGAGCATTGTGATACAAAGCATGCTTCAATATCATACAGCATCATCATGCACCCGTTCAGAAAGATACATTTTCATAAAGACAAATGCAGCACAGCTAAAAGTATTCCTAATATGTTGAACCTGAAACATGCCCTTCACAAGAGCTGTGTTTGTGACGTCTGAGTTGGGGAAGACGCGATGCACAAAAGGGGCCTTTGCAAGGTTTTTTGAAAATATGCTTTATTTTGTAATGCCGCCCTGTGCCACTAGTGTCGCAGAAACTACATACTTCACTTTTAAAGTAAAGATAAGGAACATTTTACAGTATAATAATCATGTTTTAGATGCTGTTTTCATAGATGCGTGACTAACTCATAAAATTTGTACAGAATACAGGGATCTGATTAGCCAGTGCCTAGCCCGGGATCCAACTAAACGGCCGACGTTAGAGCAGATGTCACAACATAAATGGATGAGATGACCTACTGTAGATTGGAGAAGTTCAGGAGATTCACTCGATCAGTGATTTCAGGTGTGAGGAAGTGTAACAGACAGAGTAGGATTATTATCATTTGTCTTATTTCAAATGAGATTTTCAAATTTGTGTTCATTGTAATGTTCTTGTTATAGTCAAGTCACCTTCATTTATATAGTGCTTTACACAACACAGATTGTTTCAAAGCGGCTTCACTGTAATAAACAGGAAAATAAACAGAATATCAGCTCTAAAAATCATTCATGAGTTGACTTGTTCATATAATCTTTGTATTGAATAGGAAATAACATACTTGCTGTCCTTGCTGGAGGGCTTGAGCTCGAGACTTGAGCCGAAGCCTGAAGTCCAACCCCAACCTGACAGGGAACTCAGAGCCTGTCCACGTCTGAGCAAGAACACGAGAGACTGCAAGACTGGGAAGAAGTCATCACAGCCACATTTGCTTTGTTTTAAAAGTCATTTTTGCTTTGTTTTTAAACGTCAAGACAAGACGAGTCATCTGTATTTATATAGCGCCTTCCTTATATATGACCGATCTGTATATATGCCCCCTTTGAATAAATGCTTTCAATCTTCAGTGCGATCTTCAGTGCATTGTAGAGTCTGTTTAAAACATAACCCTACAATAAATGAGACTACAGCCTGTGGACAATAATAATAATAATAATTTGGTGCATGACACCCCCATTGGTTATTTAGGTCAGTGTTGGGTGTAACTAGTTACTAAGTAATTAGTTACTGTAATTACTTTTCCCTTGAAAAAGTAAAGTAAGGGATTACTCTTATTTTTTCTGTCATTTAATTACAGTTACGTCTGATGTAATTGAACTAAATACTGTGTATAGACTGTAGAACAATTATATATAATACAATAGTGGAATTAACATCAAAACTTAAAATGCATGTTTTTATGTATCCATCTCACATTTGTAATACTTTGGTCAGTTAATACGAATAATTTATGTAGTTATATATTATTTATTTGAATTAATTAAGAGACGTTTCATGTCTATCCTTGAATCACTTAACTAGTCGAGGTTGATATAGGATTCAGAAAGTAATAAGTAATTAAATACTTTTTGGAGAGAGTAATTTGTATAGTAATCTAATTACACTATTGAATATGTAATTAGTAACTAGTAATTCATTACTTTTTTAGAGTAACTTACCCAACACTGATTTAGGTTAAAGCTGCAGTCCGTAACTTTTTTGGTTAAAAATGATCCGAAATCAATTTTTGAGCAAGTACATAACCAGCCAGTGTTCAAAATTATCTCCTTACCTTAGCCCGATTCACAAGGGTAAGCTTGTAATAATGTGTTAGAATTTGAGTGGTGCTGGTGGATTTCCACGGGAAATTCGAGCATGTCTTTGCGTCATTACGTCACATCTGTATACATGAAGAAGGAGTCCGGCTAGTAGTAGTATCGCATGTGAGGATGCTGCAGGTGGAGGATCATTTAAAGCCTTTTCGCACAGCAGCTGGAATAATTAAACGCGTCATTTTGATGGCGGATTGTAATCCAGAAAGGTCCAAACGGCGATCATCAGTGACAACTGGAGATTCACCCGTAGTCAAAAGCAAAAGATTGAAATCTACCGGAAACGCTAATACACGCTAAATACATGTAGTCACGCAATGCTGATGTTTTTAACGTTAACAATTTGAGATAAAAGTTTTGCGGGGAAAATTCTTATTTTTTGCCATACATTTAATGGAATTGTTTTTAAATACTTCACCTTTAAATTCACGTTTTTATAATTCATGGAATTGTTAATTTTCAAAGCCTTAATTATTCATCATAGCCCCTAAGCTAACTGAGTAGCTGCAATCAATGAATTCACAGTTTATTGACACAGGCTTCAATTAAAAAACATAGGCGTTTAATTCAGATGTATTTCTTTGATTCTGTTATTTGATTTAAAAGAATCAAATAGCGGGGCAAATTACCGTTGTTTGACGTCCATCGGAAAAGTGAAGTCAAAGTTTTTAAGTTTTACTTTATTCATATAGCCTAAAGTTAATTTTATTTGGATGATTTTGTTTTATTACCATACAATATTCCTAACACTTCTACCTCCGTAATATTTCAGTCCGAATCGGCACATGACAGTGCAGATTAGTTAAACTGTTAATAACTTAAATAACCTGTTAAACGTTTTTTTGAGAAAGATAGTTCTTACGATTAAATTAGCAAATTTTAATATTAGCAATCTTCAATTGTTCCCAGTGTTACTAGTCGTAATTGCATTTTTACTAGTAAGAATTCAATTGTAGAGCTCTCTAATTCAGTTGTTACCAGTAACCATTAGGATGAGAGAGCTCTCTAATTCAATTCTTACTAGTAAAAATGCAATTACGACGAGTAGCGCTGGGAAGAATTTAAGATAAACCGGCTTCCCATAGTAAAGGGCGAATTTAATTAATCTAGACTTTATAATAAGATTATGTCCGATTTATCCTCCCTTGTGCCTTTTTGCACGCATTTCGGACAGAAGCAATGACTCAATCCATTAGACTGCAAGTGCCTTGCAAAGTGGACGCTTTTCTGCAATTAATAGCTAATGAAAATTTTACACACGAATAATTCCACAGAATATAATACCAATAACTGTTCAGAAAGAATAAATTTAACATGTGTTAAAGAAAACGTCAACAATTAAGTTTGTAACTATTTAATAAATGTGTTCAGATTCGATGCGTGATCACGCGCTCTGCTCATATGCACGTGCGTGCGTGCGTGAATATGAGCGATTCGAATTTTAGTTGCTATAGCGACGCGTGTTATGAATTCTTACTGCTATATACACACGCGAACCGATCGCTATCTGTTGGTTGAGAGACCAGCCGAATTCACACACTTTTGCAGAATATTTTCTGTGCGCATTTTGAGATCTTGAAGCTGTTCGGAGGATTTCTGAGAGGAGACTTTTATTCTAGAAGGACATCGGGGGATATATATCCTTTATAGAGTCATATTTGTGTTCGTATTATTTCTGAGGATACTTTTATTTTATTGTTTTCTTATTTTAGAAGGAGTTTGGAGTTTTATTGAATTTTTTGTTTTATTTAATTGATTTCTTTTATTTTGGGAGGAGTATTTCTAAGGAGAGTTGTAGTCTGTTTTATTGTATTGTATTTTGTATTGTTTTTTTTATTGCAGTTTGGACTCGGAGGATGTCGATGGCTCACATGATGGGTGAAAGAGGAGGTGAGTGCTTTCGTTTTTCATTTGTTTATGGTATGTTATGGTATGATGTTGTACAATGATTGACTACATTAATGTGAAGAAAATTGTGCAAGGTATTCCATTTGATCCCCCAATTTTCCCAGCTAAGTGATCACACGTATTTGATTCCTTGCTTATGAAATAAAATTTTCAATTTGAGTAACTATAGTAACGATATTTGTAATTGATCACTGACATTGTTTATTGATTATTATCAAAACATTACTAACTATGTGATGTCTGAAATATTCCAGCCTCAGGCCGCTCCAGATCCAGACGAGCTGCTTTCTCCCAGACGGCTGGTCAGGAGGTTTGGAGACCCTGTTCTGATGACCGTGATCAGGATCCGCTGCCAGACCCGACCCAGACACAGAGCCAGGAGCTTCCTAGACATGTAGCACCTCTGTCTCTGTCTGAGTTGTCTGTTTCTGTGTCCACAGGTCAGGCTGACAGGAAGAGGACGCGGCAGAGCGGCAGCCAACAGAGCTCAGATGATGGACATCCATCCACTTCATCTTCATCTAAATGCTCTTGCATGGGTCAGAATAGACTTTTAATAAAGAAGTTATGGCTCAGTTTCTATTTCTATTTTCAATGGCTGATTTGATGTCTGAAATTTTCCAGACTCAGGCCACTCCAGATCCAGGAGAACTGCTTCCACAGATTCTTCACCGGGCATCATGTCATCATTATCCTTGTCCCTTAGCAGCAGAGGCTCGTACAACGTCATTTGGAGGTGGAGCGGTGATGGATCGGATAGCCGAAACGAACAGGGCAGGTCCGACAGCCTCGAAGGGTGGCTGTGCCCTCCGCTGCCAGGTCAAGTTCCTGTCGAGCCAACAGAGACTTCAAATGGCCGAACTGCTCAGGGTGCCATGGAGGCTTCTCCTGTGAACAAGATCTCAACAGGTGAGATTGAAATAAGGCTGGGCAGTGTAAAGTGTACAGACAGAGATTTTGCTATTTCATGCATAACTGCTTCAAGTTTTTATCATGTTAATGTCCGGGCACATTTACTGTTGCTCAGCAAAATTTCTCTGAAATTTTTTTAGTTTTTTTTTTAGAAATATTTTAATTGGACATTCGTCTAACGTTTTCAGAACATTCAGAGAACATTCAAAAGTAACGCTCCCATAATGCAAAATTATAAAATAGAATGTTCCTTTAACCAAGAAAAAACACTTTTGAAACACTGAAAAAACTGGACGTTTTGAACATTAAGGGAACATTTAGAAATAACGCTTTCTTAATTTAATGGTAACGTTAGCAAAACGTTCTCAATAAGCCATGAACTCAGTGGTACTTGCACTGTCTGACACACACCCGAAACATGCGCACAGAAAGCCGCTTCTCAGACAGCGTACAATCCCGAATAGAATTCTATTTCACGACTTATTGCTTTTTAATTGTCAAATACACACAAAATTGTTAAAATGGCTGTCGTGCCTAGTATTACAGAGTCGGTTATGGCATAAATAATACATTGCTATGCATTTAATAAAAGTCAATGTTTATTTAAAAATATTATATTTAATATAATATAAATATATTTTAAGATATGGCCCATATTATCTTTGCCGTTACCAGAACTGAGCCACATGTGCCAGAGTTGGCCAAATGAAGCCAAAAAGATCAGATAAAACAAGAAAAATAACTATATCGTGACTGTTAATATTGTGAAATAAGATTTAATTATTAAGCAGAAGTCAGGCGGATAGCTTGGAAATATTTCCATTACTTTGGATCTGTAACATTACAGATGAGAATTTAACAGTAAAATGTAAGTTATGTCATTATCTCATTGCTTAATTTGACATCAGAGATGTTTCTAATAGTTTTCTCTTCATTTCAGAAAAACCTACAGAATGTAGGAAGCGGAAAGGAATTCGTTCTTTCCTCAAGAGGCTATGGAAGGCTATGAAGAGTCCTTTCCGCTGCTGTTGTCTCAGTAGTGCTGTGGATGTTGTGGAGCCTTTTTTCCCTCCACCAGATCTGGAGCCAGAGCCTGATCCTGAGCCATCATCACCTGCGTCAGATCACTCCGGCGTCAAGCCAAATGATGGTAAATCGGCAGTCATTATTTCTCCAACATAATTTTAAACAGTATTGTCATCTTGTTTTTCACTAAAAATAAGGCTTACGGCTTGTTTTCAGAGAATATTAATATTATTTTCCCCATATTAATGTTATTTTCTCGACACAACCAGCACTGATATTTTTTAAAATAAAACAAAGGATCTAGCAAGCTCATATATTTCTCATATTTTTCTCTTTGTTTTTCAGAGTCTTTTGAGTCTCTCTATAACATGGGAGAGATGATTGGATCCGGAGGGTTTGGCAGGGTGTACAAGGGAACACGCAAATTTGATGGCAAAAAGGTAAATCTTACTGAATTGTACAAACAATTTGCTCTTGCATGCATCAAAACATATTTAAAACAATTTACAGATTTTCTTTTTTGTTGCAGGTTGCCATCAAGCAGATACGCAAGATTGACAACGATCGTTATCTTTGTATCGTAAGTTGGCCAAAACCTGATTATGTATTTAGTTGTTTAAGTGCAGATTACTGTAGTTAATACACCCGTAGGAAGCATTAGGTGTAAATGTGATTGACAAATAAGCCTAGATGCACCAAATAACTTTGAGCTGAAAAGGCTCTTTTGAACGTATCTAAAAAGATACATTTAAAAATGATATGTTTTCTTCAGATTTTTACCCAGCTAACCTTCTGACTACTATTTTTCTCTAGCCTGGGCATCCCAAACCTCTCATTACAGAAGTGGCGCTGCTGCTAATGATGAGGCGAGAACCCATAAGCCCGCTCATCATACAACTATACGAGTGGTTTGAACATCCTGGAAAATTCACTCTTGTTATGGAGTTCCCCGAGCCTTGCGTGAGCTTGCTGGACTATATCGTTCGTAAACCCGTACTGTATGAACCAACAGCACGGTTCATCATGCAACAGGCTCTGCTGGCAGTACAAATCTGCATCGAGCATGGTGTTTTTCATAACGACATTCATGCGCAGAATTTCCTGTTAAAGGAAAGCACGTTGGAGCTCAAGCTGATAGACTTTGGCTGCGGTCAGCTATTTAGTAGTGATGGCTACGAGAGCAACACATACACTGGTGAGCATTTTGAGAGTGTGGAAACCTGAATGTAGTGACTTATTAATTATTTGATGCTTTAAAAAAACAAAAAAGCTCAACAATGTGCAAATGTCTTGCTTACAGGAGTACCGTATTACTGCCCACCTGAAGTCTTAACAGAACCTCGATTCCACGCCATCCCAGCAAATGTCTGGGCTCTAGGAGTGCTGTTGTACACTATGGTGCACGCATGTCCTCCTTTTCGCAATTGGACAGAAATCAGACAAGCCAACGTTACATTTCAGAACTACAACTTATCCAAAAGTGAGTGAATAATATTGATAACATTGATAAACACACACACACACACACACACACACATAAAGCAAAGGCTCTCAACAGAAACAGTTAAAGATGAAGTATGTAAGATTTTTTATATATAGCTCAACGTATAGCGAGAGTTTGGGGCGTGGCTACTGTAGCAGGCAGAGCCATGGGAAAAGAAATTCAGCTACAGAAGTGAAAGCCAAAATTAAACAGGTCACGAACATGTCAAAGTGAACAGAGCATTGTGATACAAAGCATGCTTCAATATCATACAGCATCATCATGCACCCGTTCAGAAAGATACATTTTCATAAAGACAAATGCAGCACAGCTAAAAGTATTCCTAATATGTTGAACCTGAAACATGCCCTTCACAAGAGCTGTGTTTGTGACGTCTGAGTTGGGGAAGACGCGATGCACAAAAGGGGCCTTTGCAAGGTTTTTTGAAAATATGCTTTATTTTGTAATGCCGCCCTGTGCCACTAGTGTCGCAGAAACTACATACTTCACTTTTAAAGTAAAGATAAGGAACATTTTACAGTATAATAATCATGTTTTAGATGCTGTTTTCATAGATGCATGACTAACTCATAAAATTTGTACAGAATACAGGGATCTGATTAGCCAGTGCCTAGCCCGGGATCCAACTAAACGGCCGACGTTAGAGCAGATGTCACAACATAAATGGATGAGATGACCTACTGTAGATTGGAGAAGTTCAGGAGATTCACTCGATCAGTGATTTCAGGTGTGAGGAAGTGTAACAGACAGAGTAGGATTATTATCATTTGTCTTATTTCAAATGAGATTTTCAAATTTGTGTTCATTGTAATGTTCTTGTTATAGTCAAGTCACCTTCATTTATATAGTGCTTTACACAACACAGATTGTTTCAAAGCGGCTTCACTGTAATAAACAGGAAAATAAACAGAATATCAGCTCTAAAAATCATTCATGAGTTGACTTGTTCATATAATCTTTGTATTGAATAGGAAATAACATACTTGCTGTCCTTGCTGGAGGGCTTGAGCTCGAGACTTGAGCCGAAGCCTGAAGTCCAACCCCAACCTGACAGGGAACTCAGAGCCTGTCCACGTCTGAGCAAGAACATGAGAGACTGCAAGACTGGGAAGAAGTCATCACAGCCACATTTGCTTTGTTTTAAAAGTCATTTTTGCTTTGTTTTTAAACGTCAAGACAAGACGAGTCATCTGTATTTATATAGCGCCTTCCTTATATATGACCGATCTGTATATATGCCCCCTTTGAATAAATGCTTTCAATCTTCAGTGCGATCTTCAGTGCATTGTAGAGTCTGTTTAAAACATAACCCTACAATAAATGAGACTACAGCCTGTGGACAATAATAATAATAATAATTTGGTGCATGACACCCCCATTGGTTATTTAGGTCAGTGTTGGGTGTAACTAGTTACTAAGTAATTAGTTACTGTAATTACTTTTCCCTTGAAAAAGTAAAGTAAGGGATTACTCTTATTTTTTCTGTCATTTAATTACAGTTACGTCTGATGTAATTGAACTAAATACTGTGTATAGACTGTAGAACAATTATATATAATACAATAGTGGAATTAACATCAAAACTTAAAATGCATGTTTTTATGTATCCATCTCACATTTGTAATACTTTGGTCAGTTAATACGAATAATTTATGTAGTTATATATTATTTATTTGAATTAATTAAGAGACGTTTCATGTCTATCCTTGAATCACTTAACTAGTCGAGGTTGATATAGGATTCAGAAAGTAATAAGTAATTAAATACTTTTTGGAGAGAGTAATTTGTATAGTAATCTAATTACGCTATTGAATATGTAATTAGTAACTAGTAATTCATTACTTTTTTAGAGTAACTTACCCAACACTGATTTAGGTTAAAGCTGCAGTCCGTAACTTTTTTGGTTAAAAATGATCCGAAATCAATTTTTGAGCAAGTACATAACCAGCCAGTGTTCAAAATTATCTCCTTACCTTAGCCCGATTCACAAGGGTAAGCTTGTAATAATGTGTTAGAATTTGAGTGGTGCTGGTGGATTTCCACAGGAAATTCGAGCATGTCGTCTCATTACGTCACATCTGTATACATGAAGAAGGAGTCCGGCTAGTAGTAGTATCGCATGTGAGGATGCTGCAGGTGGAGGATCATTTAAAGCCTTTTCGCACAGCAGCTGGAATAATTAAACGCGTCATTTTGATGGCGGATTGTAATCCAGAAAGGTCCAAACGGCGATCATCAGTGACAACTGGAGATTCACCCGTAGTCAAAAGCAAAAGATTCGTCTGTACAGAAATTGAAATCTACAGGAAACGCTAATACACGTTAAATACATGTAGTCACGCAATGCTGACGTTTTTAACGTTAACAATTTGAGATAAAAGTTTTGCGGGGAAAATTCTTATTTTTTGCCATACAGTTAATGGAATTGTTTTTAAATACTTCACCTTTAAATTCACGTTTTTATAATTCATGGAATTGTTAATTTTCAAAGCCTTAATTATTCATCATAGCCCCTAAGCTAACTGAGTAGCTGCAATCAATGAATTCACAGTTTATTGACACAGGCTTCAATTAAAAAACATAGGCGTTTAATTCAGATGTATTTCTTTGATTCTGTTATTTGATTTAAAAGAATCAAATAGCGGGGCAAATTACCGTTGTTTGACGTCCATCGGAAAAGTGAAGTCAAAGTTTTTAAGTTTTACTTTATTCATATAGCCTAAAGTTAATTTTATTTGGATGATTTTGTTTTATTACCATACAATATTCCTAACACTTCTACCTCCGTAATATTTCAGTCCGAATCGGCACATGACAGTGCAGATTAGTTAAACTGTTAATAACTTAAATAACCTGTTAAACGTTTTTTTTTGAGAAAGATAGTTCTTACGATTAAATTAGCAAATTTTAATATTAGCAATCTTCAATTGTTCCCAGTGTTACTAGTCGTAATTGCATTTTTACTAGTAAGAATTCAATTGTAGAGCTCTCTAATTCAGTTGTTACCAGTAACCATTAGGATGAGAGAGCTCTCTAATTCAATTCTTACTAGTAAAAATGCAATTACGACGAGTAGCGCTGGGAAGAATTTAAGATAAACCGGCTTCCCATAGTAAAGGGCGAATTTAATTAATCTAGACTTTATAATAAGATTATGTCCGATTTATCCTCCCTTGTGCCTTTTTGCACGCATTTCGGACAGAAGCAATGACTCAATCCATTAGACTGCAAGTGCCTTGCAAAGTGGACGCTTTTCTGCAATTAATAGCTAATGAAGATTTTGCACACGAATAATTTCACAGAATATAATACCAATAACTGTTCAGAAAGAATAAATTTAACATGTGTTAAAGAAAACGTCAACAATTAAGTTTGTAACTATTTAATAAATGTGTTCAGATTCGATGCGTGATCACGCGCTCGGCTCATATGCACGTGCGTGCGTGCGTGAATATGAGCGATTCGAATTTTAGTTGCTATAGCGACGCGTTATGAATTCTTACTGCTATATACACACGCGAACCGATCGCTATCTGTTGGTTGAGAGACCAGCCGAATTCACACACTTTTGCAGAATATTTTCTGTGCGGATTTTGAGATCTTGAAGCTGTTCGGAGGATTTCTGAGAGGAGACTTTTATTCTAGAAGGACATCGAGGGATATATATCCTTTATAGAGTCATATTTGTGTTCATATTATTTCTGAGGATACTTTTATTTTATTGTTCTTTTCTTATTTTAGAAGGAGTTTGGAGTTTTATTGAATTTTTTGTTTTATTTAATTGATTTCTTTTATTTTGGGAGGAGTATTTCTAAGGAGAGTTGTAGTCTGTTTTATTGTATTGCATTTTGTATTGTTTTTTTTATTGCAGTTTGGACTCGGAGGATGTCGATGGCTCACATGATGGGTGAAAGAGGAGGTGAGTGCTTTCGTTTTTCATTTGTTTATGGTATGTTATGGTATGATGTTGTACAATGATTGACTACATTAATGTGAAGAAAATTGTTCAAGGTATTCCATTTGATCCCCCAATTTTCCCAGCTAAGTGATCACACGTATTTGATTCCTTGCTTATGAAATAAAATTTTCAATTTGAGTAACTATAGTAACGATATTTGTAATTGATCACTGACATTGTTTATTGATTATTATCAAAACATTACTAACTATGTGATGTCTGAAATATTCCAGCCTCAGGCCGCTCCAGATCCAGACGAGCTGCTTTCTCCCAGACGGCTGGTCAGGAGGTTTGGAGACCCTGTTCTGATGACCGTGATCAGGATCCGCTGCCAGACCCGACCCACACACAGAGCCAGGAGCTTCCTAGACATTTAGCACCTCTGTCTCTGTCTGAGTTGTCTGTTTCTGTGTCCACAGGTCAGGCTGACAGGAAGAGGACGCGGCAGAGCGGCAGCCAACAGAGCTCAGATGATGGACATCCATCCACTTCATCTTCATCTAAATGCTCTTGCATGGGTCAGAATAGACTTTTAATAAAGAAGTTATGGCTCAGTTTCTATTTCTATTTTCAATGGCTGATTTGATGTCTGAAATTTTCCAGACTCAGGCCACTCCAGATCCAGGAGAACTGCTTCCACAGATTCTTCACCGGGCATCATGTCATCATTATCCTTGTCCCTTAGCAGCAGAGGCTCGTACAACGTCATTTGGAGGTGGAGCGGTGATGGATCGAATAGCCGAAACGAACAGGGCAGGTCCGACAGCCTCGAAGGGTGGCTGTGCCCTCCGCTGCCAGGTCAAGTTCCTGTCGAGCCAACAGAGACTTCAAATGGCCGAACTGCTCAGGGTGCCATGGAGGCTTCTCCTGTGAACAAGATCTCAACAGGTGAGATTGAAATAAGGCTGGGCAGTGTAAAGTGTACAGACAGAGATTTTGCTATTTCATGCATAACTGCTTCAAGTTTTTATCATGTTAATGTCCGGGCACATTTACTGTTGCTCAGCAAAATTTCTCTGAAAAATTTTTTTTTTTTTTTTTAGAAATATTTTAATTGGACATTCGTCTAACATTTTCAGAACATTCAGAGAACATTCAAAAGTAACGCTCCCATAATGCAAAATTATAAAATAGAATGTTCCTTTAACCAAGAAAAAACATTTTTGAAACACTGAAAAAACTGGACGTTTTGAACATTAAGGGAACATTTAGAAATAACGCTTTCTTAATTTAATGGTAACGTTAGCAAAACGTTCTCAATAAGCCATGAACTCAGTGGTACTTGCACTGTCTGACACACACCCGAAACATGCGCACAGAAAGCCGCTTCTCAGACAGCGTACAATCCCGAATAGAATTCTATTTCACGACTTATTGCTTTTTAATTGTCAAATACACACAAAATTGTTAAAATGGCTGTCGTGCCTAGTATTACAGAGTCGGTTATGGCATAAATAATACATTGCTATGCATTTAATAAAAGTCAATGTTTATTTAAAAATATTATATTTAATATAATATAAATATATTTTAAGATATGGGCCATATTATCTTTGCCGTTACCAGAACTGAGCCACATGTGCCAGAGTTGGCCAAATGAAGCCAAAAAGATCAGATAAAACAAGAAAAATAACTATATCGTGACTGTTAATATTGTGAAATAAGATTTAATTATTAAGCAGAAGTCAGGCGGATAGCTTGGAAATATTTCCATTACTTTGGATCTGTAACATTGCAGATGAGAATTTAACAGTAAAATGTAAGTTATGTCATTATCTCATTGCTTAATTTGACATCAGAGATGTTTCTAATAGTTTTCTCTTCATTTCAGAAAAACCTACACAATGTAGGAAGCGGAAAGGAATTCGTTCTTTCCTCAAGAGGCTATGGAAGGCTATGAAGAGTCCTTTCCGCTGCTGTTGTCTCAGTAGTGCTGTGGATGTTGTGGAGCCTTTTTTCCCTCCACCAGATCTGGAGCCAGAGCCTGATCCTGAGCCATCATCACCTGCGTCAGATCACTCCGGCGTCAAGCCAAATGATGGTAAATCGCCAGTCATTATTTCTCCAACATAATTTTAAACAGTATTGTCATCTTGTTTTTCACTAAAAATAAGGCTTACGGCTTGTTTTCAGAGAATATTAATATTATTTTCCCCATATTAATGTTATTTTCTCGACACAACCAGCACTGATATTTTTTAAAATAAAACAAAGGATCTAGCAAGCTCATATTTTTCTCTTTGTTTTTCAGAGTCTTTTGAGTCTCTCTATAACATGGGAGAGATGATTGGATCCGGAGGGTTTGGCAGTGTACAAGGGAACACGCAAATTTGATGGCAAAAAGGTAAATCTTACTGAATTGTACAAACAATTTGCTCTTGCATGCATCAAAACATATTTAAAACAATTTACAGATTTTCTTTTTTGTTGCAGGTTGCCATCAAGCAGATACGCAAGATTGACAACGATCGTTATCTTTGTATCGTAAGTTGGCCAAAACCTGATTATGTATTTAGTTGTTTAAGTGCAGATTACTGTAGTTAATACACCCGTAGGAAGCATTAGGTGTAAATGTGACTGACAAATAAGCCTAGATGCACCAAATAACTTTGAGCTGAAAAGGCTCTTTTGAACGTATCTAAAAAGATACATTTAAAAATGATATGTTTTCTTCAGATTTTTACCCAGCTAACCTTCTGACTACTATTTTTCTCTAGCCTGGGCATCCCAAACCTCTCATTACAGAAGTGGCGCTGCTGCTAATGATGAGGCGAGAACCCATAAGCCCGCTCATCATACAACTATACGAGTGGTTTGAACATCCTGGAAAATTCACTCTTGTTATGGAGTTCCCCGAGCCTTGCGTGAGCTTGCTGGACTATATCGTTCGTAAACCCGTACTGTATGAACCAACAGCACGGTTCATCATGCAACAGGCTCTGCTGGCAGTACAAATCTGCATCGAGCATGGTGTTTTTCATAACGACATTCATGCGCAGAATTTCCTGTTAAAGGAAAGCACGTTGGAGCTCAAGCTGATAGACTTTGGCTGCGGTCAGCTATTTAGTAGTGATGGCTACGAGAGCAACACATACACTGGTGAGCATTTTGAGAGTGTGGAAACCTGAATGTAGTGACTTATTAATTATTTGATGCTTTAAAAAAACAAAAAAGCTCAACAATGTGCAAATGTCTTGCTTACAGGAGTACCGTATTACTGCCCACCTGAAGTCTTAACAGAACCTCGATTCCACGCCATCCCAGCAAATGTCTGGGCTCTAGGAGTGCTGTTGTACACTATGGTGCACGCATGTCCTCCTTTTCGCAATTGGACAGAAATCAGACAAGCCAACGTTACATTTCAGAACTACAACTTATCCAAAAGTGAGTGAATAATATTGATAACATTGATAAACACACACACACACACATAAAGCAAAGGCTCTCAACAGAAACAGTTAAAGATGAAGTATGTAAGATTTTTTATATATAGCTCAACGTATAGCGAGAGTTTGGGGCGTGGCTACTGTAGCAGGCAGAGCCATGGGAAAAGAAATTCAGCTACAGAAGTGAAAGCCAAAATTAAACAGGTCACGAACATGTCAAAGTGAACAGAGCATTGTGATACAAAGCATGCTTCAATATCATACAGCATCATCATGCACCCGTTCAGAAAGATACATTTTCATAAAGACAAATGCAGCACAGCTAAAAGTATTCCTAATATGTTGAACCTGAAACATGCCCTTCACAAGAGCTGTGTTTGTGACGTCTGAGTTGGGGAAGACGCGATGCACAAAAGGGGCCTTTGCAAGGTTTTTTGAAAATATGCTTTATTTTGTAATGCCGCCCTGTGCCACTAGTGTCGCAGAAACTACATACTTCACTTTTAAAGTAAAGATAAGGAACATTTTACAGTATAATAATCATGTTTTAGATGCTGTTTTCATAGATGTATGACTAACTCATAAAATTTGTACAGAATACAGGGATCTGATTAGCCAGTGCCTAGCCCGGGATCCAACTAAACGGCCGACGTTAGAGCAGATGTCACAACATAAATGGATGAGATGACCTACTGTAGATTGGAGAAGTTCAGGAGATTCACTCGATCAGTGATTTCAGGTGTGAGGAAGTGTAACAGACAGAGTAGGATCATTATCATTTGTCTTATTTCAAATGAGATTTTCAAATTTGTGTTCATTGTAATGTTCTTGTTATAGTCAAGTCACCTTCATTTATATAGTGCTTTACACAACACAGATTGTTTCAAAGCGGCTTCACTGTAATAAACAGGAAAATAAACAGAATATCAGCTCTAAAAATCATTCATGAGTTGACTTGTTCATATAATCTTTGTATTGAATAGGAAATAACATACTTGCTGTCCTTGCTGGAGGGCTTGAGCTCGAGACTTGAGCCGAAGCCTGAAGTCCAACCCCAACCTGACAGGGAACTCAGAGCCTGTCCACGTCTGAGCAAGAACATGAGAGACTGCAAGACTGGGAAGAAGTCATCACAGCCACATTTGCTTTGTTTTAAAAGTCATTTTTGCTTTGTTTTTAAACGTCAAGACAAGACGAGTCATCTGTATTTATATAGCGCCTTCCTTATATATGACCGATCTGTATATATGCCCCCTTTGAATAAATGCTTTCAATCTTCAGTGCGATCTTCAGTGCATTGTAGAGTCTGTTTAAAACATAACCCTACAATAAATGAGACTACAGCCTGTGGACAATAATAATAATAATAATTTGGTGCATGACACCCCCATTGGTTATTTAGGTCAGTGTTGGGTGTAACTAGTTACTAAGTAATTAGTTACTGTAATTACTTTTCCCTTGAAAAAGTAAAGTAAGGGATTACTCTTATTTTTTCTGTCATTTAATTACAGTTACGTCTGATGTAATTGAACTAAATACTGTGTATAGACTGTAGAACAATTATATATAATACAATAGTGGAATTAACATCAAAACTTAAAATGCATGTTTTTATGTATCCATCTTACATTTGTAATACTTTGGTCAGTTAATACGAATAATTTATGTAGTTATATATTATTTATTTGAATTAATTAAGAGACGTTTCATGTCTATCCTTGAATCACTTAACTAGTCGAGGTTGATATAGGATTCAGAAAGTAATAAGTAATTAAATACTTTTTGGAGAGAGTAAGAGAGAGATTTGTATAGTAATCTAATTACACTATTGAATATGTAATTAGTAACTAGTAATTCATTACTTTTTTAGAGTAACTTACCCAACACTGATTTAGGTTAAAGCTGCAGTCCGTAACTTTTTTGGTTAAAAATGATCCGAAATCAATTTTTGAGCAAGTACATAACCAGCCAGTGTTCAAAATTATCTCCTTACCTTAGCCCGATTCACAAGGGTAAGCTTGTAATAATGTGTTAGAATTTGAGTGGTGCTGGTGGATTTCCACGGGAAATTCGAGCATGTCTTTGCGTCATTACGTCACATCTGTATACATGAAGAAGGAGTCCGGCTAGTAGTAGTATCGCATGTGAGGATGCTGCAGGTGGAGGATCATTTAAAGCCTTTTCGCACAGCAGCTGGAATAATTAAACGCGTCATTTTGATGGCGGATTGTAATCCAGAAAGGTCCAAACGGCGATCATCAGTGACAACTGGAGATTCACCCGTAGTCAAAAGCAAAAGATTCGTCTGTACAGAAATTGAAATCTACAGGAAACGCTAATACACACTAAATACATGTAGTCACGCAATGCTGATGTTTTTAACGTTAACAATTTGAGATAAAAGTTTTGCGGGGAAAATTCTTATTTTTTGCCATACATTTAATGGAATTGTTTTTAAATACTTCACCTTTAAATTCACGTTTTTATAATTCATGGAATTGTTAATTTTCAAAGCCTTAATTATTCACCATAGCCCCTAAGCTAACTGAGTAGCTGCAATCAATGAATTCACAGTTTATTGACACAGGTTTCAATTAAAAAACATAGGCGTTTAATTCAGATGTATTTCTTTGATTCTGTTATTTGATTTAAAAGAATCAAATAACGGGGCAAATTACCGTTGTTTGACGTCCATCGGAAAAGTGAAGTCAAAGTTTTTAAGTTTTACTTTATTCATATAGCCTAAAGTTAATTTTATTTGGATGATTTTGTTTTATTACCATACAATATTCCTAACACTTCTACCTCCGTAATATTTCAGTCCGAATCGGCACATGACAGTGCAGATTAGTTAAACTGTTAATAACTTAAATAACCTGTTAAACGTTTTTTTGAGAAAGATAGTTTTTACGATTAAATTAGCAAATTTTAATATTAGCAATCTTCAATTGTTCCCAGTGTTACTAGTCGTAATTGCATTTTTACTAGTAAGAATTCAACTGTAGAGCTCTCTAATTCAGTTGTTACCAGTAACCATTAGGATGAGAGAGCTCTCTAATTCAATTCTTACTAGTAAAAATGCAATTACGACGAGTAGCGCTGGGAAGAATTTAAGATAAACCGGCTTCCCATAGTAAAGGGCGAATTTAATTAATCTAGACTTTATAATAAGATTATGTCCGATTTATCCTCCCTTGTGCCTTTTTGCACGCATTTCGGACAGAAGCAATGACTCAATCCATTAGACCGCAAGTGCCTTGCAAAGTGGACGCTTTTCTGCAATTAATAGCTAATGAAGATTTTACACACGAATAATTCCACAGAATATAATACCAATAACTGTTCAGAAAGAATAAATTTAACATGTGTTAAAGAAAACGTCAACAATTAAGTTTGTAACTATTTAATAAATGTGTTCAGATTCGATGCGTCATCACGCGCTCTGCTCATATGCACGTGCGTGCGTGCGTGAATATGAGCGATTCGAATTTTAGTTGCTATAGCGACGCGTGTTATGAATTCTTACTGCTATATACACACGCGAACCGATCGCTATCTGTTGGTTGAGAGACCAGCCGAATTCACACACTTTTGCAGAATATTTTCTGTGCGGATTTTGAGATCTTGAAGCTGTTCGGAGGATTTCTGAGAGGAGACTTTTATTCTAGAAGGACATCGGGGGATATATATCCTTTATAGAGTCATATTTGTGTTCATATTATTTCTGAGGATACTTTTATTTTATTGTTCTTTTCTTATTTTAGAAGGAGTTTGGAGTTTTATTGAATTTTTTGTTTTATTTAATTGATTTCTTTTATTTTGGGAGGAGTATTTCTAAGGAGAGTTGTAGTCTGTTTTATTGTATTGTATTTTGTATTGTTTTTTTTATTGCAGTTTGGACTCGGAGGATGTCGATGGCTCACATGATGGGTGAAAGAGGAGGTGAGTGCTTTCGTTTTTCATTTGTTTATGGTATGTTATGGTATGATGTTGTACAATGATTGACTACATTAATGTGAAGAAAATTGTGCAAGGTATTCCATTTGATCCCCCAATCACACGTATTTGATTCCTTGCTTATGAAATAAAATTTTCAATTTGAGTAACTATAGTAACGATATTTGTAATTGATCACTGACATTGTTTATTGATTATTATCAAAACATTACTAACTATGTGATGTCTGAAATATTCCAGCCTCAGGCCGCTCCAGATCCAGACGAGCTGCTTTCTCCCAGACGGCTGGTCAGGAGGTTTGGAGACCCTGTTCTGATGACCGTGATCAGGATCCGCTGCCAGACCCGACCCAGACACAGAGCCAGGAGCTTCCTAGACATGTAGCACCTCTGTCTCTGTCTGAGTTGTCTGTTTCTGTGTCCACAGGTCAGGCTGACAGGAAGAGGACGCGGCAGAGCGGCAGCCAACAGAGCTCAGATGATGGACATCCATCCACTTCATCTTCATCTAAATGCTCTTGCATGGGTCAGAATAGACTTTTAATAAAGAAGTTATGGCTCAGTTTCTATTTCTATTTTCAATGGCTGATTTGATGTCTGAAATTTTCCAGACTCAGGCCACTCCAGATCCAGGAGAACTGCTTCCACAGATTCTTCACCGGGCATCATGTCATCATTATCCTTGTCCCTTAGCAGCAGAGGCTCGTACAACGTCATTTGGAGGTGGAGCGGTGATGGATCGGATAGCCGAAACGAACAGGGCAGGTCCGACAGCCTCGAAGGGTGGCTGTGCCCTCCGCTGCCAGGTCAAGTTCCTGTCGAGCCAACAGAGACTTCAAATGGCCGAACTGCTCAGGGTGCCATGGAGGCTTCTCCTGTGAACAAGATCTCAACAGGTGAGATTGAAATAAGGCTGGGCAGTGTAAAGTGTACAGACAGAGATTTTGCTATTTCATGCATAACTGCTTCAAGTTTTTATCATGTTAATGTCCGGGCACATTTACTGTTGCTCAGCAAAATTTCTCTGAAATTTTTTGAGTTTTTTTTTTAGAAATATTTTAATTGGACATTCGTCTAACGTTTTCAGAACATTCAGAGAACATTCAAAAGTAACGCTCCCATAATGCAAAATTATAAAATAGAATGTTCCTTTAACCAAGAAAAAACACTTTTGAAACACTGAAAAAACTGGACGTTTTGAACATTAAGGGAACATTTAGAAATAACGCTTTCTTAATTTAATGGTAACGTTAGCAAAACGTTCTCAATAAGCCATGAACTCAGTGGTACTTGCACTGTCTGACACACACCCGAAACATGCGCACAGAAAGCCGCTTCTCAGACAGCGTACAATCCCGAATAGAATTCTATTTCACGACTTATTGCTTTTTAATTGTCAAATACACACAAAATTGTTAAAATGGCTGTCGTGCCTAGTATTACAGAGTCGGTTATGACATAAATAATACATTGCTATGCATTTAATAAAAGTCAATGTTTATTTAAAAATATTATATTTAATATAATATAAATATATTTTAAGATATGGCCCATATTATCTTTGCCGTTACCAGAACTGAGCCACATGTGCCAGAGTTGGCCAAATGAAGCCAAAAAGATCAGATAAAACAAGAAAAATAACTATATCGTGACTGTTAATATTGTGAAATAAGATTTAATTATTAAGCAGAAGTCAGGCGGATAGCTTGGAAATATTTCCATTACTTTGGATCTGTAACATTACAGATGAGAATTTAACAGTAAAATGTAAGTTATGTCATTATCTCATTGCTTAATTTGACATCAGAGATGTTTCTAATAGTTTTCTCTTCATTTCAGAAAAACCTACAGAATGTAGGAAGCGGAAAGGAATTCGTTCTTTCCTCAAGAGGCTATGGAAGGCTATGAAGAGTCCTTTCCGCTGCTGTTGTCTCAGTAGTGCTGTGGATGTTGTGGAGCCTTTTTTCCCTCCACCAGATCTGGAGCCAGAGCCTGATCCTGAGCCATCATCACCTGCGTCAGATCACTCCGGCGTCAAGCCAAATGATGGTAAATCGGCAGTCATTATTTCTCCAACATAATTTTAAACAGTATTGTCATCTTGTTTTTCACTAAAAATAAGGCTTACGGCTTGTTTTCAGAGAATATTAATATTATTTTCCCCATATTAATGTTATTTTCTCGACACAACCAGCACTGATATTTTTTAAAATAAAACAAAGGATCTAGCAAGCTCATATTTTTCTCTTTGTTTTTCAGAGTCTTTTGAGTCTCTCTATAACATGGGAGAGATGATTGGATCCGGAGGGTTTGGCAGGGTGTACAAGGGAACACGCAAATTTGATGGCAAAAAGGTAAATCTTACTGAATTGTACAAACAATTTGCTCTTGCATGCATCAAAACATATTTAAAACAATTTACAGATTTTCTTTTTTGTTGCAGGTTGCCATCAAGCAGATACGCAAGATTGACAACGATCGTTATCTTTGTATCGTAAGTTGGCCAAAACCTGATTATGTATTTAGTTGTTTAAGTGCAGATTACTGTAGTTAATACACCCGTAGGAAGCATTAGGTGTAAATGTGATTGACAAATAAGCCTAGATGCACCAAATAACTTTGAGCTGAAAAGGCTCTTTTGAACGTATCTAAAAAGATACATTTAAAAATGATATGTTTTCTTCAGATTTTTACCCAGCTAACCTTCTGACTACTATTTTTCTCTAGCCTGGGCATCCCAAACCTCTCATTACAGAAGTGGCGCTGCTGCTAATGATGAGGCGAGAACCCATAAGCCCGCTCATCATACAACTATACGAGTGGTTTGAACATCCTGGAAAATTCACTCTTGTTATGGAGTTCCCCGAGCCTTGCGTGAGCTTGCTGGACTATATCGTTCGTAAACCCGTACTGTATGAACCAACAGCACGGTTCATCATGCAACAGGCTCTGCTGGCAGTACAAATCTGCATCGAGCATGGTGTTTTTCATAACGACATTCATGCGCAGAATTTCCTGTTAAAGGAAAGCACGTTGGAGCTCAAGCTGATAGACTTTGGCTGCGGTCAGCTATTTAGTAGTGATGGCTACGAGAGCAACACATACACTGGTGAGCATTTTGAGAGTGTGGAAACCTGAATGTAGTGACTTATTAATTATTTGATGCTTTAAAAAAACAAAAAAGCTCAACAATGTTCAAATGTCTTGCTTACAGGAGTACCGTATTACTGCCCACCTGAAGTCTTAACAGAACCTCGATTCCACGCCATCCCAGCAAATGTCTGGGCTCTAGGAGTGCTGTTGTACACTATGGTGCACGCATGTCCTCCTTTTCGCAATTGGACAGAAATCAGACAAGCCAACGTTACATTTCAGAACTACAACTTATCCAAAAGTGAGTGAATAATATTGATAACATTGATAAACACACACACACACACACACACACATAAAGCAAAGGCTCTCAACAGAAACAGTTAAAGATGAAGTATGTAAGATTTTTTATATATAGCTCAACGTATAGCGAGAGTTTGGGGCGTGGCTACTGTAGCAGGCAGAGCCATGGGAAAAGAAATTCAGCTACAGAAGTGAAAGCCAAAATTAAACAGGTCACGAACATGTCAAAGTGAACAGAGCATTGTGATACAAAGCATGCTTCAATATCATACAGCATCATCATGCACCCGTTCAGAAAGATACATTTTCATAAAGACAAATGCAGCACAGCTAAAAGTATTCCTAATATGTTGAACCTGAAACATGCCCTTCACAAGAGCTGTGTTTGTGACGTCTGAGTTGGGGAAGACGCGATGCACAAAAGGGGCCTTTGCAAGGTTTTTTGAAAATATGCTTTATTTTGTAATGCCGCCCTGTGCCACTAGTGTCGCAGAAACTACATACTTCACTTTTAAAGTAAAGATAAGGAACATTTTACAGTATAATAATCATGTTTTCATAGATGCATGCCTAACTCATAAAATTTGTACAGAATACAGGGATCTGATTAGCCAGTGCCTAGCCCGGGATCCAACTAAACGGCCGACGTTAGAGCAGATGTCACAACATAAATGGATGAGATGACCTACTGTAGATTGGAGAAGTTCAGGAGATTCACTCGATCAGTGATTTCAGGTGTGAGGAAGTGTAACAGACAGAGTAGGATTATTATCATTTGTCTTATTTCAAATGAGATTTTCAAATTTGTGTTCATTGTAATGTTCTTGTTATAGTCAAGTCACCTTCATTTATATAGTGCTTTACACAATACAGATTGTTTCAAAGCGGCTTCACTGTAATAAACAGGAAAATAAACAGAATATCAGCTCTAAAAATCATTCATGAGTTGACTTGTTCATATAATCTTTGTATTGAATAGGAAATAACATACTTGCTGTCCTTGCTGGAGGGCTTGAGCTCGAGACTTGAGCTGAAGCCTGAAGTCCAACCCCAACCTGACAGGGAACTCAGAGCCTGTCCACGTCTGAGCAAGAACATGAGAGACTGCAAGACAATTTTTGCAATTTTTTCATTTTTGCTTTGTTTTTAAACGTCAAGACAAGACGAGTCATCTGTATTTATATAGCGCCTTCCTTATATATGACCGATCTGTATATATGCCCCCTTTGAATAATTGCTCTCAATCTTCAGTGCGATCTTCAGTGCATTGTAGAGTCTAAAACATAACCCTACAATAAATGAGACTACAGCCTGTGGACAATAATAATAATTTGGTGCATGACACACCCCAACCCAGGACCCAGGCGAGTACCACACCTCTCCGAGGAATGGCAGGACGTGCCCACCGCAGATGGAGAGAAGATGTCGGCAGCGATGTCGAAGTCCGCGCCAGAAGGAGTGATTGAGCCAGACATCTCACCGAAGCCTGAAGGGAACCCGGCTGACCCTTCTATCGCTGAGGGAGTCCTCGTGGAGTTCGAGGGAATGAAAGCAAGCCCCACCCATCCTCCCGCCACTGAAAGGGAGTACTGCCTGGACATTATGGATAGTTTGTGTATGTGGAGAGACACATTTCCTGTGCCCCTTCATCTCGTCAGAATCTGAATCTTCTTCTTTAGTCTTGTTAACCCCACCCAGCCTCCCTCTCCCACCACCTCTCCAAACTGCCATCATGGACCAAATTTCTGTCATCAGTCTGTGTTGTTCGTCAGTCTCCTCTACAGCCCTCAGCCACTCCTACCATCCAGTCATCGCTACCTCCCATCAGTCCCTCAGCTTCTACGGTCTCTCTCCACCCCATTGGCTCTCCGTCTGCGCGGTGGGCTTCACCTCCATCGTCATCGCTTCCAGTCGTCCCCAAGGTGACATCGTACATCACTCCAACATGGCTCCTCCCTCCTGCGACGCCGCCTTGGGGCACATTCCGGGCTGGGGCCTGGGTCTCCATCCGCACGTCCCTGTTCAAGGCCATCCCATGGATCCTCCCACTTTCCTCACCTTCTTGGAGCTTTTTGTTGGATCTCCTCCCGGTCGTCCGTCCACCTCCAGAACCTCCTCCTGCCTGTCTGTGCCATCCCTTTGCCATCCTCCTTAACCATCCCTCGGCCATCACCTCATCCTCCTCGTCTCCACGGCTTTTATAAATACTTTTATAAATGCAGGTCAAATCACTTTGATTGGACTTTCAGTTTGTTATCTGTCACATGTTCCTTTTGTTCTGTTTCCCGCCACTCGTCTGTCTCCCTGGTTACCATCATTAGTTCACTTGTGTCAGCTGTGATCTGTTAATTATCCTCGTTTGTATTTGCTATTTAAGTTCCTCCTGTTCACTCTGTCTTTGTCCGATCTCAGTTATGTTTTAGTGTTGTGCTGTTGCCCGTCTGCCTGGCTTGCCTTTATTTGAGATTTAAATCACATTTGGAATTGTATCTGCCTGTCTTCGTCTTCCTGCCTGCACACACCCGTGACAAGTATCGCATGTAAGGATGCTGCAGGTGGCGGATCATTTATAGCCTTTTCTCACAGCAGCTGGAATAATTAAATTTGTCATTTTGATGGCGGATTGTAATCCAGAAAGGTCCAAACAACAATCAGTGAAGACTAGAGATTTCACCCGTAGTCAAAAGCAAAAGATTAGTCTGTACAGAAATTGAAATCTACAGGTAATGCTAATACATGTAGTCATGCAATACTTATGTTTTTAACATTAACAATTTGAGAACAAAGTTTTACGGGGATTTTTTTTTTTTTTGCCATAAATTTAATGGAATTGTTTTTAGATACTTCACTTTCAAATTCACATTTTCATAATTCGTGGAATTGTTAATTTGCAAAGCCTTAATTATTCATCATAGCTCCTAAGCTAACTGAGTAGCTACAATCAATGAATTCAGTTTATTGACACCCCTTCAATTAAAAAAATGGTAACACTTTACATTAAGGTTCCCTTTGTAAAGGGTCTATAAAGTGTTTGTAAATGACTAATAACTCATTTACAAATGCATTATAGATCGTTGATAAGCAGTTATAACGGCATGAATAAAATGGGTGACTTTAATGCATTAGCTGCCAAATAGTGAGCCCTTTTTAACTCACGTTATAAATGCTTAATAAATGTATTTATTCACACTTATTTAACTCAAAATCAGATTCCTGATTTATTTCATGATGCAGCAAAAATAGACTATCTTAGTGAGACTGAAGGGTGTTGTATTTGTGGTGTTCTCATTAATATGTTCCTTACCAGAAGTTAATGTCTTACCCATGATATTCCACAAAAGGCTCATGCCTGTCCACAGCAGTGTATAAAACTGATTTCTTGCTTATCAAGATGAAATTATCAAACTTTATTTTGAAATGCAAAGTGAACACGTGAACCATTTATTAATGAGTTACAAACATAAAAACCTGTGAAAGTGCACCTTATGTAAAGTGAACATGTGTGAACCATTTATTAATGAGTTACAAACATTAGTAACCTGTGAAAGTGAAGTGAACACGTGAACCATTTATTAATGAGTTACAAACATTAGTAACCTGTGAAAGTGCACCTTTGTAAAGTGAACACGTGAACCATTTATTAATGAGTTACAAACATAAAAACCTGTGAAAGTGCACCTTAATGTAAAGTGAACACCTGTGAATTATGTATTAATTATTAATGCACACACAGAATATAGTATTTTTTCTGATGAAATATTTTATTGTTGATGCATTGTATCCGTAAACACAACTTTAAACTTGAACATTAACATATTAATAGGCAATCAATAATTATTTTTGATATCATGATAAAGACCACTGTAACCTGGCCATCTGTCCATCCACACTTACAGTAACGTTACATGCGCGTGACAGAACCGTCCGAGGGAGCGCCGGAGCGGTTATTTGTGTATGGTAACTACAAACTAACACAGCGATTACACAATTAATATAAACACTTGAAAAACATAGTCTGCAGCGATGTCACCTCAGTTAGCTTACCCATCAAATCAGTAACACTTAAAATTTCGCTTCAGAGCACGATAGAACAGCGTGACTTCTTCTCCTGAAGTGAGTTTATCTTTATCGGATGCTCACTAGCGCCAACTCCTGTCACACGCCAGAACACGCGTGCTTTAGTGATGTGATCCTGTAAGAGTAGAATAAAGAGTAGCCCACTACTACTACTTCTGCTTATAAAAAGAATACATTGCATATTATACATATTTGTCACAGTTAGTTGTGAAGAGCAGTGAGGAAGCAGGATTTAGATGCAGCAATACTATTTTTATTAAGAAGATAACTGAACCCAAAAACGTATGATAACTGAGCCAAAAACGTTGGCTGATTTCGTCCACATAAAGACGAAATCAGCCAACAAAAGACCAAAACTCAGGGCTATAAATACACAAGACTAAATTAGCAACTAAACAGTTTGCTTCATATCTACAGAAACAAACAATGACTTAGAAACCAAAGAAAACAGGAACAATGAACTGAAAATACAACAGAATGAAATAATATCAAAATAATAAGCAGGCGAAAAGAAAACTAGACAACTTTATTCTACTCTTACAGGATCACATCACTAAAGCAGTGGTCTTTATCATGATATCAACAATAATTATTGATTGCGTATTAATATTTTAATGTTCAAGTTTAAAGTTGTGTTTACGGATACAATGCAAAAAAATAAAATATTTCATCAGAAAAAAATACTATCTTTTGTGTGTGCATTAATAATTAATACATGATTCACAGGTGTTCACTTTACATTAAGGTTCACTTTCACAGGTTATTAATGTTTGTAACTCATTAATAAATGGTTCACATGTGTTCACTTTACATTAAGGTTCACTTTCACAGGTTATTAATGTTTGTAACTCAATAATAAATGATTTACACTTAAGATTCACAAGTAACTAATAATGGAATTAAAATATTCATTATTAAGATCTCCTCAAGTTATGGTTGTGCTCTTGTGTGTTTTTTTTTTTTTTTTTCAAAATAAAGTTTGATAATTTCATCTTGATAAGCAAGAAATCAGTTTTATACACTGCTGTGGACAGGCATGAGCCTTTTGTGGAATATCATGGGTAAGACATTAACTTCTGGTAAGGAACATATTAATGAGAAAACCACAAATACAACACCCTTCAGTCTCACTAAGAGAGTCTATTTTTGCTGCATCATGAAATAAATCAGGAATCTGATTTTGAGTTAAATAAGTGTGAATAAATACATTTATTAAGCATTTATAACATGTGAGTTAAAAAGGGCTCACTATTTGGCAGGTAATGCATTAAAGTCACCCTTTTTATTCATGCAGTTATAACTGCTTATCAACGATCTATAATGCATTTGTAAATGAGTTATTAGTCATTAACAAACACCTTTATAAACCCTTTACTAAGGGAACCTTAATGTAAAGTGTTACCATAAAAATATAGGCGTTTATTTCAGATGATTTAAAAGAAATTTAGGAATTAATGTAATTTAAACAGCGGGGCATCGCTGACTTCTATCGGAAAAGTGAAGTCAAAGTTTTGGAGTTTTATTTTATTCATATAGCCTAAAGTTAATTTTATTTTGATCTATGATTTTGTTTTATTACCATACAATATTCCTAACGCTTCTACCGCCATAATATTTCAGTCCGAATCGGCACATGACAGCGCCGATAAGTTAAACTGTAATAACTTAAATCTGTTTTTGAGAAGGATAGTGCTGATGATTGTAAAATACATGACGAATGTCATCCTCCACTCCTTCATTAGTAAAATAATAAATGGGCTTTATATCTTCACCACTCTACTAACCGGTTCATGACGTATAAGTATCGCAAGCCATTTTAGCTTAAATTGTTCTCAGTGTTATAGTCGTAATTTGCATTTTTACTAGTAAGTACAATTTCTCAATATGCGTTCTTGTCTGTACTGGACTTGTGAAACGTCATCAGTCGCTTCCCAAGTACTGTTCCAATTCAAAGTTTACATCTAGCCAAGTACAGCTCAAATCCCCCGATGTGTCCTTGATCCGCCCCTATTATCCAGGATGCATCAAGAGGTGACTTGAGACAGACAGGTATCCCAGAATGCATCTCACGCCAACCAACAAGCGTCAATAGCGGATGAGAAACCTAGCGTAATTTAAAAATACTACTGTTAATGTGTCACGAAATGTAGTTTTAAGACTTTTTCAGAATGTACTTGTTTAAAGCTCAAATTTGTGGTTTATTTATAAAGAGATCGCCTATTTGAATTTTATCTGGCGTTTTCGGAGTTGTGAGATCCAGTCGATCAGCGGGCGCTCAGCACTCGTTAACACCGCCGAGAGCAGCCTTTCCTCGGCTAGTCCTTCTGATGTTTGCCGCTGGCTCTGATGTCTCTGTAGTGGTTAAACATGAGATATGATTCGTTTTGTGTATATCGAACGGGCGATCTTTGGTCTCATGAATCTATAATTTGTTCCCTGGCAAATCGTTTTGGCTGAGGGCAAAGTGAAGTTTTTATAACTTTGTATTTTTAGGCTATTTAACTTTACCGTTGTAGCCTACTAGCGCTGACTTTGTATGTTTGACTGAATTGTTTGCTTTATTTCTTGTATAGTTTCTTATACCTTTTACTTATACTTTTATAATGGCTATTTGATCATACATAAACTGACATTTAACAAAAAGAGACTGGGTTGTTTTTTTTATGTCATATTTAATTTTATTACAGTGATAATCATATATATGCACACTTATTGTCTGAACCACATATTAATATGTTTAATATATATATTTTTAAATGTAAACTAGAAGAGGCAGGGTTGTGTTTTATATTTAGTTTTTGTTATAAATATGCAGTGAAGATAATCAAGGTGCGCTTTGCTTGAACCACATTTGTGTGGCTATTAATATGTTTAAGATTTTTTTTAAATGAAAATGAAAAGAGGCAGAGTGGTGTTTTATGACATATTTCGTTTTATTGTAGCCTAAAATACACATACAGAGATAACCGGAGTAGAGCGAGCTGAGTGACGCTATCAAGAACGCTGCTGTTCCATTAGCAGAATTACCGGACTTGTAACTTGGCAAGTCTGAACTACCAAGGACACAAGTCAGAAGTTGGCGTACTTGGTATTGAGAAACGGCCATCATATTCTTTAGGGCACAGCTGGTTCCTGCTGTATCAGTAGCCAATGAGCTGGCATGCTCAACCTTCAAATACTTTGTTAGCATTTGCAATCCTCCACCTTTCCCAGCTCTACCTGTATTGACTGAAATCGAAACCAGCAGCAAAAAGGTCGATGAGAGATGGGGCCAGAATTGGTCCACAAGACCAGACAGGTTCCAAAATCCCTCCATCTGTCTTCCCCCTACCCCTGACCCTCATCATTGGGTTTAGGCCTCCAGAAGATCGGCTCAGCTGCCCGCTTGCCCGCTGGATGTGGGGGATGATTAAGTCTTGGCAGTGGGGCAGGCGAGCAAAATTGACTCTCGACTTAATGCTGAGGGTCTCGTCTTCTCCCACAATCTTCTTGAGCATCTTGCTTCTGACCTGGTTGACTGATGTCTCACGTGACTGACTGTACATCACACACGTGAAGACCTCCAGCTGCTCCTGCACTTTCAGCTTCACCGTCCACTCATCGCCCAGCTGACTGTAAAAAGATGATTGGGATAAGTGCTAAGTTTGCTCTTTCCAAATATTCTATTGAATACACATAAACAAGCCAAACTGTCTAAAATTCATCCACCATCCTGAAAGCCTTTTGAAATTTGGGGTTCTTCTGGAGTTTTTTGAGTGGTGCCACCTTGCCCTTGCCTTTGAAGGCTCTGGTACAGTCCTCACCACTAAATACATAGTAGCCGAGCAGGGTGCTGCAGTACGGCTGCCCAAAAGAAGTGGCCAGCTCTGTGCCATTGACCAGCTGACGGTGCCTGCCCATGCCAGTTTCAAGGTAGATGACGAGGTTGATGTTGTCAGTGTGATGCACGAGGATGAAGAAGATGTCAGTGTCCAGGGTCCTCACTACTGCCGACTTGAATCCTAGCTTGACGGCATGATGCAGGTAGAGCACAACCTGGCTGTCTGTCTCCTCCTGGTCTGACTGGAGGGCATGGATCTCAATAATCTGAAATGGCAGAAAACACCCCAATACATCGTAGCTTGTATTCTTGGCAAACAATCTGGACACAAGACCTCTCCGAAGTTTCCTAGGTATGGCTCAATCAGCTTACTTCTCCATCCGACGACATTAGCTGATGAGCTGTTCCCTCCACAATGAGAGCAGCTGTCTCACACTTTGCCAGCTGGGATGCTGCCTCCTTACTCCCCCAGACCTTGAGCATCAACTGACAGAGCTGCCGCTTGTTCTCCTCATTGCCCAGAAAGAGCTTAAAGTCCTGGGGTTTCCTGGTGACCGTACCCTGCACTACCTCTCAGATAAGCCGCGCCCCAGCCTCTTCTGCGCCTTGATGGAGTTAGTGGAGAAGATGAAGTGTTTCTTGACCACCATCTGGTTCAGGACCTGCAGGGAGATTGCACCGAATGTATGAGGCAGGTTGAATTGAATGAATTTGAATGAACCAACTGTTTAATCCACAGGTTGGTCGTATCCTTGATTCCAGTCCTTACTAGTGCCTTACCAGTGTCAACATTCCACTGGTAAGGCATTTTTAGCCTTAAGCAATAAACAGTAGAAAGCGAGTTTAATTGTATGGATAAGAGCAGGGGTTTGGCAACCCTGAGTGAGAGAGATTGATATTATTAAGCCCATAAAGCCTACTGTATAATATTTTATATGCTAATTTCTAAGGCCTCTAAATGATCAACATGATCAAAACTTTGCTGAAAAACCTTTTGCAAACAATCTACTGTCATCTGATCGATAGTTTAATTTAGGGCTGGGCGATATGGCCAAAAAACGATCTCGATAAAATCTTTTCATATCAGTCGATATTGATAATTATCACGATAAATGTCAAATATTTATTTCTTTAAAATTTAAAGACAGATTTTTGCTCCTAAGTGAAAGTTGTAGAAACCAGACTGTTAATTGTGGTTTTAAGCTACTTTTTATTGTCAGAATATGACAAACTTCACGTTTTTGAATTCCTTACACTTTTCCTTAACAAAATAAATTTCTTAATAGAAAAAAATGAATGTCTTAGTTTCTGCATGTTATAATAGGTGATATTGTTTCTAGTCATGAAACAGGTTTGTGTTGCCTGACTTTGGCATATATCTTCGGCACAGTTTGCAGTGCAGGCTGCAGTATTAATAATATTACATGTTTTGTCTTAGAAATGCACATTTGACAGTGAGTTGACAGTAGTAGTAGTAGCTTGAGTTAGGAGGATGCAGATGTAAATTTATGTTCATTAACAAAAACATGGACATCTGTAAACACATTTAGTATAAATGGACAAATTCTATAGCTTTTGTAATAATATTCCATTACTCCTTTTAATACATGTCTACATTAATAATATATAATATATATAATAATAATAATTAAATTCTAATAGAATATCCCACATTTCTGCCAGAGTACCATGGTGCAGTTAGTGTTACAGTAAATCCATGGTAAATTATGGAGATTTGTAGGTCGAAAAGCCTTCTGACTGTATCGTTTCTCCTGTTTGTCAGCGCTGTTTAATCTGGCTTTAAACTAGTTGAAATCACCGAGACATTTGTGTTTTTCGTTGAATGCATGCGCTTCTCACTGGATCTCACAGCACTGTTTAGTGTCGCATCACCGAGACCCATCCGTTTGGACTTTGACTCGAGCGGATAAAGGGTCTGTGTGACGCGGTTCACATGAGTAACAATTCGTGCTACCTTTTATCGACAAATTCGTCGTCTTTGGATGATAACTCAAGGTTAGTTTCACTTTCGATTTAACGTTCGTCGCCGCTTCCACTCATTTTTTCCTTCTCGTGTCGAGTTTTCTTTGCCAGTAGAGCGTGTACTTTGACGTGCAAGCTAATAGCTGCACACTGACTGGCTGTTGTCGCGTTTATTTCTGCTGTGTGATTGGGTGTTTAGAGTAATCCATATCGAGTAAAAATGTCCAGAGCTTATCATCGTTATCAACATCAATTTTATCGCGATTCGATATGATATCGTTTATCGGCCCAGCCCTAATTTGATTATCTATACATCATTTTAAGAAAACCCATGTTAAAATGTGAGTATCAAATATGATCCATCAGGCTTTTGAGTTTATTTGTTCATCTCTCAATCATCATTGTAGTTCATTGCATTATATGTTTTGCCACCTTCAATAAAAACTACAGAGCTTTGATCATAAAAGCATTTAAATATAATCTTACTAAAACATTATTGGGAAATATAGAGTGACAACTGATATTTATATGCATTTTATGTAAGTCTATTATAAAGATCTCACTGATTGACATTACAAGCTATCAGAATTTCATCTTACATTTTGACAATATAAGGAATCACTGAATCAAAGTTTTAAATCAAGTCAATGAAACAGGTTCAAACTAGCCAAAATATCTTTATATTAATAATCTCATCGTGGATCACCAGACATGAAAGAATCATAAAATGAGTTTAATGACAAATAAAAAGTTGCATTAAAATAATTGCAATGTTACCTATTTATATCTACAGCAAAATCATAGTAAATATACAATATATCATCCTTATCGCAAAAGCTGTTCAGTCCAAAATACTAAGTTAACCATATACTGTTAATGATTTAATGATATACATTACAATCCATCAGCATTTCACCTTGCTTTTTGGCAATATAAATATTATAAACTGCATAAAATTGCATATTTGCGCTCAGTTTGAGGTGTTTTTTCCCCCTGTTTAAGTATGAGCTCTGTAACCTGGCTTCTCTTGAGACTTCTCCACTGCTTCAGAGAATAGTTAATGATATGCTAAAGCACGCTGGCACGTTGACGTGATTGGTTACAAGGTAGTTTGTGACGTCAGAAACACCAGCGTTTTTGAGACTGTCTTTGGTTCACTGCAGTTTTAAAGAGAAAATACTCAACAATGGTGTTGACTTATGAATTTGCACATGCTTTGTCTTAAAGTATATTAAAAACACCACATAGACATACACTCACCTAAAGGATTATTAGGAACACCATACTAATACTGTGTTTGACCCCCTTTCGCCTTCAGAACTGCCTTAATTCTACGTGGCATTGATTCAACAAGGTGCTGAAAGCATTCTTTAGAAATGTTGGCCCATATTGATAGGATAGCATCTTGCAGTTGATGGAGATTTGTGGGATGCACATCCAGGGCACGAAGCTCCCGTTCCACCACATCCCGAAGATGCTCTATTGGGTTGAGATCTGGTGACTGTGGGGGCCATTTTAGTACAGTGAACTCATTGCCATGTTCAAGAAACCAATTTGAAATGATTCGAGCTTTGTGACATGGTGCATTATCCTGCTGGAAGTAGCCATCAGAGGATGGGTACATGGTGGTCATAAAGGGATGGACATGGTCAGAAACAACGCTCAGGTAGGCCGTGGCATTTAAACGTTGCCCAATTGGCACTAAGGGGCCTCAAGTGTGCCAAGAAAACATCCCCCACACCATTACACCACCACCACCAGCCTGCACAGTGGTAACAAGGCATGATGGATCCATGTTCTCATTCTGTTTACGCCAAATTCTGACTCTACCATCTGAATGTCTCAACAGAAATCGAGACTCATCAGACCAGGCAACATTTTTCCAGTCTTCAACTGTCCAATTTTGGTGAGCTCGTGCAAATTGTAGCCTCTTTTTCCTATTTGTATTGGAGATGAGTGGTACCCGGTGGGGTCTTCTGCTGTTGTAGCCCATCCGCCTCAAGGTTGTGCGTGTTGTGGCTTCACAAATGCTTTGCTGCATACCTCGGTTGTAACGAGTGGTTATTTCAGTCAAAGTTGCTCTTCTATCAGCTTGAATCAGTCGGCCCATTCTCCTCTGACCTCTAGCATCAACAAGGCATTTTCGCCCACAGGACTGCCGCATACTGGATGTTTTTCCCTTTTCACACCATTCTTTGTAAACTCTAGAAATGGTTGTGCGTGAAAATCCCAGTAACTGAGCAGATTGTGAAATACTCAGACCGGCCCGTCTGGCACCAACAACCATGCCACGCTCAAAATTGCTTAAATCACCTTTCTTTCCCATTCTGACATTCAGTTTGGAGTTCAGGAGATTGTCTTGACCAGGACCACACCCCTAAATGCATTGAAGCAACTGCCATGTGATTGGTTGATTAGATAATTGCATTAATGAGAAATTGAACAGGTGTTCCTAATAATCCTTTAGGTGAGTGTATAAACAACATTAAAAACTTGATTTTCACCACAGGGGGTCTTTAAGCAAACTGAACAATATGAATCATTAATTAGTGTTGGTTTTACAGTTGAGTAATAAACTGCTAAAATTGTTTAATAAAGACAATTGATCCCCTGTTCTAAAATGAAAATTATATCCACATTAATTATTAATTTGTATGGCACTTATTGAGTAATGTTTACGTTTATTCACCAGATTAAGTCAGTAATTGTGGCTAAATTACCAGTAATACAGCACTAGACAATTTCTGGTGTGTTCATGCTTAAAGCTGCAGTCCGTAACTTTTTTTTGGTTAAAAAAAAGATCCAAAATCCATTTTGAGCAAGTACATAACCAGCCAGTGTTCAAAACTATCTCCTTATCTTAGCCCAATTCACAGTGGTAAGCTTGTAATAATGTGTTAGAATTTGAGTGGTACTGGTGGATTTCCGCGGGAAATTCGAGTGTGTCTTTGCGCCACGTCATAAAAATACTTTTTTAATTTTAATAATGAGGTCTATTTTATGTAAGAAAGCTGAATCAAGCCATTTTTACTGCAACATTGCTTTCAGAATGCATGTAAAATGGTTAAGAGGAGTTGTTCTGTGCCAGAAATAATTCCCCTGAACAACATGCTATGGAAATGACCATTACTTGACAACATCTTGCTCTGAGTGGGTTCTCTAATTTGTTCCCATGTTTTTCTCAGAAGATTTGTGGTGTCTTGTTATTCTCCCTCCATAAGAATGATCCTTCTTGGGATAAGAATGTGGTATATTTCCTTTCCCATTTCCTTTGTTGTGTTTGGATAGTTCTGCTGTTCTGTGAATTATGAAAATGTGCTGCATTATGGTGTGTAGTCTGGATGTCATTCCTTAGTTGTTTCCGAGTGCTCTGTAAGATTTGTTGCCCCTGTTGGGTCTTGCAGTGGTTCCCAGACATAGACTGTCAGGGGTGAGCCCACGTATCTCCATTTGTGGTTGATTTGATATTCCACACAACATTAACCAAAACCATAAGTCACATTTGAGAATATGTGGATGCTTGTGGATTACATAACAAAATCTGAAACCAAGCATCATTTATTTAAAAAAAGATAGCATAGTATGTTTCTCAAGTAAATAATTTCAAAGAAATAAATTGAAATGATGAAACAATAAATATGGGCAGATATTATAATACAGATCAATGAAGAGTGAAGACAGAAAGTAAAAAGAATTGATATTTGTCAAGTTTACTGGAACATGTCCATAATTAATGTGATGAACTTTAGCTGTAGTTACTATAGGACACCTGTGTGAACCATTAAAATTACCTTGATACAAAATCATTTGCAAAAATGGTTGAGAAAAAAGCTAGTCATTTGTTGGCACCTAATCTGATATTTTGTTTTTAGACATGTTTACATCTGTCTATGTAGCTACAGCTAAGCTACTGAGTACTATGTGAGCTGTAACTTAGTTTTTTTGGATAAAAAACGTTATTAATAAAAGAGTGCAAAATTTTTTTCTTTCAAAACATGTAGCCTATTTACTTTAACAAAATACACTTTGAAAAACGTATAAACAAATAATAATTATTAATATTTTAGAGCCGTCGGGCCGGATTTCACAGGGAAATGAATGGCCGTGAATGTTAATAAAAAAAATCACCATCGTTCAAAACCTGAGACCTTTCAGGGTCATTCAAGACCTTTGTTCATCTTCGGAATACAAATTAAGATATTTTTGATGAAATCCGAGAGCTCTCTGACCCCTCCATAGACAGATATTTAATGACCACTTTCAAGGCCCAGAAAGGTAGTAAAAACATCATTAAAATAGTCCATGCGACTCCAGTGGTTCAACCTTAATTTTATGCATCGAGAATACGTTTGTGCGCAAAAACAAACAAAAATAACGACTTTATTCAACAATTTATTCTCATCTTGTGTCAGTCTCCTACGCAGTTTACGTTGGTCAGCTCCTGCAGCATCACACGCATGCGTCGTGGTGCTCATGTGAACAGCATTGGCCAATGGTAAGCCGGCGTGATGGCGTAGCTCTGACGTAACGCGGAAGCGCTGGACTGTATTTACTATGTCAACAGCATAGGGGACTGACACGAGAAGAAATTGTTGAATAAAGTCGTTATTTTTGTTTGTTTTTTTGCTCAGAAAAAGTGTTCTTGACACTGTATTCACATGGACTATTTTAACAATGTCTTACCTACAACATGAGGGTGAGTAATTAATGACACAATTTTTATTTTTGGGTGAGCTAATCCTTTAATTATAATATAATATAATATAATATAACTTCTTAACACGATTAGTAGGCTATAAGGCGGCACAGAGAAAGTGTTTTTTACGTACTTGTGGTTTCAGTTCCTAATTTTCTTCGTACATTTACAATACATTTCAGTACGAACGTTTTGGGTTAATTGTAATTTGTTCGTGAAAACGTTTGTGCGCAGATTTCACGCACAAATTTGTGCGTACACATGCTTACTGAATGAGACTCTTCTGCAATACTCATGCAGTTTTATTTTTTAACCGCTAGAGGGCCAAATGTACCTTCAAGTGTCCGAACTACTTTATGGGGTCCAATGGGGTGGAAAACAGGGACCTAAACTCTGGCAGGTCTAGTGTGTGTGCGAGCCCTCTAGCGGAGAATTTTAGTTAGTTCAGCCCTGTGTGTCTGTGAGCTCACGCGCTTCCCGCCGCAGAGAGGAAGATGTTTCTTGTTACTTTGTTACAGTTTAATGTTTCATGAAAGCCTAATGCCTCGTAAACTGTCAGTTCACATGATTTATGAGCTTCTTAAGATGCTGCAATTATCTCTTATACTGAGTGCATTATTTACCCCACAAAAGCCACACTGTTACCAAATTATGGGCAAAAAGAATTTCAATTTAAATAATATTTTGATTCAAATATTAGGCCTATAGAAATATAGAAATAAAGTTTTTATTTTTTTTATTTTTATTTGTGATTTACACAAATAGCATATTACGAGTTTATTTGTTTTGTTTCAATGAACTGATTAATTGTGTCGATGGGATGTGGATGCGGATGGGAGGGGAAACTCTGCACTGACATGAGAGAGAGAGAGAGAGAGAGAGAGAGAGAGAGAGAGAGAGAGAGAGAGAGAGAGAAAGAGAAAGAGAGAAGGTGAATCTTTTACTCTGTTCAAAAGCTGTATCAGTGGACGCGCACTTGCACAGATTGCAGTTGCGTCTCATTTATCAAGAGACTCTTCACCACAAACATCAAAAGAATTCATCTGGAAAACCCGCACTCAAGACCCCGGTTGCTCAATAATGCTGGTCTCTTATTTGTAAAACTTAATCGGACACGCATGAGGATCAGAGCGATTTCAGGCGTTGAGTCTATGAGGGAACTATGACGCTGAATGTATTATTTCAGAACCCATGTAAAAAGTGAATAATCTATCTGCAGTTTACTTCATCCAGGACGCCCTTCATCCAGCATGTTCATTGTGACTGTAATATTCCTGCTCGTGGTGAGTACACAGTCTCCAACTCAGTATGCAGCTTTAGTACTTTTTCTTGTTGTCACACTTGAGAAAGTGGAACATCATTGATAGCAGACTATGAGTGAATGGAGACAAATCTAAAGATGTAAAGAAATTGCAATAGGCTATGATTTTTGTGCCTTCTGATTGTGGAGTACGATTATTAAAATGACCTGTTTTAATACATTTTTTGACTGATATTGATTGATTATTTTATAATAGTCATCTCAGTGGCAAAAGTGTCTCAATTTACCAGAATTCACACTATATAATGCATAGTGCACTGTAATGCATTCATGATAACTTATATTATACTTTATAATCAGATGCGTATTCTCATGAATAATTAAAAATTGTTATAAAACATACTTACCTATTCATGCATCTTTTTAAGAGTATAAAGCATTACAACATGATCAAAACACAGTTTCATGTTTTATAATGCATTCAAATGTTTAACAATGTAGACGTGTGTTGTAATGCTTTATAGTTGTATAAGTGTATAATAAGGCATTATGAACATCTTTAGTATATAATGCATCATACAATGAGGATGAATAACTCAGATTACCTTGTCACACCCACATTGACAGAACATTGTGTTCTTGCACTTGTCTCACTAACTGAAAAGTAGGTATTTATCAGGCTAATTGTTATTTCGTTTGCATGGGTGGGTTGAGTGTGGGGTGTATGTGTGTGTTATTGAAGCAAAAGCAATGCCAACAATGACAGATAATTCATCAAGTGTACCACATAACTGCGGGCACATTTGTGAGCCTAACTGCTTAATTCTCCATGTTTGTACCAATTTCCTGTGTTGTGGTCACATGTCTTGTCTTGTTTCAAAATTGAGGTTGGAGCTACACCCATCTAAACAGCATTTATGGGCTGTGTGGGCAATAACTACCGTATGTCGCAGACTCGCAGTCAAGTGGATGTCAGTGCGTGTCTTAATTTTAGTGTCATTTTTGTGGTAGCTGAATTACTGTACATTTTTCTTCCATAATATGTGACCCTGGACCACAAAACCAGTCATAAGGGTCAATTAAAATTGAAATTTATACATCATCTGAAAGCTGGATAAATAACCTTGAAAATCTGGAATCTGAGGGTGCAAAAAAATCTAAATATTGAGAAAATCGCCTTTAAAGTTGTCCAAATGAAGTCCTTAGCAAGGCATATTACTAATAATACATTTTTTATATATTTACGGTAGGAAATTTACAAAATATCTTCATGGAACATGATCTTAATATCCTAATGATTTTTGGCATAAAAGAAAAATTGATAATTTTGACCCATACATTGTATTGTTGGCTATTGCCACAAATATACCCGTGCGACTTATGACTGGTTTTGTGGTCCAGGGTCACATATAAGTATACAAACACTTATAGGCAGTATAAAATTACTTTTCCGGACGTTTTTGGTACTTGGCTTGCTTAGAAAAAAATGTTTAATGTTCAGTCAGTTGGCACACTTACCAGATCTCAAGACCCACAGAGACTGTTTTCTGTGTCAGAACCTCAACATATCATACAAGTTGTATATGACATAAAACATCCATGTTTTTCTGTCTGTCTTAGACACATGCACAGATTTAGCATTTTATGAAGAAAATGTGGGTGGTTCTTTCCCCATGCAAAGGTTACATCCACAGGCAAAGGTGCACTGGGTGGTGGTCACTATAAAGTGGTTGAGATTCTCATCTCTAGATATGACTCAGGTCCACCTTCAAAAATAAGTACAGGTATGTGATTTTTTTTTGGACTACCAGGCAAATATCGTGAAAGTTTAACCTGGTGGTGCTAGAGGTTTGAGAAACTGACCATGACTTTTTAGAGCTTGCCTTGTATCAACTGCCAACTTTTTATGATACAATTCTAGAGCCTTTACAGGCTGATGTGGAAAAATAAGAAAATTAAAAGAAATAGGTGCCTTCTATATTTTCCTATAGACTCGAGGCTTCTGGAAAACATAGAAAATCATATAGCTTTAAAGTGCAAACTAAAGCAAGCGAGAGAGAATGAAAGAGCTCCATTAGCTCCAGTATGCTCATTAGTCAGAGTCAGCTTTGCCAGAACAGTAGACGACTTTGAAATGTTGACAAGTGCCAACAGGCTATAAGAGTTAAGTGCATTCAAGCATACAAACAACAGCTTTGAAACATCATAGCCTGTGACTGACAGAATGGGAGGGAGAAACATTCTGCAGAACTGACAAATTCAGTCGCATTTTTTGCCATCATTCTTTGGTTATTCAGTATGGAACGTATCTGTCACAACAACTTACTTTATAAAATGGTGTTAGTTGGGACAGCAAGTTCTCAGTATGATAAAGGAGAACTTTGGTATACTTGTCATTCTTAAGATTTGAATATATATATATATATATATTTATAAAAAAATATTTATTATATTTAGTGCATTTATTAAATAATCGTGCTAATGCCTATAATAAATACAGTTTTATAATTAAAAAGGTAATAAAATATAGTAAATAAAGAGAAAGAAGGCTATACTAGAGCTGTCTCTTGGCTAGAGGGTGTAAACAATAAACAAACAATGAACAAATCCTCACAGTCTTCATAATTCTCAATTTCACCACTAAATGAATTAATAACTCAAATTAATTCATGAAATAATAATTAATAATGATTTATAAAACTACTATAATTATACCCAACCTTACGTGGATTTATAAAACGGTTAGTTCCAATCCTTGATTCTGATATATTCTCGATAAAACACGGCTATGACCGCTTTACCCAATGGTTCTGTGTATCACTACACAACACCCTAAGTAACCACTCTTAGCAATGTAAACATGTTTGTTCTCATTGATGTTCATTGAAGCTTTTATGATTGTGTAGATTATGTAGAGTATTGTGTGAGAGAGAGAGAGAGAGAGATCGAAGAAAATCCGTTTGAATATCCGCTGTGACATCCTGTCTTTTTAACAGTTAAAGGTGCAATAGGTGATGTGGGAAATGCTAACTTTAGCCTGCTAGCATTGAAAGCATACGATCCCACCCTCCCTGCAAATCGCCGTCCAAAGCCTCGCCTCCCCCCAAAACACATGAACGCGCACAGACCAGAAGCGAGACGACCAGAGACAATGTTATTGGATTACATCGTGTATCATTCACGTTGAGAAAACTTTACAGTACAGTGAGTAACAGAACTACAATAACAAACGTAAACTGTTTGCCTGCCATTTTCGATCTGTCTGCACAGCGCACGTGAACGTGCTGATGACGTATGTGAACATAGCTGGACGGTATATCGAGTTTGTACGATATATCAATATGTGTTTTAGAAACGATATAGAATGAGGCAATACCATTTATATCGATATATTAGTTTTATACGAGCGCATTTGAAAAATAGCGGAGGACGAAGTGTGCATAATCCAATTTGTCCTAAACATGACGCATGCTTTATATTAAGGGCTTCAAAATAACTGGTAAGATATAGTTAACACGTATAGTTTAAATCAGCTTGCCCTGTCAGATGCTCTGACAGATACATGTGCTGACTGACAGATAAATACTTGCGCTGTTTAATGCATTTGAGATGTGGTGTTTTCCTCAGTGCATAACTTACATTTCACAGGTATATTCTCCATCTGTAAATGTTAGAAAGTAACACCACGCACATGCGCGCCAAATAGATGGAGCACAATAATTCTGACTAAAATATACATATTGCTAAAATATTTGTTGTTGGACAATAAATGTGCCATATGTGGAATTTTAAACATAAAAGTAAGTGTAATTTTATGAAAGTGACCATTATAATGGGGTAATAAAATGTAGGCTACTAGTCTGCTTTTGTTTTTATTTTCATTTTTAGTTAAGTGAACTTAAAAAATAAAAATCATTATTTTTGTTTTTAGATTGATAGAGTAGAATACAATAGAATGTTAACTTACAATGTTAGAATGTAATGTGATTTTAACCCCCTTTTTGCACATTATACTGTATATTGCATAGCCTACATTTATTACATTCACTGTATTTGTTTTCATAGCCTTCAATATCAACATTGTTTGTATGACAACATTGGAAATAGAATTTGGATGTGAAATAACATTTTTTTTTAAATAAATACTTATTTTTTTATACAAATAGAAAAACATAGTAAATACAGAGATATTAATATCGCCATTTAACCAAAAAATACCGAGATATGATTTTTTGCCCATATCGCCCAGCCCTATGTAAACAGGCTGCGCAGTGGTATGCAAACACACGTTGACTGACAGGGAACACATTATCATTTCATTCGGACCGAATGCAATGATTGAACAAACATTTTATGGTCCTACGCCTTCCACAGATGATATATATTTATAAAAATACATTTAGACCGCTTAACATAGTGATTGCTTTCAGGATATGAGGAGACTTTCAACCAGCATAACAAAAAAATGTTTCTGTAGAGAATAACCTATTGCACCTTTAATTGGTTTCCCTGTGCCCTGACAATGACAGCGCTAGTCAAAGCATTTGTCAGTTGCGTCTTGTTCCGTGTTCACGAGTTTCAGTCCTTTCAATATAAAAGTCTTCGCTACTGACCGACTCACTCATAAAGACAGTCTTTGCCGCCATCAAATGCCGTAATAATGTAATTTCTGTTGCTGTTCATGGTCAGGGACTATTTTTTTCCAGCGGAAGGAAGGCTTTTAGTGATTTTACTTCATGAAAGTTGCATTGATACTTTTTTTTTGGCTTTAATATTTGTATTGTGTGGTAACCGTTTTATAAAAGCTGTTATAATACTGCATGTGTAAGCAATAAGGTATTCGAGGCTAGCGCTGTATCGTGAATAAGTCACCGCTTCACATCGTGCCTAACAACGCCATTCGGCCGTGACTTATTCACTATACAGCACAGCCTCGAATACCTTATTGCGTACATATACAGTATCAACTGCAATACATATCAACTGCGTTGTGTTATATCTAAAAAAAATTACCCTTTATTATCACCCAGCAATATATTAAAAGTTGGACATATAATACTTTACCAAATTTCAACTGCTTGACTTTTATTTTGTCGCAAAATGTATTATTGCCCAGCCCTTTATAAAAAGTTGGATATATAAGTCTGTCCAATTTTATCATACATTTATCAATTTTACATACATTATACTCACATAGGGTGATATACTATATAGCATATGTCAATGGCTTGATTGCTTGTATTGTCACAAAATGTAAACTATATTATCACCCAGCTCTAATTTGATAAATGGGACTATAATGCATGAAGATATTAAAGGGCTATATGTAGGAGTTTTTATGTATTTTTGAATTTTTAAAAAACATAAAAGAACTTTGCAGTGAGTATATCGGGGCATTGAATCAGTCTCATGTTACGTGTGCATGTTACTGGCTGCAGTTAATTTAACGCCAACGGTGTCGCTAAGGGTTTCTGAATTCTACATATAGCCCCTTTAAGATATTATAAATGTCAACATCATGGTTTTCTGTAAACTTTGAAACAATGTGTATTGTGAAAAACACTATACAAATAAATATGACTTAAAACCACTCGGAACACCTGACATAGCAGTATGCTTCAAATAGCACCATTCACATTCTCTAGAAATTCAACAATTTCACAATCATGAAGATTTGACACCAATGATTTGTCAGTCACCAGACAAATGTAGATGAATGCATTTCATTAGGACCATTCTTAGGTGTATGAGTAGCGAAAATAAACATGTTCTGAAATGTTATGCTACTGATTGCATCTGCACAAGTTACAGCAGCTTGGCCTCCTGTCAGTTTGAACTGCAAACAGTGTGACTGCAAACAGGTTCTATGACATGTGTCGTTGTTTGTGACCCTTCACACATTTCTAAAACCTTGGTAATCAATCAACCTGATAATTGTGCACTAATTCTGTGTGGCCAAATTACCCATTTGAGTCATGGGCTGCTGAAATTTTGGGGGTTGTTGAACTTTACCTGAGTTGGAATGCTCCTGTAGGGGTGTGTTTTGTGTTTTTATGTGTGTGAGGAGGAGGTTACCCATGCCAGGGGGTAATGTGAGGGACAGGTAGAAACGAAGGGAATGTTAATTTGTGCTTACCCAACCTCCTCTTCTTTTCACTCATCTCTGTCACTTCTCCAGCTGACTCACAAACGCCTCGAGGGAATAATCTAATCTCTTTCTTTCCTTCTTTATCTCTGTCTTTCTTCTCACTCTTTTAAACGTCATTCCACACACCTGTGATAAACGTTGTTACTCTGACAGCCAGCCAATCACTTCTTGGCATTCATGTTACACCCTCACACATGCAACAGCTGCTTCAGTATGAGGCTTATGTTGCCTTCAAGTTATGTTGGAAATATCGTAAACACATTGTGAGATATAAACTTACATTTGCAAGATATTAAGTCGCAATTATTTGATACAAAAATTGCAATTGCAAGATTTAAAGTCACAATTGCATTTTTTTTTTTACCCTCAGGCAGAAACAGGCTTCCATAGAATTGAAAGCACTGATTTTACAAACGATTACTAGAGAAATGTGTTCTGTTCATGTTTCATAAATGCTGCACTAGTGCCAAAACCTATATTCATCAGTAAGGAAAATACATTTTACATACAATACATTTTCAGCCAAAATCACAACGTTGTAGGTCATTTTTAATTTTGAGAATTTTCGCAATTATCAGAAACGAAAATTACAATTGGGATATATAAAGTTGTAATTATGAGAATTAAAGTTAAAATTGATTTTTAAATTTGAGAACAAAGTAGAGACTTATAGGCATCATAAATTATTTGCTATTTTATCTTGTGAACATAAATAAAAACTTTACAGAAGACATGCTTTGAAAGAGAAAGTGCCCTGTTTGAAAGAGCCCTGTTCAGCTGCCATGCTTTGATTGTATCTGCCAATCATTCAGTTAGATAGATTTTCAGTTTTCAGAGAATTAAATTAAGGTTAAATGTACCATGAAGATTTACTGGTAAAATGCATGTTTTCCCTTTTGAACCTCTCTGATTTCTCCAAAGCAATGCTGTTGATAGGCATCATCAGACATTATCAAGACTAAATAATGCAACAAATCTTGCTCCATTGTTATACAAATAGTATTTTTGGCTCTGAGTCTCTGAGTGTGGGAAGTTGTCAGCTTCTGGGATTGCATCCCCTGGAGATAGACACTCTAAATACACAGAAGTCGGAAAACGCTGTACGGTTCATGTCTGTATCTATATCTGCAGGCTTTTTCAAAATGATTCTCTAATTTCTTTATTTCTCTTAAGTTGGATAGCTGTAATATTATACGTTAGTCAAAACCGGATTTCACCAAGTAACAAAGATGCTGATCCAGGAACAACATTCCAATCAACCAATCAGATATTAAGGACAAGTTTACAGATATTTATGTCAATTTTATTCTTACAACCTGGGTTATGTGCTTCTACATCAGTGTTATTCATCTATCATTTCCCTCTGATTTTAGGGATAATTTATGGGTAGTGTTAGATTTAGGGTAGGGATATGGTTAGGATTAAATTTTCGGACAGGAATGTTGTTCCTGGATTTCCTACATAGGCAAAATATGTTGACCCAGGGGCGTGTCTAACTCAGCAAAATCAGGACGTGCATATGTTAGGTCACAATGCTAAAGCTACACTAATTTCTATCAGTATGTACACAGTAGTTTCAACACTTGAGGCTAGCCCTGGCCCTTCCTTTTATTGTTCAAACAAACAGGAAGTCCCGCCCCAAACATATGCCATTGGTTGATCCAAAAGCTGACATGTCGGGCCACTCAAAGAAACACTAACATAGTGTTTGATTCTTTAGACTTAATGAAATGGCTTAATAAATGCTGTTTTCTTTTCCGTGTTGACGTATTCCCTATTGAGGAAGGAATTTGGTGTACCAAATTGATTGTTTGCTACTTGCTATTGCTAATTAGAGGCTGGAGGTACAGTATTATGGCACAGTCACATTAGGCAAAACTTCACAAAGTAGGTTCAATGTCAGTTGTGTAACGATTACTCAGTGGTCACTTCCAAACCAAACGGCTTTATATGTATAAACCCGGCAAATTTGCATGTTAAAAGTTCAACAAACATAAATCCGTAGTGTAATCTGCGCGGGGAAATTTTTGCGTCATGTGTCCCTCATGCAGAATTCTACATCGCGTGGATTTCTATTGATATTAGCCTGCGAAATTTCGCCATACAAAGGTAAATGTGACCGCACCTTTAGAGAGAGGGACATCCTCATTCTAGAGAGCATTTGATTGGACAAAATGTTGGTCATGCCTTAAGTGCAAGTGAAATCATCAGCATCAGTGTTTGTACTACATTTTAATCTTACCCTCTTTCTCTCTATAGGGGAATGTCTTGTCTACACGGGACATGTGTCCTTCACGGGCGTTCACAGCCAGTGGAGAGTGCTGCAAACAATGCCAACCCGGTGAGGGGATGATGAAGCCCTGTGGAGCGACACAGACAGTGTGTGAACCGTGTCTTGACAGTGAGTATCCACAGAGATGTTGGCCGCAGTGTTGCTAAAATGAAGCAGCTGCCTTATTTAAAATGCCATTTCCTGTGCTGAACTCTCACTTGAGGGGAGGCAGAGGGCTTTTGAGCTGTGAATGGTAATTAGTAGTTAAAGGGGAAATGCTTTTAGGAAATGAGACTTGACAAAACATTGTCTGGAGTGCTTAGGGACCAATCTGGGTGTTTTCAGCCACTCGCGGCTATAAGTGAGATTAATTAAGGCAAAATCCAGTGGTACATTGCGTTTGCTGCACTGGCAGGGTCACATAACAGAGTGTTTGTACCGAGGTTTGGGAGTTAGAGTTTTTTTATTTACATAGGCTGGTCCTGAGCCAAATCCTGGTCCAGAGCCTGCCAGAATCCCACCACTTTCAAAATGATCTCCCACACGTCTGCTTGCATGACCCAGCTGAACAAGACAAGATAGGAGGAGAGAGATGACTGGAAATAGAGAACGAGTAGCTAGAAATGTAACCAAAAATAGTCATCCTTTAGTACGTATTTTTGTAGAGTTTCATGCCTATTTAGACCTATATATATATATATATACACCAATCAGGCATAACATTATGACTTCTATTGTGAAGTGAATAACACTGATTATCTCTTAATCACAGCACCTGTTAGTGGGTGGGATATATTAGGCATCAAGTGAACATTTCGTCCTCAAAGTTGATGTGTTAGAAGCAGGAAAAATGGGCAAGCGTAAGGATTTGAGCGAGTTTGACAAGGGCCAAATTGTGATGGCTAGATGACTGGGTCAGAGCATTTCCAAAACTGCAGCTCTTGTGGGGTGTTCCCGGTCTGCAGTGGTCAGTATCTATCAAAAGTGGTCCAAGGAAGGAACAGTGGTGAACCGGCGACAGGGTCATGGGCGGCCAAGTCTCACTGATGCACGTGGGGAGCGAAGGCTGGCCCGTGTGGTCCGATCAAACAGACGAGCTACTGTAGCTCAAATTGCTCAAGAAGTTAATGCTGGTTCTGATAGAAAGGTGTCAGAATACACAGTGCATCACAGTTTGTTGCAGATGGGGCTGCATAGCCGCAGACCAGTCAGGGTGCCCATGCTGGCCCCTGTCCACTGCCGAAAGCACCAACAGTGGGAATGTGAGCATCAGAACTGGACCACGAAGCAATGGAAGAAGGTGGCCTGGTATCATGTATCACGTTTTGTTTTACATCACGTGGATGGCCGGGTGCGTGTGCGTCACTTACCTGAGGAACACATGGCACCAGGATGCATTATGGGAAGAAGGCAAGCTGGCAGAGGCAGTGTGATGCTTTGGGTCCTGCCACGTACCACCTACCTAAGCATTGTTACAGACCATGTACACCCTTTCATGGAAACGGTATTCCCTGGTGGCTGTGGCCTCTTTCAGCAGGATAATGCACCCTGCCACAAAGCAAAAATGGTTCAGGAATGGTTTGAGGAGCACAACAACGAGTTTGAGGTGTTGACTTGGCCTCCAATTTCCCCTGATCTCAATCCAATCGAGCATCTGTGGGATGTGCTGAACAAACAAGTCCGATCCATGGAGGCCCCACCTTGCAACTTACAGGACTTAAAGGATCTGCAGCTAACATCTTGGTGCCTGATACCACAGCACACCTTCAGGGGTCTAGTGGAATCCATGCCTCGATGGGTCAGGGCTGTTTTGGCAGCAAAAGGGGGACCAACACAATATTAGGAAGGTGGTTATAATCTTATGCCTGATCGGTGTATATATATATATAATCTTAAAATTAAAATTTATAATCAAATACAGTACTTTACATGTGCTTTAGTATGTTAGTCAACACATCAAAATAAGTGTACTTCTGTAAAGCATGACAAAACATGATTAAAACATAATGTAAAAAAAGTAAAACTTTTAATTTGACATAATTACAAAGTGAACTTTTTAGAAGTGTTTTTTAAAAGTTTTTCAAATTTTTTATGTTTCATTTATGTATTGGAAACTACAATGAGGCCCAGAAGTCTAATATCTTTTACATAAACAGAAAAATACAGTGTTTTGAAACATTTTAAAGTTGTCACAAAAAAACGCAATGATTTGTAGATCACGTATCTAATTTTGGACATTGGTCGTGGGGATCTCTGGACATTATGAATTGCTATGCTGGTAATAAATTTTGTAAATGTTAAAATGTATTAAATTTGAAGAAAAAAAGCTCTCACATTCTGAATGTTTCTATTAAAGTTCTTTTGATTTGGAGAAATAATAGTAGACACAAATGAGACAATTCTTTACCTACATTAAGACTATAAAGCTATAACATTTATATGGATAGCGTAAGAGCATTAGGTCTGAGATGAGAATGAGAACATTTTGAGAAATTGAGATCCCTTCTGAAACTTTAGAGACACATGATTGAGATTACTAGGGACTTTTTCTTGGGGAGAAAATCTGAGAAGTCAGAGGCTTCTGCAAAATCTCTATTTGCTGTCTATTTAACCTCACTGATGTCTAGAAGATATTAAAGAGATTTAAATTTGTGATTTTCTTTCATGTGGAATATTATTGTATAAATGGTTCATTCAACATATTATCACATTGACAGATAAACGAACCTGCTCTTGAGTTCTGTGCATGTTTTTAGTTAATATTTAGTAGCCTTGGGTAAAGGTCAGGGAAAGGCATGTCCACCAGGACCCCTCGACAAAAGACCCACCAACCTCCAGTCATTCACTACAACCCTAAACATTCTTCCTTCAGTAATTTCCATCTCTTTGTCAGGCCTTCCCTAAGGGCCTGTCCTGGGATCTGGGATCCTCATCCATCAACTTTAACTATTACATGCTGAAAACTCCAAACTGTTCTTTTCACAGCCTCATAAGTCATCTAATGCTACTTGACAGCACATCAGCAGTAATGTGTTGACATGTAAAAGTAGCATATGGGATGGTACTGGAATGAAAACAGATGTTTAAGATATGATAATTCAAGTTAACCGGCTCATATTAATTCCTAACACATAAGTGCGGTGTAATGTGAAAGAACCAGGTGTGTTTATTCACCAATCACCTCCCCATTTGATGTTGTCAGAGTCTATAAAAAGAAAAAAGAAAAATACAATGAGCATCCTGACCAACCCAACACAGCAACATTGGCTCAACCAATGGCATGAGTTTGGCCCGTTGCACTACAGCTCAATAATAATATATTTATAGGTGTTTTTCCAAAGTGGATAGGCCCCACCCAGTTAACTTCCATTTAACATTACTGACTGTAGCCCTTAGGGAGATTTTGAAGTTTACCTTCATCTGTTTACTTGCAGTTGTCACTACGTTATCCCATTACTGGACTGTAGAAGAATTCAGAAGACTCTGCTTAATTGTATTGAATGTACACTTGTAATCTTAAAGTCTCACTGCAGTCAATAATTTTATCCCTTAAAACTCATCTTTGATAATCACAATGACATATTTAAAAGTTTTTTTTCCTGTGAAAATTTTTTTTTCATGCCTTAAAATAGCTTGAATGTAACTCTACACCCTTGCTTCATTTAACATACGTTGAGACATAAATATGCAAATTAGTCCCCGCCTCCACTCACTCAAACCAGCTCAGACTACATGGTTTACTCGGTCAACTGTAGTAAATGCTACACAATGACAAGTGGAAATATTGGTTTAATTCGCCATATACAGGGGTTGGACAATGATACTGAAACACTGGCCAATATAGTGTTGGAGGTTTCACGCCTATATTGCGCATCCTGGCCAATCTTCACTGATTTTACATTCAATCAGTAAGTGCAGAGTGTGATGGTTGAATTAGCAGAGCAATAGCACAGCCGTACATCAAATATTGCAATCCACACAACATAATGGGATACATATCAGAGTTCAAAGAGGACAAATTGTTGGTGCGCATGTCTCTGGCTCATCTGTGACCAGGACAGCAAGTCTTTGTGGTGTATTGAGAGCTATGGTATCCAGGGTAATGTCGGCATACCACCACACAAGGATGAACCACATCCAAAAGGTGTAACTCTTGACACAAGAGGAAGCTGTCTGAAAGGGATGTCCAGGTACTAACCCGGACACCAGTTCATTTGTGATGTGTGTGTCTCTGCGTGTGTGTAAGTGAGTGTGTGTTTGAATGGGTGTGTCTGTTTTGTACGTTTGTGTAACCTCTGCATTTTGGCTGAATTATTGATTTTATTTCACACATTTGCAAAAACTTTCTCTGTGCTATAGTTGTGCTAGTTCATAGTGTGGGGTATGTGTGTCTATTTTGCATATATATTTATATGCACACTGAGTGCAATAAATTATAAAAGTCAGCTTGGTATAGGTGTAAAATTAAAGGTCTAGATGGAAGCTAACTGATATCTAGGCGGAATACACATTAAACTTACACATTAAAGCTATGACTTTGCTTGTACCACATCCGAGTAACAGACCAGACTTACTAGATCTTGCAATGAATGAAGTTATTGTTTCTATTCACTGAAAATTCTGAACGGTAAATGGCAAGTTGATGCATTAACACATCCATTTTGTGACACTGCCCAAAATTCCAAATGAATATGAGCTCATACAAGCTGCATGCATAATATATGTGCTATAATAGGTTATTATTATAATCAGAAGTTTTAAATGAAGAATAGCATGTCATACCTCAGAACATGTCAATTTTCAGCCAGGCTGATTAGTCAGACAATATTTGGCCATTTTGAGATTACTGGCATTGGTCGATAATAAATGCGCAATTTACAATTTGAAGTTTTCATAGTATCTGGTGTCAGTTCCAAAAACCACCAATTTAGTTCATGAAAAATGCACATTTTATGGTTACAGATCAGCCAGAAATAGCAATTTCATGATTTCTGTCATTAAATGATTTATATTTTGGCTTTATATTGGCCTTTTGCCACCCTTCAGCCATTATATATATATTATACCTGTATCGGTTGACCACCACTTCAAACATGTCTTCAGTCTTATATCTGCTGAAGACATGAGTATTATCAGCCGTAATTTTTTGAGACCATAGTTCCCTACCAGTTTATACTAAAATAGTGAACTATGAACTGTGCGGTCAGAATAGGTTTCCTTTTTTGGAAATTAATAAACAGAAGCTATTGACAGAACATTACCTCAGCACTTTGTAGTACTAATGTTGACTGTGCACATACACTCTCATGACTGTACTGACAACAGATCGGTTGTCTGTCATAATGCATTGACATTCATTATTGATGGCTAGTATTATGCTAATGGATCTCAGAGGGCAGGGATCAGGAGAAGAGTAGACTCAGAGGGAGAAAGGCTGAGTGGACGGGATTTCATCTGCAGGAAATGCACAGATTACCCATCATAGTCTCCTAAATAAAGCCCCAATAACTGGCCCCCAGAAGCCAGCACATTACCCCCTTATCATTAGGGCCATTAGCAGCTCCAGCACACAGGGGAACCCATAATGTGCAACTCTATTTGTCCAGCACAAAAACACAATAACATTTCATCCACTTTGATGGATAGATCTAAGGATAACTATGTCATTAGCGTGTTATCTTTCTCTCTGCCACTGTCTGGTCACTGCTTCCTTGAATATCCTGCCAGTGGCATATACTGAAACACTTGCATGGTATGGGATACTGGGGCAATGTTCTGTAAAGAGGGGCTATCCACAAGGGTTGTGCAGTCTTACACACACACACACACACACACACACACACACACACACACACACACACACACACACACACGGACAAAATAGCTTTGAATAATTTAGTGATAGCTAGACCTCTATCCTCTAATATATCTGTATAGCATGGATGGTAGGAATACAATACCGTAAGCATGCAGCATTTAGATATTTTCTCTCTACTCTTTGCAATATTGACATCATAATTTCTTCTTTTAGCCGGTAGACTTTCTTTCACCCTTTTTTCTAAAACTCTAAAATCAGTTAAAAAGTGCAGTGCAAAGCATGGGATGCAGTGGTGGAAAGCACGCCACCACTGGACTCTAGAGCAGTGGAGACGTGTTCTCTGGAGTGGCGAATCACGCTTCTCTGTCTGGCAATCTGATGGACGAGTCTGGGTTTGGCGGTTGCCAGGAGAACGGTACTTTCCTTGACTGCATTGTACCAAGTTTAAAGATTGGTGGAGGGGGGATTATGGTGTGGGGTTGTTTTTCAGGGGTTGGGCTTGGCCCCTTAGTTCCAGTGAAAGGAACTCTTAATACTTACTCAGCATACCAAGACATTTTGGACAATTTCATGCTCCCAACTTTGTGGGAACAGTTTGGGGATGGCCCCTTCCTGTTTAACATGACTGCACACCAGTGCACAAAGCAAGGTCCATAAAGACATGGATGAGCGAGTTTGGTGTGGAGGAACTTGACTGGCCTGCACAGAGTCCTGACCTCAACCCGATAGAACACCTTTGGGATGAATTAGAGCGGAGACTGCGAGCCAGGGCTTCTTGTCCAACATCAGTGCCTTACCTCACTGCGCCTTTAGAAGAATGGTCAAAAATTCCCATAAACACACTCCTAAACCTTGTGGAAAGCCTTCCCAGAAGAGTTGAAGTTGTTATAGCTGCAAAGGGTGGGCCAATTCCATATTAAACCCTATGGATTAAGAATGGGATGTCATTGAAGTTCATGTGCATGTAAAAGCAGGTGTCCCAAAACTTTTGGCAATATAGTGTATATAAGTTTACATGCATCCAATGTCAGAAAACACTTTAATTTCCTCATTATATAAATCACAGCATTACCTAGTCTTTTCTCATAGTGTCTAAAACAGTTCTATAAAGGATCCAGTCTCTCCTAGAGTATTAGTAGATTGTTTGCTTAATATCTGCTAACACTTTATTTTGATGCTCCCCTAACAGTCATTCTACTGACTATAAGTAACTTTGCAACTCTAACCTAACAGTCTAATAATACTCTAATGGGAGTTAGCTGACATGTAGTTGCAAATGAATGAGAGTTTGTTGACATGTAGTTGCAAAGTTACTTATAGTTAGTAGAATGTCTAAAGTGGACTATCGAAATAAAGTGTAACCAATTCTGGTGGTATCATGTAGTATTGGTAAGTCTCATAATCAATCACACATTATATGTGGGAAAAAAATATCTTTCAAAACTTTCAACCCTTTTACATTTAATACATTTTGCGGTTGAAGGTCAGAGAATAAATGGCTAATAATGGGCTTAGCTATAGTAAACTGATCAATCAACTGAATAATGTGATTTTATCCTATAAAATAAGTTGAAATATTGACATTTGCAAATGTAATATAAGTGTTTACTTGAGGTCTTCTCGGGTCCTAAAATCTGTACCTGACCCGAGGCCAACCCGAAATGACAGCATTTATTTTTGAACCCGACTGGACCAGAACATAAAAGGCACTGAAGTGTGCACAGCCTGCAGCCCTGCAGTCAGTCAGGAAAAATCCAGGTGTTCTGCTGACTGATTTGGCCGCAGCTCCATTACTTTCATTTATTTATTTATTATTACTTTATATTATTGCCTGCAGATGGATACAAGGTATTTCTGAGTTCGGCTTTCAATTGTGTCAAGTGGATTGGAAAAATAAAAATAGCTCGATAAAAATTAAATTGAGTGAAGGGCTTCTGCAAAAAAAAATGTGTTATGAAGCGAGTGGCTTTTCCTGATGGATCTCATAGCTATAAGACGGATTTCTGTGTGCAAGTTTACAAATGTTTGTTCCTTTCCTACATGCGTTTCTCAGAATTGCAGTTAACATGAACGCGCAAGTACTCGCTGAAGTGCTGAAATGTTAATCACTTATCACTGTAACCTCATTACGTCCAATCACGTCTGAATGCGGAAGCAACCGTGCTTTCACATAGAAGTTCAATGCATGTAGAGGATTCAGAGAGAACTTAGAAAAAGTGAAATAATAATGTCAGAGAATTCTTTTAAATAATAAAATTTTGTTAAATGCCCAACATAGTTTAAAAGAATTTGAGTCTTCTCTGGTCCACTCAGAAAAAGCACATTCATTATAAATTACCAGAGACCTGAGGCCACTAATACCAAACCCGACCCGTGTCCGAGGCACTCGTCAAAGTTTTGGACCTGAACCACTTGGGTCTTGGGTTGGATCTCGGGTTTTCTGATCAAAGTGTACCTGTGAAGACCTCTAGGCTAGTGTATACAAAAAAAATGAGAAACACTTTGAACCATGAGGTCAAAAGACTTTAGTAATATCACTCACAATATGAGGTCAAAAAGATCAAACTATTATCTATGGTTTACTTTTAGCTAACGATAATAACCCTGAAATGCACAACTACATACTTTGGGCCAGATTTACTAAACAGGGCAAATTAGCCTGAGAGTGCAATTCCAAAAAAGTGGACAGTTCTGCGTGTGATCTACTGACGACACGCAAATTAAAGAACACAGACGCAGCCGGATCAATTCCATAATGACCAACGCAATCTTCCAGTTAGGGTCTGGTTTAAGACATGCTTTTTTTTGGGCAGTAAATAATGGTGCAAACACCAGTAAACTGATGAGCGCAAACCTTAGTAAATCACCTTGCGTGATTCATTTAAATACTCTCCTCCCATAAATTTTGCGTTTGAAAGGGAAACTCCTATAAATGCATATGCAATAAGGTCAGCCGCAAATAGAACCCTGTCCACGCATTTTCAGCACTAATTTTTCACTGCGTCTCTTTAGTAAAGCCTGACAGTAGTTTTTTAACACCAAAAGAGGGTTTGTGCTGGCGCAAGCTGTTAGTAAATCTGGCCCATAGTATGTTCAGAGAGATTGTCTTTTAACTTTTCTTCTTTTGTCTTCAGGTGAGACGTTCTCTGAGAACTTCAGCCACACGGAGAAGTGCCAGCCGTGCACACCATGTTCCGCACTCATGCGCATGCTGACGCCTTGCACTGATGCCAACGACGCAGTGTGTGTCTGCGACTACGGCTTTTTCTTCAACAGCGTGACATGGCACTGCGAGGCCTGCACAGTGTGTCCTATGGGCCAGGGTGTGCTGCTGCGCTGTAATTTTGACCGTGACACGGTGTGCGAGGAGTGCACGGATGACACGTTTTCAGATCAGGAGACCTCTTTTGACCCCTGCCTGCCCTGCACACAGTGCGAGCAGCCTGAGATGGAGTTGAAAAGCTGCACTCCTATCAGCGACGCTGTCTGCCAAGGTAAGAGAATCGAGAATCAAAATCAAATAACTGTAAATAGATGGGTTACCATGAAACAATGTGACAAATAGTTTTCTGTTACTCACCCTCTTGCTTGATTTTTAAAATCACTGCTCAAAAATTACCCCATGTGTTGGCCCACAACAGCTCTGTTCTCTGGAGATGACAGTTTAAGTCAAATTATGACAACTAGATTTTTACATTTGCCCATGCAAGTCACCACTATGTTACTAGGTTTTTTTTTTTTTTTAGCATTTTTGGTAACACTTTATTTTATAGTGACCTTGTTACATGTCTTGTCGACATGTAGTTACTATAGTAATAACTATAAATTATGCATACTTGCATGCAACTAACCCTAAACCAAACCCTTACCCTATAGTAAATAGATGTAGTTAATTAATATTACTCAGTACTTAAATGTATAATTACACTGTAAAGTGTAGCCGCATTTTTTGTGTTGCTGTGTCTAAGGCGTAGTTAGATGGTCAATAACGTACTATCACTATTTTACATGCTGTTGATGCTATTGATGAAATTTGATCTTTCATTTCTTTCACATAATAAAATAACAGTCTCCAAAACAGAAATTATTAACAGTCTGTGAAGCATGAAGAACCTCCAAAACTCTGTAGTATACTCAATATTTGCTATTATTTCAGAAGCACGTCACAAGTAAAGTTTGCACATGATGTATTTATCTTGATAAATCTTTCATATGGTTATTACTTGTTCATTAACTGTTTATAGCTACATTACATTATGCTCTGCATTTATTTGATGAAAAATACAGTGAAACATGTATAGCATTGTGAAATATTGTTTCAGTTTAAAGTAACTGTTTTCTGTTTGAGTATATTTTCAAATGTAATGTATTCCTGTGATCAAAGCTGAATTTTCAGCATCATTACTCCAGTCTTCGGTGTCACATGACCCTTCAGAAATCATTCTAATATGCTGATTTGCTGCTCAAGAAACATTTCTTATTTTTATCAATGCTGAAAGCAATTGTGCTGTTTAATATTTTTGTGTTTTTTTTGTAGAAACCAGGATACACTTATAATGAGATACAGGAATAAATTACATTTTAAAATATATTCAGATAGAATAGAAAATAGCTATTTTAATAATATTTTATAATATTATTGTTCATTCTGAATTTTTCATCAAATAAATGCAGCCTTGGTGAGCATAAGAGACTTCTTTCAAAAACACAAACAAATTGTAATTATTCCGAACTTTTGACCGATAGCGTACATATTTTACTATAAAAAATGTTTTTGTCATTTTGCAGTTTGGCTATTTAAAATGAGTAAAATTAAGTAAGGTGACATGTAAAACAACAAAATATTGACGTAAATTAAAGGAATTTTTGTGAAAAGACTGTAAAAACTAAAAAAAAAAAAAAAAAAACTCTAAAAATGAAATGTGATGGTAGGTGGGATATGTCTACAAATGGACAAGTAATATGATTTAAAACTAAGAAAGCCAAAAACACTTCAACCTTTTGTGATTGAACTCACTGAACTCTCTGCATAATGTCAGATGCTCTTGGCCTAGCCAGAAGCCTAATATTTGTCGTCTTATTGCTGAGCTGAACTTAGCTGTGAATAAAATTAAAACAGTATCTTGAGCAAAGGATCACATTCAAAGATCTGCAGTCAACATTACAGGCTTTGTTCTGGGTCTGACCACTAACACGGTTTCAGAAGCGGATCAGAGAAAGAGGCTTTGTACACGGCCCACAATCTGCCATTACAAGAAACCATACTAAGTGCAGTAGAGTCTATAAATGGATTTTCAATGGACTTTCTTAATGTATTCTCATTATCACATTACACACACAATATATATGAGGTAATTTTGAGCATTTTATACAATGTGTGTGCATGGACACAATCTGTGATTCAGTAGAAAGGTGTCGTAAAACTGTTTTAAAGCAGCTGATAATTTAGTCTGGCTCAAATGCATGCCTTGAAGTTGCTTGTACCAAATGTACAAAATGGCATATATTATACTTAAAAAAGTGTTAGCTAAGATTAATACTAACATCAAGTGCTAATGGGACAACTAGTCACATACAGGCTGAGTATTACAAATGAAGTACAAGTGATATTAACTTGTCTTTTTATGATTATGTATATTTACTATTATTTCTTTTTAAGTGCTTCCCTAATTCCCGAGTTCTCAGTTGTTTAATTGAATTATCAGCTGTATCATCTGTTTTAAATGTTTCTCCTAAAATTCTTTATATCTTGATATAATATAATATAATATAATATAATATAATATATTTCTCAATAGAAAAATTTGGGATGAGAAGTCTTCATCTGCTCTCCTTTTAATTGCTTTGCTGTCTAAGAAAAAAAAAAAAATGAAGAGAGCCTATCTTGTGTAATGTTTCGTTTGTATAGATTATGGTATGTCCTTATGGTATTCTGTTCTGTAAATATGTCTAGATCTCATCTGCCATGCAAAAAAAGCAAATCCGATCACTTAGGAAACTAATAGAACACTCACAATTTTATGCATTAGCATGTCATTATCATATCATTGTCATATCAGTACAAAATCATCCTTCTCATTTTGCTCTAAATTTTATTACTTAGTTTAATACATACAGTGTGAGGTCTCTTAAAATCCATAAACCTACAGTCAAACCAAAATTTATTCAGACACCTTCAACATTTTCTCACATTATCATAGTTAATTCGCTATAGTTTAGAAAATGGTAATAAAATAACAATGTGTCAGAACAAATTCATCTTGATAATGTCAGATAACTTTGATAGAAAGGTATGTAATGGATTACAATCAACCAATCAGCTGTCAGGTGTTAAATTTAAGTATACAGTTAGATAATACCAATTTAGGTCAACCAATTACCAAGCAATGCTTCATTTTGTTCAGTCTGTGGTGTAAAAGGTTGCATTAGCAATTAAAGAAAAAACACTTAAGCAAAACATGGTCAGGTCAAGTGTCTGAATAAATTTGGTCCCAAATTTTTATCAATTTTACTGGTAGTCTACTGTATGAAGAATTTTTGGGTATATGCCACAGTTTACTTTATTTTGGTATCTATCCCCACTTACATAAATGAACTACAGTGTCCTGCACCCACTAGTAAAAAATTATATCTGGTGTCTGAATAATTTGTAGTATGACTGCAAGTATAACTTAAATATCCACAAACTTAAGTATGAACAATAGCAATATAACAAAAGCTGCTCTTACTTTATACCACCACTTGGAAAAATTGGAAAAGTAAGAAAAGTGGTTCAAAATGTCTAACTTCTTTATTTGTCTGGATTTTCTCTGACACATAATTGTTTTGAACACAGATTATTAATGCCAATGCCAATAGGTAATCAGCAAACATTGATAATGTGGTTTGCATCAGTTTATGCGTTTATCTGCTGAGACGTGTGTGTAGGTGCATGCCTGATGTTTATCTGTCATTGATCAACATGAGATTTTCTCTGACCCCGTCTGACCTCTTTCCAGGGTCTTAACATGAAGGTGAGAGGTCATAGGTCATGGGTGGCTATTCAGTTCGTCCTGGGTTCTATAAACATGGAAATCTCCAGAAGACAGCAAATAAAACATGGTGTTTGTTGTCCACTACTAAGTGAGGCGTTTGTTTCAAATAAAGAATGTTCATATGTATCAGGAACATTAGAATTTACTAGACTATATATGCTGCAGAAATATCAAAAATGGTCTGAGGGTTTTCACACCTGAGTCCTTTTTAAAAGAACTAATCAGATCTATTGAAGTGGACCAAGAGGTGAACCAAGTGAAAAAGGACTCAGATGTATTTATGTTTACACTGTCCCTTCCCCTGAAAGAGGACTCAGATATTTGTTGGTCCACTTAAGCCATAAAGGGGTTCAGATCTCTGTGTTACTGTTGCTTTTTGGACTGACTTAAACCCTCCACAAACCCTCTTGACCACATTTACTTCCATTATAAGTGCCTCACAGTAACCCAGATTTTTTTAATAATTAATTATTATTATTATACCACAAGAAAAAAATGGAAAAGGTACTGGTAATTTAACATTTTAAATGTCTTTCTTTTTTTTTTTTTTTTACAATTTTACGTAATATTTTGAATTGATGAATTTTTCCAATTTAAAATAGTACTGTCAGTGACTGAATTCATTGAAAATTATTTAAGAAGTGCATATCCAGTAAAATAATGTGCTTATTTGAATCTACCGGTGAAATCAGGTATTATGAGCAGGGGCGCCTTAAGATAACCAAAGGCTCCTGGGCTACAGCATTACGGTAGACCCCTCTACCCCAGATATAATTTTTTTTAGCTTCCTTAAAATAATTTATGTCGAAAGTTACTCTTTGCCAGTAGGTGGCGCTTGTGGAACAGCAGAATTATAGCAGTTACATAAACAAAGCAGCGCAGCACTTATAAACACTACGTTATTATAGGCATCATATGGAGGTAATATGAAAAGAAAATGCAATCAAAACTTTCCTGGCCAAAATGCGAGTTTACAGGTACCGTTCCATGATATAAACACAATAAATTAAACAAAATATTTATTATTCATCAGTAGTAGATCAAAACAATCACTTGGCATAAATGTGGGCTATTTGGTGCAAACTGCTCTAAAAGTGCGAGCACATACAATGTGCAACAGCACCACGTCTTTACTTTGAAACATGCAGTGCTGCCGTTTAATTAATTAAATCATAGCCTTTAAAGTTTAATTATCACATTTAAGCAACATTGCGATTTCAGTTTTTCCATCCCATATTTAAAACCTCCTGAAATTAAAATTGAGACTTTAAAGCAGCACCGATGGAAGACAGTGACTGGGAAAATCAAGTGAGCCCAGAGCAATTTGTGTCCACAATGCACATTTTAGCGAACCATACAATTTGCTGAAAGCGAACCGTATTCAGGGCTTGACATTAACTTTTTTGCTCACCAGCCACTGTGGCTAGTGGTTTTCCAAAGTTACTAGCCACTCAGCATTTTCAATTTTGACAGCGATACCATGGAGAAAACTTTATATTTATATTTTTAATATTATCTCATAATTTGGCAGCAAGTATATTAGGCTGCTGTCACTTTAAAACCTGACACACAGATCCATTATACTGTTAAACATGTGTTTTCTTTACATTCACTTAAAACATAACTGACTGTGTTTACGTGAATACTTGCCAAGACAGGCATTTTGACATTCTTTTGTGTGTATTTGACTGTTTAAGCGCAATAAGCAGCGAAACACAACTCAATTTACTGTACTGAGAGGCAGCTTTATGTCCGGCACACTTTGCGTATGAACATAAAATCTACGGGAATGAGTAAACACACCGAAATTCAAGCCCTGTTACACCAACAGTATTTATCCGGAGCAAATTAAATGGTGGTATTGTGTATCTTTTCTGGGGAAAATGAGTATTGGAACTTGGAAGCGTTTCAGATATTTCAGTGTCAAAAAATCGATATTTTTGACAACACTATATTGCACTTAGTTTATTATTTCAGATGCCTTTTTAAAAGACTACAATTGAAAAATGTATATAATTATAAATAAATTTCAACCCGCAAAAATGGCTAGAAGGAGTGACTGCGTTACACTCCACTGCTGAAATCCACCCGCATTTGGTGGGTTGGTGGGTGTTAATGTCAAGCCCTGGTCATGTGTGAGAAGAGGCACCATGAAAGTGGCGTGTAATTTCATTAAAAAGCATGAAGTTGTGTTGGTGTGTGGTGTGTGTCAGAGAGCCCCATAAATCGGGTGAGTCTTACAATAACAGGTCATATTTAACCCCAAAATCAAAAAGATTAAATATAAAATTTTTGGCAAAGAAAACAGAGCCTTTTTTGTGCAATTAAGTTTTTTGCAGCGTGACAGTTTTTCTTTCCATAATGCATCAGGAAGTTTCACTTTGAAGGTTTTGTTTTCATTGATGATTCTCATTAAATTCTCATAATACAATTATTTTAAACCCATACAAATGCAATACATAAA
>CM077187.1:10110285-10497785 GCA_039654105.1 Coreius guichenoti
TGTCTACACACCTGGGGCCCGTTTCAGAAAGGAGGTTAAGTGAAAACTCTGAGTATGTTAACCCTGAAATGAGGGAAACTCTGACTTTTCTGTTTCAGAATGGGAGGTATGTCAAACCCAAGAAAGCAGGGTAAGTCAAGCCTGTTTCTGAAAGAGAGGTAACTTATGCTCAGAGTCAGTTACCATGGTAACTTACTCTGTGAATCTAACCTGGTCAGGAGCAGGTTTTCTTCAGTAAACCCAGAGTTTCTTTCGGTCTCCTCCTCATTTTTAAAGCGTCAGCGGAGTTTAAATACTTCAAATACTTTTCTTGCTGAGTATTTTGTACAATTATTACATTATTTCAAGTACAAATATCTATTATAAATTAAATCTAAAATCTAAAATAAGCACATTTTACTTAAAACAAGTAAAATTATCTGCCAGTGAGGTAAGAAAAATAATCCTAATACAAACGAAAACCATATTATTTTATTTACCCCACTGGCAGATAATTAGCAAAATAATACATTTATATCATTATGTCATTTTTCTTATGTAGAAAATGCATCTTGATTTAAGAATCTTTAGATATTTTGACTGGAAACTACAAGACAAAAATACAAAGTAAGAAAAGCATTCTTTGCAGTGCAGGAACATTCATTCATTTTCATCATGAGGACACGTTCAAAGTGACAAAAATGGCATGTTATTTTATACAGGATCCTGACGTTCACTTGATAAACCTCTAGAAGTAACCTAATAATTAGAATTTCCTTTAGGATTTCCAGTTGTTGGATGCATTGATGACACGCATATTCCCATCATCACACTTTCTGAAAACGGATTACTGTATGGAATGGAAGGATGTCAGATGGATGGGTAGTCCGAGATATAGCTGTTAAATGAACAAATTATTCACAATTTTATGGTCATCTTTATTTCCTACAAAAACTTTAATATTAATATTCTTCCTCCATCTCCTCTTCATCTGTCAGTGCTGGTGATTTGCGACCCTCTTCCTTCTTGCTATTGGCTGGCCTGAGACGTCAAATGTTAATTTCATTACCCTAATTAATAAATGTAACAGGTGAGATCAGAGAACATTTAATTATGTGAAAAGAGCATTAGACTGTTTGGGAAAAGCTGCTGCACATTGAAATAGACACTGAATGATATTTATTTAATATGTCAAATGTTTGTAAAGTCATGAATCCTACACCCATGAACCTTTTAAGCTTAAAGCTTTACCAGAATGAATTATGTTTTTATACTTAATTTTTAGCTGCTACCACATTCTTTTTTTGCCTGTGGGATACGATGAAAATTAAACTTAATTAAACTAATAAACTAATTTAACTTACATATTGACCCGGAAGTATGCAAATGTCTTTTTGTCGGGTGCTGTTGCCATGGTAAATCATAATTTCGGAGCTCCATTGATCATGGCTTTTCATAGTCATGGTGCACGCGCTTAACTCAGAGTCAGTCTACTCAGAGTTGATTGAACTAACTTAATTCAGCTGTTCTGAAACCCAAAACTCAGAGTTTCCCATCTCAGTGTAAGTCAACTCAGAGTTCAAGTTTAAACTCAGAGTTGGTTGAACCTCCTTATTGAAACGGGCCCCAGATTGCTGTGTTTGATCAATTGGTTTATAGGGGTGGTATTTTGGAAAGCAGTGCCTTAAAATGGCAAAGAGGTGACATCAGGTTAGATTTCTGTGTTTAATGTAGAGTAAGTGTGTTTAGTGTTTTGCAAAACACTGTGTGTAGTGTTTTGCAAAAAAGTGTGAGGCTGAGAATGTGCTTATAGTTGTGCAGATCTGGGCTGAGGTTTTGCTCCTTGAGTGTCAGTTTAAATAACTGTGCTGTGCATGTCATTTTAGTGTGTTAGCAATTGGAAAAAACTGTAACAGGAGGTTCCTGACCGCAGCAGGGACATGTCAAGATCCATCTATAAATCTGTGCTGCATGTTATTCTAAAGTAGATGAATACAGTGTTCTGTGAGGACTCATGGAGTGTTAGCATTCTGAAGGCAACATTTAAAGTGAACTGTATTTCTTTTACCAGCCAAGATGTTGAGAATAATCTAAAAATAGAAGAAAAACATGCAATAAAGATTCAAACATTCAGTGTGTAACTCACTGTATTTTTGAAATACAAAAACACAGAAAATATCTATGCAAAAAAACTTTCACAGGATTTACATGCACATTCCATGCACAGTCATTTCCATTACAGCATTCTCCTTATTGCATGTTAATATACTTATCTAAATCATTGTATGCCATTTTTTCTCGTCCCTATAGGGTTAGGCTAATCACCTAAGCATTTTACAACATGCATGAGGCATTTCAGTAACCTTTAGGAACCTGAGCTCCACCCTGCCATTTCTTTGTTTGCCTTTTTGAAACCATCATGGGAAAGTGTTCCCCTTATGCTGAAAGGGCAACAGGATCAAATAGTCTTTACTTCCTTTTTACACTCCAGCAGATTGTTTGTACAATGGAAGAATGGTTGTAGAAGTGATAAATTAGATATGATAGATGTGAGAGGTTTTTGGTAGTAGTAATAATTTTAAATTAAATTTAAAGTAAAAAAAAAAAAATGTTTTTCTCAATGTGTCTTTTAATAGTACTGTTTACTAGTTCATTAAAAAAAAAAAGATTTAGTGTATTTTTGAACACCAGGAACAACATTTGAGGGGGATCATATGCTTTGCAAAAATGTAACCAAATGTTGTGTTTTAGTGAGTGAGAATGTGTTTAGAGTTTAGCAAAAAGAGTGCATGAGATTTGCAAACAGTGTCTAACTGCATGAACTTGTTTAAGGTTTTGCAGAAAGAGTGATTTATTTGACGAATTGGTTTAGGCTATTGAGAATTTGGTTCAGAGAATGGTGTTTAGTGTTTTAGCAATTCAGAAAAACTGTAATGCATTTATCAAAAATAAATACTAACATCAAAACTACAAGTGTGTTCTCTGTTGATTTAATAACAAATTCAGCTGTAGATACACAAATACATGAATGAAAATACACGTTTTTCATGTTCTTTAATCGTATTCTTCAAAGTTCTTTAATGACGAGTTTTCACCCAATGAATGAATGAATGAATAGATAAATAAATAATCTACTGAAATCGCTGAATCAATTAACTTTATACACTCACCTAAAGGATTATTAGGAACACCTGTTCAATTTCTCATTAATGCAATTATCTAATCAACCAATCACATGGCAGTTGCTTCAATGCATTTAGGGGTGTGGTCCTGGTCAAGACAATCTCCTGAACTCCAAACTGAATGTCAGAATGGGAAAGCAATTTTGAGCGTGGCATGGTTGTTGGTGTCAGACGGGCCGGTCTGAGTATTTCACAATCTGCTCAGTTACTGGGATTTTCACGCACAACCATTTCTAGAGTTTACAAAGAATGGTGTGAAAAGGGAAAAACATCCAGTATGCGGCAGTCCTGTGGGCGAAAATGCCTTGTTGATGCTAGAGGTCAGAGGAGAATGGGCCGACTGATTCAAGCTGATAGAAGAGCAACTTTGACTGAAATAACCACTCGTTACAACCGAGGTATGCAGCAAAGCATTTGTGAAGCCACAACACGCACAACCTTGAGGCGGATGGGCTACAACAGCAGAAGACCCCACCGGCTACCACTCATCTCCACTACAAATAGGAAAAAGAGGCTACAATTTGCACGAGCTCACCAAAATTGGACAGTTGAAGACTGGAAAAATGTTGCCTGGTCTGATGAGTCTCGATTTCTGTTGAGACATTCAGATGGTAGAGTCAGAATTTGGCGTAAACAGAATGAGAACATGGATCCATCATGCCTTGTTACCACTGTGCAGGCTGGTGGTGGTGGTGTAATGGTGTGGGGGATGTTTTCTTGGCACACTTTAGGCCCCTTAGTGCCAATTGGGCATCGTTTAAATGCCACGGCCTACCTGAGCATTGTTTCTGACCATGTCCATCCCTTTATGACCACCATGTACCCATCCTCTGATGGCTACTTCCAGCAAGATAATGCACCATGTCACAAAGCTCGAATCATTTCAAATTGGTTTCTTGAACATGACAATGAGTTCACTGTACTAAAATGGCTCCCACAGTCACCAGATCTCAACCCAATAGAGCATCTTTGGGATGTGGTGGAACGGGAGCTTCGTGCCCTGGATGTGCATCCCACAAATCTCCATCAACTGCAAGATGCTATCCTATCAATATGGGCCAACATTTCTAAAGAATGCTTTCAGCACCTTGTTGAATCAATGCCACGTAGAATTAAGGCAGTTCTGAAGGCGAAAGGGGGTCAAACACAGTATTAGTATGGTGTTCCTAATAATCCTTTAGGTGAGTGTAGATCTTACCTCTCAATTACATCTGGTCAAATAATTTCATCAACATCATAGCATATTATATTTGCATGAGTCATGCATCATGGGAAAAAAAGCCGTGAATTCTGGATACATCCTTGTGCCTCAGCTTCTCCACAGGCCTCTTCCATCGCTTGAAGAAGACTTACTTGGTTGTAAGGGTTGCGATCATATACTTTTCATCTCCAAGAGGAGAATATGCTGGAAGGAACACCATCCTGAAAGCTGGGTGATGCTCAAACTACTCTTGCACCAGTGCTGAATAGTGAAATTGGACATTGTCCCACACAACTACATAATTTTGCTCAATTTGCTCCTGATCACCCTGCGGAAAGTGGATTTCATTGAGGGAGTTTAAAAAAATGTAGGAGCCTTTCTGTGTTGTGCGACCCCAAGACAGCATTGTGTGCCACAACACCATTGTATTGCAGCACTTGTTGTCCAGGGACATTGACTGTGGCACAATGTTTATATTGGGCTGAACTCTCTGTCCAGCTTCTCTCAAGTAAAGACCATAATTTATGACATGGTGAATTTGGGTGGCTCTGATTTCATTTGAAACCTGTCTCTACCCAATCCTTCTATCTCTCCTCCCTCCTGTTACATTTTGTGCTCCCCTTCCCCTCTGTCCATGTCTTCTTATATTTTCTTCTCTTGCTCTTTCCACTAATGCCATTGCCTTCCACTCTACCATCTCTTCTCCCTCTACTCCTCTTCCTACATCCTGAGCTCTTCTTGCTCCATCTCCTCTTTCTATACCACCTATTAATTTCCCCTCTTCTCTTTCTACCTCTTCCAATGTTCCTCTCCCTCTCAAGATTACCCTTCCTCTATCCTCTCCAAAACCTCTCACTCTTACACCTATTCCTTTTCCCATTCTTGTTTTTTTTTTTCTCCTTTTACAGTTTTTGCCTATTGCTTACACACTTTTTGCAGAATTTGGCTCATTATGTCAAAACTCTACACACAAGCCAATCAGACATAGCACTTGGAGATTAACAACTCACATCTATGCCAAAATGAAACACTGCAATCAAAACTTAACACTCCTTTCTAAAAATGAAATTCTTGCAACAAAACCATACACACAAGCACCATTTGAATTACTCTTTCATATCACCAGCAACACACTGATGGGCTTTATATAAAACACTGCAGTCTTTGTGTTTCTATTTTTATTGTCATTTTCTCAGACTCAGTCTTCTGTAAAACTCAAAGGTAGAATTTATGCAATAATCAAACAAGGGTTTTTACAAAAAACAAACATTCTTACAGAAATAAAGAAAAATAGACAAAGCAAAAGTAAAAAAACAATTACTGGTGTGTGTGTGTGTGTGTGTGGTGGGGGGCTGGGGGGCTGGGGGGCCCCGAATCCACCCTTGGATTGATCCCACCTCAATGTGTCCGCATGCCTCTTCCATTGCTTGCAGAAGAGTCATGTGGGCGTGTGGTTGCCGATCATATATTTTCCACCGAAAGGGGCTGTAAGGGGGGCAGGTATAAAAGTGTGAAATGGTTATGGTTGTTGAACCAATCTCGGACCAGAGCAGCCCGGTGGAAACTAACATTATCCCAGATGACAACAAACCTGGGCTGCTGTGGTCTGTCCTGCACAACTGCATGTAGTGCATCTAGAAATGCAATGATCTGTCCTGTATTTTAGGGACCTAGAGTGGCATGGTGATGCAGGACTCCTTGGACACTAATTGCAGCACACAAGGTGATATTTCCCCCACGCTGCCCAGGGACATTTACAACAGCCCTTTGTCCAACTACGTTACGGCCCCGACGCCTGGTTTTGGCCAGATTGAAGCCTGCCTCATCCACGTAGATGAACTCATGTGGCAGTTCGGCAGCATCAAATTTCAGAACTGTCTGTAACAGAAAATATCGAATAGTGTTACTGAAAACACATACAGTAACTACAATGTCTATATTTTCACACAAGTAGGGGCTGGGTTGGGTCAGTATAGACAAAAACTACAAGCTACAGGCAGGGCAGGTGGCAGCATAAACCCTCATTCCCACATCACAATATATAGTATGTAAAGTAAAGTGACATACCTGCACATAATCATGGCGCAGATCCTTGACCCTGACACTGTTCCTGTACAGCTACTTCATTCTGAATTTATGTTTCTGTAGGATGCGACTTAGTGTAGAAATGCTGACCCTGTTGATATTGTTGAATACATTTCTATTTGCAATTATGCGTTGTTGCAACTCACGATGTTGGATTGCATTATTTTCTCGCACCATTTCAATGATGGAAAGCTCTTGTTGTTGAGTGAAGAGCCGTTCCCTTCCACCTTGAGGAGGTCGTCCAACCATTCTGTAGAAAATGCCACAAGATGTCATTGGTTAGGTTCTTTTTCACGTACTGTACTTTCAAACTGTACACAGTACTGTAACATCACAATGGTATTCCTTTACATATACTTCACAGCACTACCCATTTTTGTATAGTACAGTTAGTACAGTAATACTGTAATATGATAAAGAATCATGTGAAACATACAGTAGGTACAGTCTGGAGTAGAAACTTGAAGATATACCTGTTCTCCAGTCGGAATGTCCTTATTATCGATGCTACTGTGTAGCGACTGAGGTTAGGGTGGACTCTTTGCCCAGCCTCTCTCGTGGACAGGCCATGATTTATCACATGGTCCACCAGAGTAGCCCTGATGTCATCTGATACATGTCTCCGCACTGGTCCTCGTCTTTGTCCTCGTCCTCTTCTGCGTCTGACTCCTCTCTCTCTTTGTTCTCCTCTGACTCTCATTGCCTCCATGCTTGCAAAGTTCTCAAAATGGCTTACCTGAGGCATATTTGTAGTGCTAAGGCTCAGACCGATTGGTGTACTGTTTTCTGTGCAAGTGTTTTCAGGTGTGTAAGTGCTACAATTGCCAGATGAGTTTTGCATTTTGAACAGAGTGCTTTCCCAATGATAACAGGTGATTTCGTTTTTGAACAAAGTGTCTAATGTAAGAAAACGTGTGTAGTGTTTTGCAATAAGTGTGTTACAATGTTGTGTTGACAATGTGTTTAAGCTATGGTTACACTGTGTTTAAGGTATGCTACAAGAAGTTTAGGTATTGAGGCTTTGGTCTAAGCATTCGGTTTTAGTGTGTAAGCAATGGGCAAAAACTGTATAGTTTTTGTAATTGAGATAGCTGTGTTAACAATTAGGAAATGTGCATTTCCTGTGTTGTGTGTATAACTAACTCAGCAGATATTTATTTGGGGCTAATTGAAAACATTCCAAGTGCAACTGAGAATTTAACAAATAATAGATTTTTGTTTTTTGTGTTTGGAAAAATGGTGCACAAATGATTGTGATTTTTGTAAAACCAATAAAAATAGCTGCAATTGTTTTTCCTGATGCATTAAAATTTTGGTTGGCAATGTGAACACATTTGAGAATTTTGTACACAAAGTTTTAAGAACATTATGCATATGATTTGTAATTTGTATGAAATGAATGAAAACTTACACTCTGTTTAGGACAATTACAAAGTGTTCAGATCACTGTGTTAATTGTTTTGAGAGCAGTGATCTGAGTTTGGAGAAGTGTCAAATCGACTGAAAGTTCTAAATGAAACACAAGAGCTGTTAGTTTTGAATGATGTGTCTAATGTACAGAACTGTGTTTAGAGTTTTGCAAAATGTTTGTTTTACAATAGCAAATTGTTCGTAATGTGCTTGTAGGTTTGCAGACTTGGTCTAAAGATTACCTACATGAGTGAATGGTTTTGCTGAGTGGGCCTCAAGTTCCACTTTTAGTGTCTAAGCAATTTTAAAAAAAACTGTAAAATAGTTTTGATTGAAGTGTTGGCTTTTGCAAGAGATGTCTGACGTTTTCCATGTTGTGTGTGTGTTTTGTGGTTTTGTGTGTGGAGTTTTGAGAAATGGAGCCATAGTTTCAAAAACTGTGTGTAAGCATTTTTGAAAAACTGTAAATGGCAGTGTTTTCTAAATGAAACACAGGACTGTGTTTAGTATTTTTCTAAAAGTTTGCGAACTGAGTGTAAAACATATAATGTGCTTGCAGTTTTGCTGACTTGGTATGAAGATTAGGTACATGAGTGAACGGTTCCCTAAGTGGGCCTCACATACAAACCCGATTCCAAAAAGTTGGGACACTGTACAAATTGTGAATAAAAAAGGAATGCAATAATTTACAAATCTCATAAACTTATATTTTATTCACAATAGAATATAGATAACATATCAAATGTTGAAAGTGAGACATTTTGAAATGTCATGCCAAATATTGGCTCATTTTGGATTTCATGAGAGCTACACATTCCAAAAAAGTTGGGACAGGTAGCAATAAGAGGCCGGAAAAGTTAAATGTACATATAAGGAACAGCTGGAGGACCAATTTGCAACTTATTAGGTCAATTGGCAACATGATTGGGTGTAAAAAGAGCCTCTCAGAGTGGCAGTGTCTCTCAGAAGTCAAGATGGGCAGAGGATCACCAATTCCCCCAATGCTGCGGTGAAAAATAGTGAAGCAATATCAGAAAGGAGTTTCTCAGAGAAAAATTGCAAAGAGTTTGAAGTTATCATCATCTACAGTGTATAATATCATCCAAAGATTCAGAGAATCTGGAACAATCTCTGTGTGTAAGGGTCAAGGCCGGAAAACCATACTGGATGCCTGTGATCTTCGGGCCCTTAGACGGCACTGCATCACATACAGGAATGCTACTGTAATGGAAATCACAACATGGGCTCAGGAATACTTCCAGAAAACATTGTCGGTGAGCACAATCCACCGTGCCATTCGCCGTTGCCGGCTAAAACTCTATAGGTCAAAAAAGAAGCCATATCTAAACATGATCCAGAAGCGCAGGTGTTTTCTCTGGGCCAAGGCTCATTTAAAATGGACTATGGCAAAGTGGAAAACTGTTCTGTGGTCAGACAAATCAAAATTTGAAGTTCTTTTTGGAAAACTGGAACGCCATGTCATCCGGACTAAAGAGGACAAGGACAACCCAAGTTGTTATCAGCGCTCAGTTCAGAAGCCTGCATCTCTGATGGTATGGGGTTGCATGAGTGCGTGTGGCATGGGCAGCTTACACATCTGGAAAGGCACCATCAATGCTGAAAGGTATATCCAAGTTCTAGAACAACATGCTCCCAGCATTTCTCAGTTTAAACATTTGATATGTCATCTATGTTTTATTCTGAATAAAATATTGAAATTTGAAACTTCCACATCATTGCATTCTGTTTTTATTCACAATTTGTACAGTGTCCCAACTTTTTTTGGAATCGGGTTTGTACCACTTTTAGTGTGTAAACAATTAAAAAAAAAAACTATAAGTAGCAAAACTGATGATACACCAATCAGAATCTCAGGATAATATAATTAGAGCCGTTATGTGCTTTGGAAAATGAATCCTAGTGTTGGGAGACAAAGAGGAAAAGAATGGGAAAAGTGAAGGGGACAGGGTAAAAGGACATTTGTTACTGATGATATACAAAGCATTATAGTTGACCATGTTCTTTTACATGGAATGACCATGAGGGAAGTTGGCCTATCTACAGGGTTTTTATACTACTTACACATACAGTATAATTACAGTACACAGTAGCAGTTCTTTAGATGAGAGAAGTTTCACTATTCTATGTACAGATAATACTATAGCACATGTTATACACCCTCATACTCATAATTGTCAAATTGATTTGTAGCGAAGCCTACTTCTTACATTTGGTATTTTTCAGGAACTGAGACAACTGTCTATAGGGGAGGGAGAGAAAGTCTTTTGTCAGAAGACTAAGAAACTGCTCTAGTATGGCAAATATGGTCACCAATACTGTAATGCAATTTGGCTGAGGATGCTGAATTTATTTATTACTGAAATTGACAGCATACTGTATTGTATTGCATACCAAGTTCATATTCAATTATTTATTATTCAATTATTCAATTATTTCATCTACTGCAAGATCTCTTTACAGTATAGTGTAATGAAAATATTTCTTAAAACTTACTGTTGAATTTCACTGTATCTGTATCCCTCTATTTATGTTGTATACTGTAGTAGACATTGAGCTGCAAAATGATCCCTTGATTGATTGTTAGCAATCAAGAAAAACTGTAAAAATCGTACATAAGCAATTGTAAAGAAAGACTTGGAGAAAAAGAGAACATATGCTCACAGCGTGTGCATATACACATACTGTACAACATACATGCACAGCATGACAAACAGTAAAAAATAGTAAATAACATGACGCTTTATGGAAAGCTTCTGGGGGAGAGATGGCAGCAGGATGCACTATGGGAAGAAGGCAGTCCAGCGGAGTCAGTGTTATGCTCTGGGTAATGTTCTGCTGGGAAACCTTGGGTCCTGGCGTTCATGTGGTTGTTACTTTGACAGTGCCACCTACCTACAGTAATGATCATGGTACAACCCTTCATGGCAATGGTGTTCCCTGATGGCAGTGGCTTATTTCAGCACACTGCAAAAAATGTTCAGAAATAGTTTGAGAAACAGGACAAAAAGAGTGTTGCCTCTGCCTCCAAATCCCCAGATTGCTAAATATTTATTTCTCTCCACATTGTAAAATCATTCGATTCATTCATGCATTTTCAAAGGTTGCATTTTGCACTGAAAATCAGAACAGTCTAAATACAATATAGTACATGAACAAAAACATTTGTGGAGACAAAACAAAAGCATGATTTTACTTTTTTTTTTTTTAAATGGTAAAAACACCTAAGCATCATCTCTTCGTCTAGCTGGATCTGGCCATAGCACTTCATCCACATCACAGGCGAAGAATCTTCTTGAATGGCGAATCCATCCTTGCACAGACCAAGGTATTGGAGTGAAAATTGTGGATGATCATGAAACCAGTTTTGGACCAGAGCAGATCAGTGGAAATCTGCTCTGCAGCCATTTGTTCTTCTGCTGTGACAATGTTGTGAAGTCTGTCTAAAAATGTGAGAATGTGGGCTGTGTTGTAAGGACCTAAGTTGGCATGGCGGTGGAGGACCCCATTCTGCGTGACTGCAGCACACATTGTGATGCTGCCTCCACGTTGGCCCGAGACATTCAAAATAGCTCTGTGGCCAATGATGTTTCTCCCTCTTCTTCTTACTTTAGTCAGGTTAAACCCAGCCTCATCTATGAAGATAAATTCATGTGGGACTGGATCAGCATCAATTAGCAAAACTCTCTGAAAAAAAAGAGACAATATGTAAAAAGGTTCTGTGTGCAGTGCACAGTACTGAAGTGTACATTACTTACCTCCACATATTCATGCTGTCTAATTCTTTTTCTAATGTAGAGAAGTGTGTTTAGTGTTTTGCAAAACACTGTGTGTAGTGTTTTGCAAAAAGTGTGAGGCTGAGAATGTGCTTATAGTTGTGCAGATCTGGGCTGAGGTTTTGCTCTTTGAGCGTCAGGTTTCACTAACTGTTTTAATTTTAATTTTAGTGTGCAAGCAATCGTAAAAAACTGTAACTCGTATTGAACCCAGAACATTTAAATAGTATAGAAAACTTCTATAGCACCTAAACATTACAGTCACCACAGAACAGTGAAGTCGGGAGACAAAAAAATACTTAATTAAAATGTTCTAAAGCGACATAATTACTGAACACTTTGTTGAACACAACTTATTATTATTGTGATCAATCCACTTAAATGTGAAAATTGAAGTTTACTTAATCCATTTGTGTTGGGACTACCTAATTTTTTCTTTTTTGTTGCAGTAACTGAAACTGCAGTAGATTTTTAGTTCCCGGCATAGGGATGATGCATAGGGATGGATCAGGAGAGTAAATATTGAAATGAAGTGTTATTTTATGTGTTTTGAGTAAAGGGAAAGACCTGATAGTATGTTCAATTATGTTTAATTATGACATTTAAAAGAGTTTCTGTCATGTGTCATGTCAAAGTTTTTTGTGGTTACCATTGGGGTGAAAAGTACAGCTTGCAGTTAGGATGTACGTGACAACAATGATGAACTGTCACTAATGCTAGTCATGTTAATGCTAGTGCAGTAGCAAGTAACTTTTTACTTCTTTATTGCATAGTTATGTAAAAATGTTGTGCTAGCTACAGAAACTTTTTAAATGTACAGTATAACTGATCATTAACAGGTCTTTCTGTTTACTGTAACACATATACTGGAATATATTCAACATAATTTAGTTGTTATATCTAAAAGACATTAAGTAAAAATATATGTTAAAAATTAAAATGAATTAATTTTGTGAAACCACTTGCCTTTTTCTTTGTGTCAAGACTATCACAGAATTAGTCTAAGGTAAGGGGTGGATTGTGTTTCCTTTTTGTATGAGATGATTGAATTTGAATGATGAGAAAGATTCTCTATACATTAATCCACTTCCACATCAGTCTGAAGTGCTTTGATCTGCTTTCAGCCTAGAGCTTAAGTGTGTTTTTGTTGGATGAAAAGATCAGACTCAGGTTCTTCCTTCAATTATTGTACGTTTATGGATATTTTTGGTCATTTTATCCTCTGCCTTTATTGCAGACAAGAATTGTCCAATAGTCCAATCACTTGTCCAGTGCCCACAAACGAGTTACGTGCCAAAGCTCAATACTTAAGGCTAGAGGTTTGTTCAAATCACTAATGACTGGTAATGCTTATACCATTAATGAAGAAAACTTGACCATGTGATACAATGAAGTTCAGTGTGATTGACAAAATCTGGTAGAGCTGCTTGACTGATTGCCAGTAGACTTTTGTATAATGGTATTCTTCTCTCCTTATCTATACTGATGGAATATCTTCTACCTATGCAGAGTTGAAGGTGATTTTGTGTTGTTACACTATCTGATGTTCTTGCTACCCTTGTGAAAAGGAAGTGATTTTAATTGTATTGAACGTGCTCTTGCAGTCTCACTTAAGTACACTTTTAATGTCTTTTTTTTTACTTTAAAAATACATTTCAAATCATTGTTTTAATAATCTTTTGTCATGCTTTAAAGAAGTACACTTATGTTGATGTGTTGATTAACATACTAAAACACACGTAAGTACTTTTATAACTTTAACTGTAGCGTGTTATTCAATTACAGTAAAGTTAATATATATTTTACATATACTAAATTGCAACTTCATCATTATAAATGTGTAATTACTCATATATTGTAATACATAACATAATCTGCAAGTTTTAATAGAAATGACCTTAAAGTATATTTTAGTTTACCATAAATGCTTAACCATATTTCAAAAACAATAGAAGTAATTATGAAATTAGCCTACATATAAAGATGTACTTTCGTCCTATACTTAAGTGAGACAAAAAACCTCTCTAAAGGTCAGCTAAATGCATTTAATATAAATTTAAACTATGATAAATGTAACCTACTATAATATATATAAATGTTAATAAATGTTAACATGTAGCAGGCACTACAGATGAAAAATAACGGCTAACTCGGCTAACTCTGGCGCATTTACTGAAAAGTTTATTAATATGCAGTGTCCCTGCTAAAAATGTGTCTGAAAACATTACATTAAGTTTGCATTTAAGTATATTCTTTTTTCAGTTTTGCTAATGTATATACACAACCTGCAATAGTTTATTTTTCACAAATCTAATGTTTTCTATCTAGTGTGCAAGTTCTGCCCTGAAGGTTTGGGCTTATTTCAGAGCCACAGAGAATGCAAGGTCATGCAGTGAGCACAATACAATCACCTATAGATTAAGCAGCTTCAGTATGATTGACTCACATTTCAAGGGTGAAATAATGGTGTGGCTGAGAATTTCAAAGATGAATTATGCAATGCAACCCTCTTGCTTTGATTTTTAATATAGTAATATGGTGCAGCTTCACCATACTTCTTGTTTGCCTGTTGTTATGATATCACATGGTAATGTGAAAGTATAACAGACAATCATTTTGGAGTGCCACAAACACACACACACATCCGCACAAACATCTTGTTACATTAAGTCCATAAGTGCCCCAGCAGGTCACAGATCAATCAGAATTAACAGCAGCCCACCCACACTCAGGTCATCATTTTAAGTAGCTGTCTAATTTAGTTTGAATGTGTGCGACAGAGAAAGAGAGAGAACACAGGCGGGTGAAATATGTGAAAGAATAGTTTCATCAGTCCAATGGGTTTTTTTTTTTTCCTGCTGTCTAAACAAAATTATAGGAACTGAAGTAGAAAAATAGCCTTTGGCTTTAGAGGCGAAGCTCAATTAATCTGTTCATTTTAAACAATCTGTCAAGCCAGCATGTGGTCATAGCTAAAGTAAATATGAATCAAGTCGTGTTTCAGCATGGATGGAGGCATCGGTGATCTTTTCACAGATTAACCTTTAAATGTGACTGGACAGGCACCACAGGCTTAACATTATATCACTCGAGAAAAATCAAGGCAAGGTGTTATAAATAGTAGGCCTACATGCATTTCACTCTCTATCAATCTCTATTGTCTAGGCTACATACACTTCAGAATCTATACCGTGTTTTTCTTTAGATGACAAAAAAAAGGATTTACAATCACACACTTGCTTATTGTCAAGAATATGACATAAGCCAACACCACTGCAAGCAAACGCGAGCTAATGGAATTTCTTATTATAATTTGGAAACAGTTATTCGGTTATTGTATCAAACTTATAGATAAAATGATTATGGAAAATATCTGAATCAAGTGTCGTGACAACTATCTGAATGAACACTGAACGAATGATCTGTGGTTCATGAAAGTCAATATACCGAGTCAATTGGAAGCATCAGAATACATTTCTTGTAGCTAGTCTCTGATGCTGTGCTGATGTGTGCGGCTGGTTGCATGGAAACTGATCAGTGCTCTCTCTCTCTCTCTCTCTCTCTCTCTCTCTCTCTCTCTCTCTCTCTCTCTCTCTCTCTCTCTCCGAGTCCAGACGCGTCCACGACTCGCGCTGCGTGCGGATTTTCAACACTACACTAGACGGAATATTTGCGCAAATGACAAATGCCGAGAAGAGCAGAGGAGATTTCAGAAGACAGAGAGGAGAAATGTAAGTCAGCCTTGTGTTTGAATGAGAAGCGCACTTAACGCTCGCTATTACATGCCAACGCGTTTAAACGAGGAAATAAGACACACGACAGCTGTACAGTAACGTTTAGATAGTCTATAGGTGTTTGATTGAGGTTCATAATAATAGCGTAAACTATTGGTTTTATTTGTAATGCTAACTAAACTAACTAAAACACTTGTAACTCTTGCAAAACTTACAAAACACAACTGTTTTTACTTACCTAAAATATTTATTTGCATATTAAATTGTTACCTTTAGATAAGTTTTTAATATTTTCTTAAATATTCTAATTAATAGCCTGCTATACTCCATAAAAAGTAAAATTGTAAAGTACAGTTGCTACTTGAGGAGTCATTTGTACCCAATGTTATGCTTAAAAATTAATTAATGTGGTCAGGTTGATTCAGTCATTTTAAATAATATTTTGACTTGAATAAAACGTATTACAACTTCATTTAGATCTTACAACATAAAGCATAAAAAAAATCTTGCAGTGCAGTTGTCTTAATAATTAGTGGGGACAATAACTAATGTTTTTAATGTTTTTAACTGTTCTGATATATGTGGAGACACAATAGGCCTACTCATAAAATCTGGACTTCATTTATACATACATCACTTAATTTGTCAGTTCACCTTTAGACCTTCAAGATAATAGGCAATGATGTGTGTTTTATGGTTATTGATAGGTCAGATTTATGTAGATTATTGATTCTAAAAAAAAACTCAGATAATTGAACAGTTCAGGTTGGCGCCCGGGGCTCTGTGTAAACTATCACACACTCCAGCATTCAGGAGGACACAGACATTGTTTGAAATTAATTATTAAAGAAGACTAGAGATGAGGTAGCACAATATTTTGTAGACTAAGAACTGTTACTCATGGTTAAAGCTTTTCTTGGTTTCATAAGACATAAACTAAACCAAATAATGAGCTGCCGCATACATGATTTATATCACACTCAAACAGCTATTATAATATAGTTGTTTTTTGTTTGTTTGTTTTTACCACCATTGTCTGTTCTCTCGACACCCACACTCATTTTACCTTTACAGAGTGTTCTGTATAAAACTGAAAATATGCAATTACCCTAAAGATATTTCTGCTTGCTCTGACCCTGAAAATTACTTTATGTTTTAATGTAACATTATGTCATTCAGTCATGTTAAATAAAGTTAGACATAATTTGAATATTACCACATTTGTTAGCACATTTTCAGGTTACTGAAAAATGGATTTACAGTGTTGAAGAGTACATTTACAGTACCTGGAAGAGGCAACATGATTTTAAATCCTGAAACATGGTTCTTTTGAACAATTCATGAGTCCAGTCTAGCCAAAGAGATCTATACAACCTGTAGAGACATAGCCTATATGTTAGCATGCATCTCAGTGATAGTTGTTTAGCTGGCGCAGGACATGCTCCCATCTTTGCTTATGGGCACTTGGTTTTTGAAGTATTTGAGCCTATCTCTTGAGCCATAATTGGAATGGAAGCTGCAAAAAAATTACATCATGGCAGCTCTGATTGGCTAATGGCACCACAAGAATGTGCATAGTCCCAAGAACCTATATCGACTATCCTAATCTGTGATGTGAAAGGCAGCAAACAGGGGAAAATAGTCCAATTCATTTTATTTAGTCAGAAAACCAAATTTGAATGGCCATCATAGGTGATCTGACCTACTCTAACTGCAATTAATGTTAGAGCTCTCTAGAGTCAGTCATACCAGGCTGCCTTGTCTCATAATGCTTACATTCAGAAAGAGCAACAAGAGTAACTGTTTAATAAAATGACAATATGGCAATATCAGGCCAATTATCATCTAAGTCAAGTTCTATCTAATGACACGTCATTCAGTACAGTTCAGTTCAGCTCTGTCAAAGCTTCTATCCTCCTTTCCTGTCCCTACTCTAATGTATTTTTCATTCTCTTCACAATATACTATGTTCTTGTTTGAGAGTCTGGACACAAATCTTATGAAGTTCATGGACAAGTCATCGAAAAAGTTAGGAATCGCTGAAGACAAAAATATCTGTGTCCATGGCTGGTCATACAAATCACATGCATTTCCATGCTGGTTTGAGTTGATTTGTGCTGATTAGTGGCGGTTTGGGGTCTTACTGATGGACCAGCATAGCCATGTTTTTCAAAGGGAGAAAATGTTAGACAAGTTAGTTAAGAAGTGTGGTGGGTAAACAATCCCATGCAGCTGACAAGCATCCAAAACACATACATGTACTAATGTATTTTCAATAGGGATGAGGCGGAAATAGTAATCATATGTGTCTGTAATTTGCGACTCTCGTCTATTAATTAATATCACCATTTACATCACTAACACACTATTTTACTCCTATTCCAATCTAAACATGTTTGTTGGCCTTTTATTGCAGGGTCAGGGTCACATCAGTTTTCTCCCCCAAAATGTTCCGTCCTGAACCTTTTAACCTCATTTTTTCGTCCTTCTCTTCTTTCTTCTCTTCTGTAATGGAAGACTCGCTCCTCAGATTCTCTTGTTTCCTCTCTTGTTCTCTCTGTTGAATCATGTAAACATCCTGTGTGGTTTCTCCTCACCCCCTGCATGATTCCTTCTCATGTCTTGTTGCAACCTTTACTCAGTCCATCTCTGTCCATTCAGCTGTTATTGAGCTTTCATTGATTTTCTTTTCTGGTTCTCTCAGCTATACTTCTCTGCAAATCTCTGTTTTAGGTGTTTGTTGTCCTCATCTTTCATTGTCTGTCTGTCTCTCCTAATGTGTCCAGCTCACACTATCACTTGCGAAAATGTCATGACAGAACCCTGTTGTGTATTCATGAGCGGTACAGCTTGGGGTTTGTGACTCTTATCTAACCTCTCCTCCATCACTTTGCTCATTGTTCCTTAGGTCAAACCTCCCTACTTTAAGAAAGAAAACTTAGTGGGACAGCAAGGTTAAAATTAGTTTTCTTTTAAACCTGGGTAAATAACTGTCTTGGGGGTTTTTGTTTTGTTTTTTTTTTGGCAGGGGAAGACTTTGGTCACTGAAGCATGAAAGCTGAGGTAATGCCTTCCTTTCTCTCTCTCTGTCTCAGCCTTCAGTATTTGCCTGGCATTTCAGCTGCTTTTGTAGTCTAGAACGTCTTATTTCCCCTTCCCTTCAACAAACAGCCCCTCCTTTAGGAGACTCCCACTCGTTATGTGATACTAAGAGGTACTTAGAGATCGATTTCATTTTTAATCTGCGTAAGTGGACAGTGGCAGTGGACAAATGGTCCGCTACCATTTGTCAACTACAAACCTACTGACTTTTATTCTTTCTGGCTGTGTTATTTTAAAATTCAGAATTATAAGTGCACTCAAAATAATAATAATAATTTTGCTTCTTGTTCAATTTACTTAAAGAAAACAAATTAATCCAACAAATGAATTGTTCATTCAGATTACTTAATCCATTCGTGTTGAGAATAGCTGAATGATTTTTTTTTTATTTGAGAATATGTGAATGATTTTATTTGTGTTAAAGTACCATCATGGTTTGCACATGGCTAGGGAGAGTAAATGTATGTGCAAAGAAAATATGTCACCCTGGACCACAAAACCAGTCATTTTTTTTTTTTTTAAATTGAGATGTATACATCATCTGAAAGCTGAATAAATAAGATTTCCATTGATGTATAGTTTGTTAGGATAGGACAATTTGGCTGAGATGCAACTATTTGAAAATCTGGAATCTGAGGGTGCAAAAAAATCGAAATATTGAGAAAATCGCCTTTAAAGTTGTCCAAATGAAGTCCTTAGAAATGCATATTACTACTAATAATACATTTTTGATATTTTTATGGTAGGACATTTACAAAAAATCTCCATGAAACATGATCTTTAATTAATATCCTAATGATTTTTGGCATAAAAGAAAAATCAATAATTTTGACCATACAATGTATTGTTGGCTATTGCCACAAATATACTCATGCGACTTATGACTGGTTTTGTGGTCCAGGGTCACATATATGTTTAGCTCGCTAGTAAATAAACATGTCAAAAATACTTATTAAATGCTATATAGGCATGTCTAAGTTTAGTTGTTTATGTTTAATTGAGTTTACTCAAGTTTAGTTCATCCTACATTAAGTATTTGAGTAGAAAAAAAAACATGCTTACATTGAACTGCACTGTACATAATTGGGGGGGCGGGGGGGGGTTAATATATAGAGGTGCTGTAATACATAAATAGAGAACCAGTGATTTTTGTTTGTTTTGTTTTGTTTTTGGTGATATTGGTAGAAGCTGCAGGCTTGTGTGGATTTATAAATCATTTTTCTTACAATAGTTAAGTTTGGAAGTTATTGAAGCCAACCATGGCAGCTTCTAGAGCACGTTGCCCTGAAGATTTGTAAGGGGATAGCCGCTTCTTATATACTGCTGATATATTAATGAGCTAACGTTGGAAGCTATTTTTAGAAGGCTGGACAAAATAAATTAAAAAGTGTGAATTACAAGGCAAGTTGTTGTTCATCGTTACTTGCACTTTAGACAAAATGAGCTGCGTCTTAAGTGAAACTATTATTATAGATTACTGACCACACCGCTGGTGGGATTAAATATCCAAAATGGCAACCCCAGTTCGAATAGCGGGCAGTGTTCCTTGCCTGCTCTCTCTTGTACTGTACATCAATATTTAGGACAACCAGTCTTTGTTGTAAGACTAACAAAGTTAAATATAAGTATTCAAATTAAGATTTATTTGGGAAGTTTATGAAACATAGATATAAATTTGGCTCAGGATAAAGCAGGATATTGCACTTTGCAAGTCTGATATGTTCAAAAGTCAATCTTAAACTGAAAAAAAAAACCCCACTGAATATTTAAGTGTATCACCAAATTCAGGTATCCATAACAAATATACATTTTCCATTGGATTTCACATAGTGAGGAGACATGCTTTTGCATTTTAAATGAGTTAATAAATGTAAAATGTGCTTAAAGCTGCAGTAAAAATAAATTGGAAAATACATTTTCTCCATCTGTGAGTCACTTTGCACATTTCGGTTTTCCGATATCGTGTTTGCTGACATGTCTTTGGATGGCAGGGTTATGGATAAAGGTTGAGTGTAAAACAGCTAACATCATCAAGCAAGGCAAAGCTGGTTTTCTGTGGCCAGTTGCATAAACTGCTAAGACTAGTTTTACAAGTTATTCATCACATTTTTTTTTATTTAAGGCTGTTCATAACATTTTCAAGTCAGTTACCTAAAAATAGTAGATTGGTCTAATTTAATACCAAAAAGTATGACTGTATAATATTATATATATAGTACCTCTACTTACTACTTACTATATATATATATATATATATATATATATATATATATATATACACTCACCTAAAGGATTATTAGGAACACCTGTTCAATTTCTCATTAATGCAATTATCTAATCAACCAATCACATGGCAGTTGCTTCAATGCATTTAGGGGTGTGGTCCTGGTCAAGACAATCTCCTGAACTCCAAACTGAATGTCAGAATGGGAAAGAAAGGTGATTTAAGCAATTTTGAGCGTGGCATGGTTGTTGGTGTCAGACGGGCCGGTCTGAGTATTTCACAATCTGCTCAGTTACTGGGATTTTCACGCACAACCATTTCTAGAGTTTACAAAGAATGGTGTGAAAAGGGAAAAACATCCAGTATGCGGCAGTCCTGTGGGCGAAAATGCCTTGTTGATGCTAGAGGTCAGAGGAGAATGGGCCGACTGATTCAAGCTGATAGAAGAGCAACTTTGACTGAAATAACCACTCGTTACAACCGAGGTATGCAGCAAAGCATTTGTGAAGCCACAACACGCACAACCTTGAGGCGGATGGGCTACAACAGCAGAAGACCCCACCGGGTACCACTCATCTCCACTACAAATAGGAAAAAGAGGCTACAATTTGCACGAGCTCACCAAAATTGGACAGAAGACTGGAAAAATGTTGCCTGGTCTGATGAGTCTCGATTTCTGTTGAGACATTCAGATGGTAGAGTCAGAATTTGGCGTAAACAGAATGAGAACATGGATCCATCATGCCTTGTTACCACTGTGCAGGCTGGTGGTGGTGGTGTAATGGTGTGGGGGATGTTTTCTTGGCACACTTTAGGCCCCTTAGTGCCAATTGGGCATCGTTTAAATGCCACGGCCTACCTGAGCATTGTTTCTGACCATGTCCATCCCTTTATGACCACCATGTACCCATCCTCTGAGGGCTACTTCCAGCAGGATAATGCACCATGTCACAAAGCTCGAATCATTTCAAATTGGTTTCTTGAACATGACAATGAGTTCACTGTACTAAAATGGCCCCCACAGTCACCAGATCTCAACCCAATAGAGCATCTTTGGGATGTGGTGGAACGGGAGCTTCGTGCCCTGGATGTGCATCCCACAAATCTCCATCAACTGCAAGATGCTATCCTATCAATATGGGCCAACATTTCTAAAGAATGCTTTTAGCACCTTGTTGAATCAGTGCCACGTAGAATTAAGGCAGTTCTGAAGGCGAAAGGGGGTCAAACACAGTATTAGTATGGTGTTCCTAATAATCCTTTAGGTGAGTGTATATATACAGTTGTGCTCAAAATTATTCATACCCTTGGTAAATATGACCAAAGAAGGCTGTGAAAATAAATCTGCGTTGTTAATCCTTTTGATCTTTTATTTTAAAAGTTTACAAAAATCTAATCTTTCATTGGAAAATAAAAATTTTAAATCGGGGGAAAATCTCATTATGAAATATATATACATATATATAAAGTAGAGGTACCAGAGGAATTGTTTTAGTACTTTTTGTTAATAAGAACCCCATGAGAACTGTACCAATGTACCAATTCTGAAACCATGGCAGTCCGCTCTCACAGCTCAATGCTTTTTTCCACCTCAACGTGCACTGTATGTCCATCAGACTCTGAGACAAGCTAAATAAGTTGTCTTGTCACAATGCCAGAGAAGGGAAAGGCAATTGTCTGCCTCTCTAAAACTCTTTATTTAGCTGGGCCTCTCTGTCTAGTTAATTGAATATAATATATAACAGTTCTTAGTCTTTAACAAAAGAAAACTTATAAAAGGCATTTACATTCGGCCACTTCATACGCTTTATGTGAGCAAAGGGAAGTCCCGCAATCAATGTGTGAGGGAGCAGCCATAAACGGTAGATGTGAGAACTGAAACACTAATTGCACGTTTAACAGAAAATTTCTCACAGGGCGTTAGAATAACCATAGTGTAAGTGAACACCATTTCACAGATATGGCTAAGAGCAGATGGAACCCAAGAAGACAGCATTTCAGTCAAGATGTGTAAAGTGTAAATAGGCTCAAAATCTAGAAGGCAAATTTCTTGGTAAGTCTGCTTTGTGATTCATATTAGATTTTTAAAATTAAGGAAAAGGGCAGACATCTGGCAACACAGTATTATAACTTTTATGTAACTGTTCTACCTATTTGAAGTTTCTAGACCCAAAACATCTTGTTCACACGCCTTGTCATCTTTTGTCAGTCCTGGATTGCGTTAATGCCTGCGGCAGAGCTGTGAATTAGGCCAGCATATAGCAGGGATTTCAATCAACCAACACTTTTGAGGAAGTGCCACTTTTCCCTTATCAACATGAGTGCATATTCATTGAAAGTTTTTTAATTGTGTGAGCCTTGCTTAGCATGTGTAGCAAAAAGGCTATAAAGTCGGTGGGTAAATAATAATAGCTAAAACGCCCATTGCTTTGAGCAAGGAGCAAACCATTTACCATGAGTAAATTAAAATTGAAAGGTTAAGGCATCAATCTGTTTATTAGATCTGGGCTGTATGGGTTTGTAATCCTGGCATATATGGTTCTATGTATGTGTGTCTGTGTATACTACACATACACCAGAAGGTAGGCTATAATACGTGATTCATTGTGAGTTAATTAGGGGCAAAGTAGGCTATGTACAGATCCTTAAATCATAAGAGATTGGTGAGGCATTGTTGCAACAGATGACAAGAAAAAGGAAATTAGATTTAGTAATAGATTGTACATGTAGTTAAACAATAGCATGACTGCATTAAATAGTAGGCTATTAAATAGAACTGGGCAATATAGAAAAAATATGATCTCTGCATTATTCATTCTTTTGATAACGTTTGAAATATATCTCAATATTTATGCATTTGCTTTTAAGGGTCATTTGTTTCAGTTAGAGGAATAATTTTTTACCAAATGTTGTAATCAGTAAACAGAGTCTTAACATTCTCATACTTCAAAAGCATTGCACACATGAAGCAAGAAAACCAATTCTGATCTTTACATATTCCGAAGTCTGAAATATTAAAGAAATATATATTCTCTATTAACTGGTTATGGTATTCTTCAATCTTCTAGGCTTGCAAGCTGTTGGGGATTTTGATGTCTGGTACAGCCTCCTGGATGTTCTCAGCACAGGTGATACTCTAAAGGGATTATGCCCGCCAGCCCACAATGCTGCTACCCTCAGGTTGGCTGCTTCGGCACTCTGTGGTCATGTGGTTGCTGTTTCACAGCTTGGTGCTGATGACACTGTGTTTCCACCACGCTGCAACTTCCTGCTCCAAACGCTGCTACTGTTCAGACAGCGAGGGCTCATATGGCGGCAAGACCATGCGCTGCAGCAACCTGCATCTTACTGAGATCCCTCAGGACATTCCCAATGACACACGACGCCTCTACCTGGACTACAACCTCCTGACCAGCATCCCTGCCAGTGCTTTTCATGATCTTCCACTTCTAGCTGAACTAGATCTTTCCCATAACGAACTGGCTTTGCTTGAACCTGGAGCCTTTAGAGGCTTGGCAGCCTCTCTACAGTTTCTGGATCTCTCGTCCAACCAGCTCATGATACTGGACCCAGATGCCTTTGAAGGTGTTAGAGCAAGATCCAACCTCACTGGAAACCCTTGGCACTGTGACTGCAGGCTGCAGACAGCCCTTCCACGCCTAGACCTAGAGCCTGTGTCTTTAACTGGCATTATCTGTCAGACGTCTGAACCTTCAGACTCTGGAGCCCAAGGTGTGCCTTTCCTGCTGGCCAAAGACCTGGACCTGTGTGTGGTGCTCAAAAAGACCACGGACGTGGCCATGTTGGTGACCATGTTTGGATGGTTCACCATGGTCATCTCCTATTTGGTCTACTATGTGAGACACAATCAGGAAGATGCCAGGCGCCACCTGGAGTATCTCAAGTCTCTGCCCAGCAGGCAGGGCAAGTCTGAGGAGTCTTCCACCATCAGCACTGTGGTATAGCGCCAGGCCAAGTGCTCATGACATGTGGAGGAAGCTTCTCAGGCTGCCAAAAGGAAATAGGCACACTGTGCAATGGGCTACCTGTCTCTAAAGTTAAAATTGAACAAACCCTTGGAAAAACTAAGACCCCTTGAATTATTTACCACACAAGTTACCACTCGGGATTGATCTGTACCCTCCCAAAGAAACAGAAAGAACTTCTGACATATGATGCTTCTTGACCAGTGGAGTGCAATGCCCACAATAGGGAAATGTGAAACACATCATGCTGAGACAGAAACCATCCACAGACACGTGGCTGGACAGAGATGACTAGAGACAGAAGGAGGGAAATCACAGAGGCCATCTAATCCAATTCCGATGAATAATTGATTCAGAAATGGCCGAGCTTGAGGCTCATCTTGACTAAGAGGTTTTTCTACTCTGCACGCTTTTAAAGGAGGCGTCTTTTTTTCATTCAGTGGTTCTTTTTTTCAGTCCATTTGACAGGCAACGCACGGAGCATAAAGCACTCGTCCTACTGGGTATTTACAAAAAGTACTGTTGTTGTCCCTGCAGGCAACATCAAAATTTTACAGAGCAACACATTCTTGCATGCATCAATGATTTTTCAGGTGTCTCAGTAAACATAGTATACAAACTGTGCAAAAGTAAAAAGCACTGTAGATTGCTTTGATGCTCAGTGGTTAGGTTTTTAGGGAAGAACAGAAAAGCTATTTTCTTCATGAATTCTGCAGCGTTAATGACGTTGTGACTTAAAAGAAATAAACAGGTTGGCTTGTTATTTTCATGATCAATCACTGTAAGATAAATCACTGTTAAAGTCATTTCAAGGGAAAACACCCTGGGCATTTATTTTTTAAAAATATGATTTAAAATGTTTCAAAACTTTTATGTTTAAAGATAATGAGACAATGTTGACGACCACATAGTGTGTTTGCACTGTTATTGATATGTCACATCCAATACTGTGTGATTGTTCAGTTTTTTATGTGGAGTGCCAGCAAGAATAGTTCAGAATGTCTGCCAAGATAAACCATAAGTTAAAATCAACCTGAATGCTCTGCCTGCGTGATTTAATGTCTTCAAAGCTTTACGAGTCATATCCATAAATTAAGAATAGCATTTTGTTAATCCTTTACAAAAGGCAGTGAGGGGTATGTCATGAAATTCCTCAGAAAAGTCCAAAACCTAATGAGCTGCCTACTAAGACATTTTAAGGTATCATATGTAATCCAGACAAGAAAGCTGTGATTGTGCTGACATTTGGCTATGTAGACAGTAGATAACGAGGCAGCTCACTAGGTTATAACTGTAGTCATCTGAGATCTGAATGTGGTTGTAAATTATTTCAAAGCACTAGAAACAAAGAAAGAAAAAAGAAATGTTACATTTTACAATAAGGTTCTATACATTAACATTAGTTAATGCATTATATATCATGAATAAACAGTGCTCTGTATTTTTTACAGCATTTATTCATCTTTATGTTCGTGTTAATTTATAAATATACAATTGTTCATCGTTGGTATGTAAAGGTAAACATCTATTAGTGTATGTGAAAATTCAAAATTCACCAAGATTAATAAATGCTCTACAAGCACTGTTAATTTTTTAATGTTTTTAGCTATTGTGTTAGCTAACTGCTTACTATATACAACCTTATTGTAAAGTGTTAGTGAAATAAATTATTTGCTGGTCATGTATATGTTGGATCATTTGTTGGATATCAGTGCAAGTAACAGAAAAGGATGCATTATGTGGATGCAAAATGAATAAGAAAGGGTATTTGATTTTCCTGTTTGTTTGAAAGTGTTATCTGTAGTGCCAACATGGCATTGTTTTTTTGGTTTCAGTAATAGCAGGGTGTATTCAAGATTGATCCATTGATCCTAACATAGTTCAAGAAATGTCATGCTGAAAATGAAGGTCAACTCTGAGAGGTAAGCTTTTTTTTTTTAATTTGTAATACTACTTTATTTTTTACTTTAACTATGGATTGTGCACTTTCAGCTTTAACAAACAAACAAATAAAATAAATACAATACAATAAATAACAACAATCATAATAAATTAGACAAAGACAAATTGATCCTACACTTTTTTGCATATATGTAAATTGTTTAAATTCTCCATTGCCTGAATCCATTGCCTGCATTGCCTCAAAACACATTCCTGGCCATCTTCACAAACATGCATTCACATACAAACATTATGGCCTGCATCAGTGCAGGAAGCTGTGAAAGTCGCCCTGGTACAAAATGACCCATAAAAAATATAATCCACCTATTATATATGATAGTTGTCTCGGAATGTCTACACTACTGCATAACTAACATTTGCAATATTGCAATACATTTAGCAAATTGTCAAGGAAAATTCCAAGTCCTATACAAATTAAGCTCAATCGATAGCACTTGTGGCTTAATGTTGATTACCAACATTTATTTTGACTTGTCCCATTTTCTTATAAGGAAAAAAGCAAAAATCTGGATTACAGTGAGACACTTACAATGGAAATATAATAGGGCCATTAAATTTTTTTTAAAATACTTACTGTTTTAATAGTAGTACTAAAAACAGGATTTTAGTTTAAAAAAAATTGTTTACTAACCATTTCTGTGTGATTTACATCCAATTTTACAACTTTGTTGCCTTAACAACTCCTAAAACAACAGTACAAATGGCAAGAACAAATTTACAGCTCAAATAATACAGCTGTAACAGAATTAATGTAAGTGCTTTAGTAAAAAAATAAGATTTTACTTTATTTTGATGGTCCCTTTAACACATTCTGTTGACTCTAAGTAACGTTGCACCTACATGTCTACTAACCAGCGGCTTTAGATGTGGTGACCCCTTCTAGACGTGGTTTCCTTCCTGAGTTGCTGTGAGGTAGATTTCCCTGCCCTGGACTGTTGCCCAGGGAACCTTGAGGAATCTTCCTGGCAGCTATGGATGTTCTGAAAAGGCATTCCCATAGGGACTGGAAATTCGAATACGGGAGAAGAAAAACATGACCTAGTCTAGTTACAGAGCCTGAAATAGCATGAGTCCCATATAATATACTGGGAGAAGAATGAGAGACCTAAGCATTTGTGCTTCAATTAGAGCTGTTAGATGTTGGTTAAATACTGAACTTCTGTCACGTGAGGTATTGTGAAGTGAAACTGGGTATTCAATAAGAAAAAACGTAGAACTTCAAAATGTCTGCAGATAAACCCAATCTCTAGCCAGTGTTATTATAGTATTGATTTTAAAATTAGTTTTTATTTTTATATTTTTCTCAATTTTAAATTGAATTTGGTAGTTTTTATTAGTTTTTGTATTTTAAAAACAATACTATTTAGTTATTAATTTTTACGTTAGTTTGAGTAATTTTAGTTACTGTATAGAGATTAACCTCTAAAACATGAAAAAGGAATGAATATTAGATTTATGTCACTCTTAAATTCTGATGGTACTGTTAAACTTACAAACAGACAAACTTACTAAGAAAGAATATGGTAACACTTTACAATAAGGTTGTATTAGTTAATGCATTAGCTAACATGAACTAACCATGAACTGTTCAGCATTAGTTAATCTTTGTTAACGTTAGTTAATAAAAATACAGCTGTTCATGGTTTGTTCATGTTAGTTCACAGTGCATTAACTAATGTTAACAAGATTTTAATAATGCATTAGTAAATGTTGAAATTAACATTAACAACGATAAATAAATGCTTTATAAGTGCAGTTCATTATTAGTTCATGTTAACTAATGTAGTTAACTAATGTTAACTAATAAACCTTGTTGTAAAGTGTTACCGAGAATATAACACATGCTTACAATTTTTCAAACATCTAGCAGTGGTTCTAATTTACACTTTTCCATTCTATAATTCAACCATGAAACACATTCATCTCCATATGATACACAGCACATGAATTTGGAGACCCTCTGGTTAGAATTATCACAGCGTGGGGTTGCAAATGTAGATACCAAAGTGCACATCTGTACGTGTTTATTCTGATATTCTAAAGTTTTTGAATATGATGCATCATTCACTTCCATGGAACAGATGACAAATGGAATGAGTTACATATACCACACAAAATATTAATGACATAGCAGCCCTATAATATGGCATGTGAAATATAACAATGTTATATTGTAAAAATATTTAGTCATATTCAAACCCTGTAACAATATAAGCAATTTACAAGACATTTTAATTCCTTGTGCCTCATGAAACATATTGAACCCCATTTATATAATTGATATCCTTGAACATTTTGAGAAAGAAAGAAAGAAAATCGCTAAGAAATTGTGTGGTGGCCCTCAAACGGTCTTCAGATCTATGTGCAAAATATGCTTTCAGGCATGATGAAGGGTAAACAAATGCAGATCACACAATCTAAAAGCACTGGTACAAGATAACCGGATACAAGATAACAGGAGTCAGATGAACCATGACATGGTTCATCTGACTCCTGAGTGGCAATTACATTCAAGACTTGACAAAAAATGCACAGAGAGTGAATGAGAATATAAATACACAATTATGAAAAATTATGAGCAGGTGTGAGCAATCAAGATTTCAATTCCGTGCCTTCGGTGAGTAAAACAATCAGCAGACATTCAAAAAAATTGTGAACATGAAAACAGAATTTCATAAGCTCATCAATTTGAAGGTTGCTCTGGCAAATATAAAGTCTTATTCTTTGAATTATGGTATAATGGTAAATGTTTTTCTCATCTGAAATGATCAGATCAGTGTTGTCAGATCAGCGAGAACTAATAGTGGTTGGTGTTAGTGAATCAAATCTAGCACAACATGTCTTGAGGCAGCATTTTTTTGAATATGTGCAAGTGAATGAGATTAAAGTGCTGCAGTGCAAAGCTATTGCCTGGCTTCGGAAGACTTGGTAATAATTCTGATTTTTTTTCAACAGCCCCATTCCCCATTAATTGCCATTGTTTTGAAAAGAGCTGCGTGAACATTCTTAAACTCATCTTATCTTGTCTTCCTATAAAGAAATCCATACAGGAACATAATGATAATGAGAGAATAATATATTAATTTTGGGGAGAAATGTTCTCTAAGGAAGCCATCAATTTCTCCATAAAGGATCAGTACTTTTGAAATATAGATGGTAAGGCTTTCACTTGCTCACATCTCACTCTCACTCAGACGTGACAAAAATGGAAACAGAATCAGACAACATATGGAAATACAACAGTATATATTTACACACAATGCATCATTGACAAACTTGTATAGACAGTATATAGTTGTAGCCTAGAGACATTTGTCTCAGACAGCTCAGTAGAACAGTAAATTAAGAGGTCATGGGGGGGGGGGGTTGTGGATAGGTGGGGTTAACAGGTAATATTACAGTCCTCTACCAAACACACACCTGTTGCCTCAGGTTCATTTACATTTCAGACTAGCTCACCTTGCACTTTGGGCGGAGAGTCAAAGAGTGTGTCTGTGTGTGTGCACACTCAGAAGTATTTTCTGCCTTATAATTGACAAATTTGTGTGTAAATAGTTATTTTTATGAATGATTTGAATTTGTTCTGCTTGTGTTTCATGAGGCCTGATATGTGGACCCTTACAGAAATGTACAGTGCAGTGTATGCATGGTATCAAATTATATAACCATTCTTAATATTTCTTCATATATCCATATTCATATACCATAGCATTTATATGATACATTAGGGTATTTTATATTTACTCTGGTTTGCGCCGTTCTGTCTCAGTGATTCTATGAACAACATTGCCCTCTACAGGTAAATACAATGTTTACCATTATATATGGTCACAAAACACTTTCATGACATATATGTAATTACAAACTAGCTACACTTTGTGCAGCCATAGAACTCAGAACCTTTACTTTTTATTACACAATAAATAAATAAATATATATATATATATATAAACCCGATTCCAAAAAAGTTGGGACACTGTACAAATTGTGAATAAAAAAGGAATGCAATAATTTACAAATCTCATAAACTTATATTTTATTCACAATAGAATATAGATAACATATCAAATGTTGAAAGTGAGAAATTTTGAAATGTCATGCCAAATATTGGCTCATTTTGGATTTCATGAGAGCTACACATTCCAAAAAAGTTGAGACAGGTAGCAATAGGAGGCTTGAAAAGTTAAATGTACATATAAGGAACAGCTGGAGGACCAATTTGCAACTTATAAGGTCAATTGGCAACATGATTGGGTATAAAAAGAGCCTCTCAGAGTGGCAGTGTCTCTCAGAAGTCAAGATGGGCAGAGGATCACCAATTCCCCCAATCCTGCGGCTATAAGTTATCATCATCTACAGTGCATAATATCATCCAAAGATTCAGAGAATCTGGAACAATCCAGAAAACCATACTGGATGCCCGTGATCTTCGGGCCCTTAGACGGCACTGCATCACATACAGGAATGCTACTGTAATGGAAATCACAACATGGGCTCAGGAATACTTCCAGAAAACATTGTCGGTGAACACAATCCACCGTGCCATTCGCCGTTGCCGGCTAAAACTCTATAGGTCAAAAAAGAAGCCATATCTAAACATGATCCAGAAGCGCAGGTGTTTTCTCTGGGCCAAGGCTCATTTAACATGGACTGTGGCAAAGTGGAAAACTGTTCTGTGGTCAGACGAATCAAAATTTGAAGTTCTTTTTGGAAAACTGTGACGCCATGTCATCCGGACTAAAGAGGACAAGGACAACCCAAGTTGTTATCAGCGCTCAGTTCAGAACCCTGCATCTCTGATGGTTTGGGGTTGCATGAGTGCGTGTGGCATGGGCAGCTTACACATCTGGAAAGGCACCATCAATGCTGAAAGGTATATCCAAGTTCTAGAACAACATATGCTCCCATCCAGACGTCGTCTCTTTCAGGGAAGACCTTGCATTTTCCAACATGACAATGCCAGACCACATACTGCATCAATTACAACATCATGGCTGCGTAGAAGAAGGATCCGGGTACTGAAATGGCCAGCCTGCAGTCCAGATCTTTCACCCATAGAAAACATTTGGCGCATCATAAAGAGGAAGATGCGACAAAGAAGACCTAAGACAGTTGAGCAACTAGAAGCCTGTATTAGACAAGAATGGGACAACATTCCTATTCCTAAAGTTGAGCAACTTGTCTCCTCAGTCCCCAGACGTTTGCAGACTGTTATAAAAAGAAGAGGGGATGCCACACAGTGGTAAACATGGCCTTGTCCCAACTTTTTTGAGATGTGTTGATGCCATGAAATTTAAAATCAACTTATTTTTCCCTTAAAATTATACATTTTCTCAGTTTAAACATTTGATATGTCATCTATGTTGTATTCTGAATAAAATATTGAAATTTGAAACTTCCACATCATTGCATTCTGTTTTTATTCACAATTTGTACAGTGTCCCAACTTTTTTGGAATCGGGTTTGTATATATATATTAAAAAAGTCAGTGAAACCTGACATTTAAGGAGCGAAACCTCAGCCCAGATCTACACAACTATGAACACATTCTCAGCCTCACACTTTTTGCAAAACACTAAACACACTTCTATACATTAGACACAGAAATCTAACGTCACTTATTTGACATTTCAAGGTACTGCTTTCCAAAATACCTATGAATCAATTGATCAAACATGACCGTTAGGTGTGCAGACACTGAGGTGAGGATGAGAGGGGGAGCATGTGGAGGAAGAGGGGTAGGGAGAGGAAGAGGTAGACCACATGTATCAGATGCGATTCAAGCAACCTTAGATGACCATGTTGTAAACCATGGGTTGACACTGAGGCGGGCTGGACAGAGAGTTCAGCCCAACCTCAGCAGATATACTGTTGCTACAGTAATTCGGACATTTCAACAAGATCACAGGTAAAAAAAAAATAAAAATAAATTATTCTCTACTTCCTACAGTACAATCAGTAGGCTACAATGTAGCCTACTATATGACCTCCATCAGTACTTTTTGGTACACATTCACTGTATTCCATGTTTGAAACAATGTCTTGTGCACTGTCCTGTGACATTTTACATGCATTTTGATTGGTCTTCATGGGATTGAGGGTCGAGAATGTAAAGGACGAAGGGGCCTCATATTCACAGGGGAACAAGAGAGAGCTATTGTAAACATGCTTTTGTCTCAGTGAAATTCAGACAAATATCCTCAATGACCACAATTTTCAATAATGTCTATCAGGTCTCTTTATCAACACTGGGGCGAATCCTTAAAAAACATCAAATACAGATGAAACAACTCTACTGAGTGCCTGAAAGAAATTATGAAGGAGTAGAAGACCTGCAGCTTGGATATGTGCAGGTAAGTAATGTACATTTCAGTATTGTGCACTGCACACAGAACCTTTTTACATGTAAATTTATAGTAGGCCTATATTGAACCACACAATATTGTCTTTTTTCCCTTTAGAGTTTTGCTAATTGATGCTGATCCAGTCCCACATAAATGTATCTTCATAGAGGAGGCTTGGTTTAATCTGACAAAAGTAAGAAGAGGGAGAAACATCATTAGCCACAGAGCTATTTTAAATGTCCTGGGCCAACGTGATGGTAACACCTTCCACAATACTATCCCTTCCTTAACCCCACTGAGGAATTTTTTTTCCAGCATGGCGTGGAAGGTTTAATGATCCTCAGCACTATGTCAGGATTGTCATGATATCCCTCATTCAAGCCACGGAGAAGGCCTATGACCTAATTAATGCAAGGTCTGTGCAAGGATGGATTCACCATTCAAGAAGTTTCTTCCCTAACTGTCTTGCGAGAGAGGACATCGCCTGTGATGTGGATGAAGTGCTATGGCCAGATGCGGCTATGTGAAGAGGTTGTGATGCCTGTGATGATGCTTAGTTTTTTTAATTCATGATTTTTGTCTCCACAAATGTTTTTGTTGTTTATATTCTATTTACAATATGTTCTGATTTGTGCAAAACACAACCTTTGGAAATGCATGGAGGTATTGACTGATTTTACAATGTGGAGAGAAATAAAAATTTTCACCAGTGTGCAGTACTGGTCTTGTGATGTGTTTGGTCAATATATAATTTAAATGTACTTATCTTCAAAGCCTGTTATCACCTCTGCTCCCCGGGATGACCCTGTCGAAGACGGTGTCTGGAGCTCTCTGCAAGCTTCAAAGACAGCACAGGGGAGCACCAGCCATTTGGTCTACTACAAAACTTGCAATACTCTGCAAGCAATTTCGCGTTTAAAAGACGTCTAATAGCTGCCCAAACACAGCCCTGACATCTAGGCTAAAACAAGGCAAAATTTGGGCTAACAGTGAAAATTTAATGAACATGTCAAATAAATTAAACTAAACACCTTGTAATCACTGTTGACTTTGCTTACATGATGGAATATCATACATCTCGCAAGTTATTTTGGCAAAAATGACATGTAACCAAATTCAAGGTTATTTTGGTTAGAAGTGGGTTACTTATAGCCGGACTATATCGGGTCTATACTTAACCGAGACAGTGAAATGACGGCTATGCTGGGTACACATAGGAAAGGACATTGGCTCAATTTTTACAAACAAACAATCAAACTGTACTAACTATATATAGAATTTCCCTGTGTTTTATGTTTGTCCCTATGCCATATTAGCTTAGTGTTACCTCTGTAGTGGTGGTAGTAAAACTCCAAATGCATAAGTACTCCAAAATACTCCAAAAGTGAAAGCATGTATCACTGCTTTAATACACTATAATGCCAAAAGTTTTGGGACGCCTGCCTTTACATGCACATGAACTTTAATGACATCCCATTCTTAATCCGGTTTAATATGGAGTTGGCCCACCCTTTGCAGCTATAACAGCTTCAACTCTTCTGGGAAGGCTTTCCACAAGGTTTAAGAGTGTGTTTATGGGAATTTTTGACCGTTCTTCTAGAAGCGCATTTGTGAGGTCAGGCACTGATGTTGGACGAGAAGGCCTGTTTCTAATTCAGGCCTAATTCATCCCAAAAGTGTTCTATCGGGTTGAGGACAGGACTCTGTGCAGGCCAGTCAAGTTCCTCCACACCAAACTTGCTCATCCATGTCTTTATGGACCTTGCTTTGTGCACTGGTGTGCAGTCATGTTGGAACAGGAAGGGGCCATCCCCAAACTGTTCCCACAAAGTTGGGAGCATGAAATTGTCCAAAATGTCTTGGTATGTTGAAGCATTAAGGGGCCAAGCCCAACCCCTGAAAAACAACCCCACGAGGTTTGGTGGTCTGTAGCTATTGACTCTGCAGAAAGTTGGCGACGTCTGCTCACTGTGCGCCTCAGTATGAGCTGACTAATAGTTGACCGTGGAATATTTAGTAGTGAGGTAATTTTACGAATGGACTTATTGCACAGGTGGCAACCTATCACGCTACCACACTTGAATTCACTAAGCTCCATGATTCAATGATTTGGAGGAGTGTCCCAATACTTTTGGCAATATAGTGTATCTTTAGATCCCCATCTTGCTTAGTATCAAAAATAATCTTCTTTCATTTCTTAATTGATGGTGTATAGTATGTTACTATAAAATGTTCTATTTTTACCATACTTTGTTGTAAAACTACACAAATTCTCCATCCCACCATAAACATGCAAATAAAGTGAGAAGGAAGAACAAAGACTTTGTCCAGGCCATCTCTGATTGGTAACCTCACCAAAAATGGGTGTGACTGTGCCTTTAAGAGTTCCCTATCTAGAAATATCTTGGCTCAATCTCTTTGAGACACCACGTTTCCTGAATTTTTCCGGCAACTTACCTTTAAATTAACTTTGTTGGATTCAGTGTGGACCATCCAGAAGAACCCAACAAATGCTTCAGAGCACTCCTAGCAAAATCATCAAGACTCTCCAGACTCTACTGCATCTGGACTTGTTCAGCAACCAAAGTTAATGCAAGTAACTGTTTGCAGCCTTTAGATGCATTTCTAAGTTGTGCCCCTTTTAAGGATGATTCTGATTCTTTGATGGTTCTCATAGGCTGTGGTTAACTGATTGTAAATCTTGCCATTCTTTGCTCTTCTCTCTCTCTTTCTTTACTTTCTTTACTCAGTATATAATCTTTACTTAGTTTAGTTAAATGTAGCCCACCCATAGTTTCATTTATTAAACCCATTATATTCATGCTTGATTGTCTCTGTGTTTGCAGCTCACAGATCAAAGTCACTTAAGTGTTTGATTTTTGCTACAATGCTATTACACCGATAGTACTGTATACATTAGGAAAAAGTTATTCTGTCTTGGCCATGTACTATGTTCTACTGTACACCCAAAGCCCTTTACAATCATATCAGGGGTCTCTACTCAACCACCACTAGTGGGCAGCATCAACGGCGCCAGTGTGTTCACCACACACTGGCCATATGTGGAGAGGAGAGAGAGTGATAGAGCCAATTCAGTGGATGGAGATTATTAGAAGGCCATGATTGATAAAGGCCAATGAAGGGAATTTGGCCAGGACACCGGGGTTATACCCTTACTCTTTTACGAAAAGTGTCATTGCATTTTTTTAACGACCACAGAGAGTCAGGACCTTGGTTTAACATCTCAACCGAAGGATGGTGCTTGATGCACTACAGTGTCCTCATCACTGTACTGGGGCATTAGGACCCACAGAGACCACAGGTTTGCCTCACTAACATCTCTTCCACCAGCAACCAAGTTTTCCCTGGAGGTCTCCCATCCAGGTACTGACCAGGCTCAACCTTGCTTAACTTCAGTGGGCAACCAGTCTTGGGCTACAGGGTGATATGGCTGTGGCAATTGTTTAGTCTGTTGAAAAGAATTAAAAAAATATCCAAATTAAAAAAAGGAAAGATCATGAAGCATTAGAAGGATTGTTGTCATAGAGGTGAATGGTCAAATACATCAAGCTCATGGAACGGAAATGACCCAGTTTCTTTCCACCAGTGACGCCAGTGATGATTACTTTATATTTAGATTGATTTACTCCTAAATGTTCCCTTTTTGAACAGTCCTCCTCTAAATGATATACAGATGTAACGATTATTCTAGAGTTTGTTATAAATCAAATGAAACAACTCGATTGAGGATAAAATTCAAGGCTGGATTTTTGCAATAGTTTTGAGATAAAATTAGGAAAAGGTTTGTTAAAAATCTGTAAAGAGCAAGGATTCATTATCTGAATGCTGTGCCATCATTTGTGATTGTAGCAGCACTTTCAGTCAAGAGTGAGTATGTGTTCTGTCTGTCTACTCTGAGCGAGTTCATGCTAATGGAGGGTTTCGTGAGAACACACTGAATTTAGCAACACCAATCTTCCCCTTTTTCTGTCTGTGGAGCAGCTGGGCTGGAGCTGTGGAGCTTTTTCTGTTTCTCTCTCGCTCTCACAATAAAAACAGACAAATATTTTTTCCTGCTAAAATTGGAGACTTCACACTGTGGATGTACATGATGTGATGGTTTTATTTTGTGATCATGTGATGATGTGATTTATTTTGCTCAGGTCTTACACATGATACTGCTTGTTTCCATAGAAACCTTTCTTCCCCTTTCCCCTCATCTCTTTGACACTATCTCTTCCCCTCTACTTCCTTTGAAGGAAACACTGCCTGTGCTAGATTACACAACTATCTGTAACGCCATGCATTTCTACCATGTGTTTCAGTGTCATCATAGGAAATAATGAGTGATTTTTGACTCAACTCATCAAATCTATCTATCTATCTTTAATAGTTTGATAGTTCAGCAACAATCTCCAAGCCTACTTAATGTAATCTTGAAGACTATTGTTTGAAATAATAATTTGAACTGAATGACTGAATGATTAAATTTTGATTAATTTACATTTACTCATTTAGCAGACGCTTTTTTAACAGTGTGCACTAGGAAAAAATTGCTTAATGTATTAGCTCATATCCATAGCAATGTACTCAAACTTATCCAATCAGTAGTGAAAATCCTATTTTACGTCATAACCGGTTGGCAGCAGAAGTTGAGGTTTCTATAACATGGAATTTCAGGGGTGCATTCATCCATTTAATCCTCACATACAGTACATGACCTTATAAAGCAATGCTGGTATATTTGAGTGTATATGTCTCATCACTGTTTCTATTCCAGATTGGGAGTGAAAGATAAAAATTCAGTGGTCAAAAAATACACTTTGCCTTGTGAAATCCATGGGAAAGAAAGAGTGCAATACTGACATCAAAAGACTTTTTGGGTCACAAAGATATATTAATACACCCATGCTGTATCATAATTAAAGATAGTATTACATAATAATATAATATAATATAATATAATATAATATAATATAATATAATATAATATAATATAATATAATATAATATAATATAATATAATATAATAATATTTTATCTTAACCATAGATGGCGCAAAAACTCTTAAACTGTTAACATTTAAAGAGTAGCTATGCTCTGTTTTGTGATTATGTTGAATATCAAAGGCTTTTTGACTATTTATTATTGAGGGATTTGTGGACACATTCATGTTTTTAGATTTGTGGAGTAATTTTATTATTATTATTATTATTATTATTATTATTATTATTATTATTATTAAGTCAAAAGGTAAAATTAGACCCTTGGGGTGAGATGGCCTCTATGTAAACATTTTGTGCTACAACATACAATAGCTGTTTCTATTTATTTCCCTTAACACATTGGCTAATGCATCATCATTATCATCATCTGAATGTCTATATAAAAATCTCATGAAACCTGTTAGGATGTCCCTCAAAAATCAAAAGAAAAAATATTAAATTGTATTTTACATACATACATATGGTTAAAAAAACAACTCTGAGCAAACTATCTTAATAATCTTAAAAATAAATTTCATTTACTTTATGCTTTCATAATCTCAGTTTTTTTTATTGTTCTCTGTGAATTTGAAAAGTGTCTGTATTAAAATAAAACTGCCTCTAGTATTTAGCTACAAAATACACTGTATAATAACTATCATTAATAACATAAAAAATACATGCTTGTTTAGTGTTCATTTAGTTAGTAAAAAATGACTTGGAACTTTTTTATACACATTTTATTTTATAATGATATATTTGTATATACTCATATATAAATGTACATGAACTACTGGTCTCTCAAGTATTATATAATGCTTGGTATGATTTAGTAATGCATAATCATCAATAATCTTAAGCGAGCTTTGACAGTCTGTATCTACGTCAATGTCAAAAAAAAGAGGAATTTCCCCTGCAGGATGTATAAATTCTGAACATGATGGGGCTTTGTTACTGCTAGAGTCTGGTGACTTGCACATTTTCTTTTTCATTGCTGTTGTTATAATGAACTTCCAGGGTAAGCCTTTTAATTTTTTAATTATATGAAATAATGAACTTTGTTTAATATACTATTTTCAATAATATTTGCATATACTATTTATACCACTTTAATATAGGTTTATAAGATTAATATATTAATAAAACATAAATGAATAAGTGTTTAGAAATAAGTATGAATAAGTTAGGCAACTACAGTACCAGTCAATAAGAATCAGGTGCATTTATGTGAAATCATGATGTCCAGATATGGCTGAAGCATATGTGATTGTTTGAGCCATGTGTGTGAGATCCGCGTCACAGTGTTACGCACTTCTAATTGCGTCTGTTTCTCTCTCTCTCCTCCAGTAGCTCTGTTAATCATGTTAGTGGGAATCGTGGGATCTGCCCCTGTCTCTCAGAAACTGGACACTATGGACAAGGGTACTATTGAAGAGGCCCACAGTTTAATCACCAAAATTCTTGAAGATATTCCTACAGTGCACACAACCTTGATAGGCATCAAGGTAAGCATATATGTTTCAGAGCTGTAACCCTGATATTGAGGGGCATAATGTCCCCAATGTTAAGAAGAGTAGTCAAACGTAAACGTATTCATTTGGTCCTTCTGATCTTAAATATTTGGTTATATGCTTGCTGTTTAACCTTTTTATATATTTTTGTCACATGTGCATTGGCTTGTGGTTAGGATAATCTAGTGGACAAAAAAGATCTAGGCTGGCAATTGAAGTGTTCTAGAGTTGATCTTTGAGTATTTCACCATTGTGCCCTGGATTAAGACGCTTAACTGCAAATGTTAATACAAAAGACAGCTTTCGGTATATATAACTCTACAAGTATACAATTTTGGGCGCGTTTGGACACTTTGGTCACATTTAGGAATGTTATTGCATTAGATCCAAAGTATAAATCCAAGTGGCATCTCACCAAACAAATGATTCTAAAACCTTTCTCAGAATAACTTTACTTTGAAAGGATTTCTAACTTGTGTGAAGGTGTTTTTATTGAAAGTATGGAGTTTCCTAGCAGAGTAACCATCAGTGTAGTTCACATTTATGGACTGTGTTCCACATTGTCTGACAACCATAACGTGTCCAAATACTTTTGGGGCCACTGTATGCAAATTTACTTTGCTCTGGCATGTCCGTGAGGATTAGTACTAATCCATGCCATATTGACGCAAGAACAAGAAATTTTGTCCTGCCGTGTTTAAACACGCCAATTGCTCATCTTTTTTCCCAGATTATGACTTTGGGCGACAACTCGACTAGGAAGCAGCTGCAGTATTTAAAGACAAATATGATACCCTCTGCTCCAGTTCTCCAGAGCATCTCTAATAACTTCAGTCTGGTGAGTTTCATTCAGTTTTTTTTTTTTTAAAGATTTTTTTAAAGATTTTTTTAAGATTTTTTAATGAATGGCATTTGCTAAGCATGTCTGTTGCTCTTCATCATATTTAGATAAGGCTAAGAATATATACAAATTCCTAACACTGTGTAGTACTGTAAACCCACACCATTTGTGCCTCAAACATGAATGATACCGCAAACTATACAGATTAGTAAGGAGAGGAATAGGGGTCTGCAGTGAAGCCAATATCTTTATCAAAATCTGTAGTCAGATAAAAACCGGAAGGGGGTGGGGCTTAAATCTGTCAAATTACATTAGTGGCCGGTTTCACAGACAAGGCTTAAGCTAGTCCCAGACTAAAATGTATGTTTGAGCTGTTTAAACTCAAAGCAACTTGCACTGATATATCTTAAAATATGTCAGTGCCATTGTTTTGTCTCAAGATGCACACCAGTAATGTTTTTTTCTAAGGCACGTTTATAAAAGCTACGTAAATGTCCTAATTGAACTAAGGCCTAATCCTGGCTTAATCTAAGATCTGTCTGTGAAACAGTGTTTAACAAATATGCCTTGTATAACTTGTAAATTTTTTCCTTCATAGAATGTTTAAGTAGACATATCAAATAGAAGAACGTGTATGATGTAGTAGCCTATCTTAGTTGATATTACTCTTGTTTCTAAGAGATGCCCCGAGACGGCAATGCGTCTATTTGATTTGCGAATTGGCTGTGCTTATTTCATTTATAGAGTTTACACTTATTCACATTCACACACACTCATTAATGCATAGTGATTTTAGAGGTTTATGTATAATATCCTGAGGAGTGACTGTGTCTCCAGAATATTTTTCCAATTATTCGGTAGAATTCATTATTTTGTTTTGAAGCCATTATCTATGCCTTTCTGGATAAGGTATTCAGCTTCTGGAACATACCTATAGAGGAATAAGCGATCTTAGAAAGTCTTTCTACTTCAAAATTTCATGTTTATTTCTTTCCAAGCCAATGTTTTTCCATGTAGTTGTATTGTAATAGTTGAAAAAGAATTATTAAGCTACTTTGTAGACTTTATGATGGCAGATTTTCAGAGGAACACAATTTAAAGACATAAATATATCCGAATTGTAAGTTCAGCAAATAAATTGTGAGATCTCTCCGTTATCGTCACAGGAAACCTGCCTTGCTCACATAGTGAAGGGACTGCAACTACATGTGAATCTCTTGAAAGAGATCAGCAAATCAACCATGCTGAACGAGACAGACGGGGTTGAAGAACTTATAGCTGAAATTGACGATCTTCGGTTTCTAATCCAAAAGGTATGGAATTAGACTATTCTTCTGTTAACATGTAGAGGAAATGTATATGATTGTTTTGAGCTACTATTTTGCAGTCTCAGTTCCTGAATTGCATGAGTGTTAGTCATGGCTTGATTTAGAAACTCACTTTCAAGCACTGCTAAATTTAAACTGTGTCTGGAATCATATTGCAGTGCCTCTTTTAGGATAGCAATCAAGTAGTGTGTTTAATCCAAAGTAATTTAAATAGGGAAAGTCAACCTGACCTTAAGAACAGCAAAAAAAAAAAAAATGTACTAATCAAACATAAACCTAGAAATGAAGCCCATTGTAATAAGAAAAAACCTATAAAAGTCTTACTCATGATCAAAGTGTGTTGGGAAGGTGCAACTTTTGGTTTTCTTTCCAACTGCAGTTTAATTGAATTGTCTAATAATAATTTGCAAAATAGTTTGAATGCTTCATGTATTTATGTATTTTCACAGTTGCAGAATCAGACAGGATTTGACCAGTCAAAGCAGGCATCTTACGAGCAGACCCATGAGCATGATCTGGCCAAACATCTGACAAGTAAATACAAGACTCGGGTGGCAGCCCACCTCACCCTGCAACAGCTTCATGACTTCAGTAGTGACGTCCTCCGCAGTATCCTCAGTATACGTAATATGTCCATCTAAAAGAAAATACTAACACCGCAGCTCTGCGTAAATGAAGCAGCCGTATGAGTGGTCTAGACCATTAAGTCCAAAGTGTACTTCAGTTTTAACACGAACGCTTAGCGACGACAAGGGTGAACTGGAAGGTCTAGTCTTTGTCCAGTGTCTGCACTCTTTCTCTCCAGAAGTAAGACCGATCAAAATTGTAGCCTTGTAGTGCTGTTGGTTTTTGGAAGTTTTTTTTTTTCATCCATTTTTCTTATAGGGAATTAAAAAAAATCTTAGTAAGAGCATTATAAGCCATGAAGCATATATTCAAGTATTTTGACAGCATAGCGAGACTCAATTTCATGGGTCCTTCATGGGTCCTTCAATGGAGTAGGCGTTCCCAGCTAGCTCTTTTGGTACGATTTGCTCACAGCAGCTCTTTGATTGGTGGAATTTTCTGCAGAGCATCATAGGTAATGTAGTTTTTCTCGAAAAATTCAGCTGTTAAATCGTTGACAATGCGAACAGAGGCTTCAACAAAAGCATATACCATCGATTAACAACCTTGTAGCTCACAGTATGTTTGTTTTTAAAGGCTTATAGGTTAAAAATGAATTTCTCTATGGAGAAAATGAACCTGACTGTTGCACTCTATAGAGTAGCCTATGCATAGTTGCGCACATACAGCACTCTACCCTAGTGTACGTGTAAAAACTGAAGTATATTTTGGGCTGAACAGATGCAAATGAACAAAGCGACAAGCAAAAACAAACAAATAAAAAAGAGTTGAGATGTTCTAAAGGTACATTTAGACGACAATGATGTACTAAAATCTAAAAACAGAAAATGTTTTAATTTGCGGTTTTGAAAAGTTTCGTGTACAGACGACAGCAGAAATATTTGTGAGAAATTTTAGTTTTAAAATCTTGCACTTTGAAACCCGTTTTCTAAAGGTTACGTTTTCAGGACCCCAAAACGCTGTTGTCGTGTAAATGAACAGCCAAAATACTTTTTCTGTTTAAGTTGAAAAAGGTGTTGTGTAAATGCCTTGTGTTTTTGTTGCATCATATAACATCTTAGCTTTCAAGGGCGACAGGAGAATTGTTTGTCACTGAAACTTTTGTGTTGCACCATCAGGCACTGCAGAGCAGCAGTTTTCTTAGTATTTTGTGTATTTATCTGTGTATTTATTAATTTGATTATTTATTTTAAATTTCACTTCACATCTTATTTATTATTTATTAATTTATCGATTTAAGAGCTTGCTTAAACTGCAGTTTTTGTCCACAGTCTGCCTCAGAAAGCAATCTATAACTCAATATGTGAAATACTTTACAGTGTTATACAGTCTATTTAAAGGTTATTTATTGAGCACATGACCATGTCTCATAAGTTACTATATGAGATCATGGTCATTGGATTGATCTCGTGATCTCTGTGAGAACTACCTACTGTTTTATTACTCATTTCATGTGATATTATGTTCTTGTTTTTATTTTTCTTACTTATAAAAATTACCCATAAATGAGATTTCAGGTTATTTTATGTATGATTCGGTTATATTATTTATTTATATATTTAAGTGAAGCGTACATGTATTTATTTTTTGTCGTTATTTGTATATGATGTTTGGAATATTTGAAGATGTCTAACATTTTATCAAAATAAAAGAAAATATATATTTAAAAAAAGTTGGTGTTTTAATGCTAAATAACAAAGAAAGAGACATTATTTTAGGCTAATGAGTGTTATATATCTATTGTTATTTCTCAGTTGCTCATATTTTCTCTCTGTATTTTTCTGTAATTGAGATTTAATTGTCATATTTCGCAAGAAGACAATAATTAACAAATAATAACAACCCATTCAGTTATAGACAAATAATGCACAGCAAGGTGATAATGTGGCCACAATGCAACACATTGCTGTTGTGGTTGGCTGCACAGCTCTAAGAAATAAGTAAAATTATTTTTCGAAGTGATATGGAACTGTAATGCGGTCGACAGAACTGAAAATAAATAATAGGGCGCAACAGTGCGACCTTTGTTAAAGCATTATACGCCATGAACCAAACCAAACGGCTACGAGGTGAATCATAATTGAATCGATAATTGAATGATTTGAAGCACAATAATATTTGAAAATGTGACAAAAAGACAATGGTGCACTGTGCACTTAACTGCTTCAGTGAGGGACAGAACTACAAGCAGTGTTAATGACATGATCAATTAATACTGTAGTTGCTGGTTGTATATAAACAATATAAATTTGGTTTATTGCAAAATATGCATATAAAGGCCTATAGAAGTATGTTAAGAGCGTATGAAGACTTTTGGTGCAATTTGCTCGATGCAGTTCTCTGATGAGCTTTCTTTGCCTAATTGTGAGGAATGTCGCTTTTCACTAGGAATTCTGATGTTAAACTGATGTTAAAATTATGTTAAAATAATACAGACTGATGGCTTCAACAAAAGAATACCTCTACAGTTAACTCTGGTAGTTTACTTTTCTTGAAGTGGATCAAAACATTTGCATGTATCAAACCATTTAAGTTTCAAGTTTGTTTTTATTTATATAGCACATTTAAAAACATGGCTGACCAAAGTGCTGAACAAAACACAAATTAAAGAGACAAGGGCAAAGCCAAATATTTATGACATAAACTCACAATGAATTAAAAGCTAAAGAAAAAAAAATAGGTTTTAAGAGAAGATTCAAAAACGGTTAAAGACTGCGCCGATCTGATATAAACCAGAAGGCTGTTCCACAGCCTAGGGCCGGCAATAGCAAAGGCTCTGTCTCCTCTATGTTTTAATCGTGATCTGGGAACAGATAAAAGTCTCTTATCACCAGACCTCAGATTTCGTGTGGGATTGTGTGGACAGAGTAGCTCCGACAAATAGCTTGGTGCCAGATTATTTAAGGATTTAAAAACAAAAAGTAGAATTTTAAATTCAATTCTGAAATGCACAGGTAGCCAATGCAACGATTTCAAAATTGGAGAAACGTGGTCAAATTTACGTTTTCTTTTGAGGAATTTTGCAGCGGCATTTTGTATTAATTGAAGTCGAGCAATAGACTCTTTGGACATGCCATAGTAGAGAGAGTTGCAATAATCCAAACGAGATGTAATAAGCGCATGGATAGCAATCTCTAAGGTTTTCTCAGAAAGAGAAGATCTAATCTTAGAGAGAAGACGTAGCTGGAAAAAACAAGAGCTGATCACCGTATTTATTTGTTTTTCAAATTTGAGGTTCTGATCCCAGAAAACACCCAAGTTCTTAATGCAAGATGAAGTAAATGGAGCAAGGTAGTCCAGGTCAATGCTTCTACTCCCAGAATTTCCATGAGGGCCAAATACTATAACCTCGGTTTTAGATTCATTCAGAAATAAGAAATTTTGAGAAAACCACAGTTTCACTTCATCTTGGCATGCAAAAATAGATTTCAGAGCAGCATGTTTGTTGTGTAAATAAATTTGGGTATCATCTGCACAGCAGTGAAATGATACACCATGTTTTCTGAAGATGGAGCCCAGAGGAAGTAAATACAGAGAAAAAAGAATGGGTGCGAGAATTGAACCCTGCGGCACTCCACAGGAGAGTTGAGCAGGCGAGGAACAAAAATTACCCAGTCTAACAGAGAAACTTCTATTCGTTAAATATGATTTAAACCAACTGAGGACAGTTCCCTGAATGCCTACAGAACATTCTAGTCGGGATAGGAGAATTTTATGGTCAACTGTATCAAAAGCCGAGGTTAGGTCTAACAGTATTAGGATCACAGAGTCACCAGAGTCAGTCGCTAACAGAATATCATTAGAAACCCATAATAACGCAGACTCAGTGCTGTGCAGAGGCTTAAAACCAGACTGGAAAGTTTCAAAAATTTGATTTGAGCTAAGGAAAGACTGAAGCTGAGTGAGAACAGTTTTCTCCAATGCTTTGGTAATAAAAGGAGTTGTCGAGATAGGGATTTTAATCATTTTCGACCTATCATCAAATCATCAAGTGAAGGTTTCTTGAGGAGAGGTGTAACTGTGGCTTGTTTAAGGCTATCAGGGATAGTCCCTGAGCACAAGCATTTATTCATAAAAGACACCAAACATGGTCCAACCGAGTCAAAAACTTCTTGACTTTTTTTCAGAATACGGGGAGGAAGAACGTCATGAGAGCAGAAGGAAGGTTTCAAATGTTCAATAATTTCTCTGAGAGACAGAAGAGAAACTGGGTCAAAAACACTTCATATGGCTGGAGAACAACAAAGTTCAGGTGGAACATTAGCAGATGGTTGTAATTGAGATCTTATAGAGGTGATCTTATCATTTACAACTAGCTCTACAAAATCTACAGGCAAAGGTTGTACCTCACAAAAAAAAAAAATTGTGTAAAAAAAAAAATAGGTGGTGATATGGCAATTGTTTCACCCTTGTGAAAAAGTACACTTTAGCAAACTTTTTTAAAAAGTAATGCGAGTTAGGTAATCAGATTACTTTTTCAATTAGCTGGTAAAGTAACGCATTACTTTTAAATTTACAACAAAATATCTGTTACTTTTTCAAATACAAACCCGATTCCAAAAAAGTTGGGACACTGTACAAATTGTGAATAAAAACAGAATGCAATGATGTGGAAGTTTCAAATTTCAATATTTTATTCAGAATACAACATAGATGACATATCAAATGTTTAAACTGGGAAAATAAGTTGATTTTAAATTTCATGGCATCAACACATCTCAAAAAAGTTGGGACAAGGCCATGTTTACCACTGTGTGGCATCCCCTCTTCTTTTTATAACAGTCTGCAAACGTCTGGGGACTGAGAAGACAAGTTGCTCAAGTTTAGGAATAGGAATGTTGTCCCATTCTTGTCTAATACAGGCTTCTAGTTGCTCAACTGTCAACTGCATCTTCCTCTTTATGATGCGCCAAATGTTTTCTATGGGTGAAAGATCTGGACTGCAGGCTGGCCATTTTAGTACCCGGATCCTTCTATGCAGCCATGATGTTGTAATTGATGCAGTATGTGGTCTGGCATTTTCATGTTGGAAAATGCAAGGTCTTCCCTGAAAGAGACGACATCTGGATGGGAGCATATGTTGTTCTAGAACTTGGATATACCTTTCAGCATTGATGGTGCCTTTCCAGATGTGTAAGCTGCCCATGCCACACACACTCATGCAACCCCATACCATCAGAGATGCAGGGTTCTGAACTGAGCGCTGATAACAACTTGGGTTGTCCTTGTCCTCTTTAGTCCGGATGACGTGGCATCCCAGTTTTCCAAAAAGAACTTCAAATTTTGATTCGTCTGACCACAGAACAGTTTTCCACTTTGCCACAGTCCATTTTAAATGAGCCTTGGCCCAGAGAAAAGGCCTGCGCTTCTGGATCATGTTTAGATATGGCTTCTTTTTTGACCTATAGAGTTTTAGCCGGCAACGGCGAATGGCACGGTGGATTGTGTTCACCGACAATGTTTTCTGGAAGTATTCCTGAGCCCATGTTGTGATTTCCATTACAGTAGCATTCCTGTATGTGATGCAGTGCCGTCTAAGGGCCCGAAGATCACGGGCATCCAGTATGGTTTTCCGGTCTTGACCTTTACGCACAGAGATTGTTCCAGATTCTCTGAATCTTTGGATGATATTATGCACTGTAGATGATGATAACTTCAAACTCTTTGCAATTTTTCTCTGAGAAACTCCTTTCTGATATTGCTTCACTATTTTTCACCGCAGCATTGGGGGAATTGGTGATCCTCTGCCCATCTTGACTTCTGAGAGACACTGCCACTCTGAGAGGCTCTTTTTACACCCAATCATGTTGCCAATTGACCTAATAAGTTGCAAATTGGTCCTCCAGCTGTTCCTTATATGTACATTTAACTTTTCCGGCCTCTTATTGCTACCTGTCCCAACTTTTTTGGAATGTGTAGCTCTCATGAAATCCAAAATGAGCCAATATTTGGCATGACATTTCAAAATGTCTCACTTTCAACATTTGATATGTTATCTATATTCTATTGTGAATAAAATATAAGTTTATGAGATTTGTAAATTATTGCATTCCTTTTTTATTCACAATTTGTACAGTGTCCCAACTTTTTTGGAATCGGGTTTGTAAGTAACGCAAGTTACTTTGTTTTCCCATTTATTTACTAACACCGTGTCTACACCGGACGCAACCGTTGATACGTCGTGTAGCGCCGCAACAATTAAAAGCTGTTTACACTGGACGCAACAAAGCACCTGTTGTAAAGCATTTGTCCTTCGTGTCAGTACGTCATAACAAGGCATCAGTTTACTGTCGGAGCCGCATCCAGTGTAGACAATATCACTGATTATAATGGGTTCTATTGTCTTTTGTCGCATCGCGACGCACCGCTTGCGTCCGGTGTAGACACGGTGTTACACCTCTCTTGAACCCATGTTGAGATCTGGGGAGTAAGTATAGAGGCGTTGTATGCGCTGTGTAAACATGATGGTTTTTGTATTTATAGACTAAATGTGAGCATGCATTTACTCATCTCTTGCACAAAAACAGATTCAGTATACATCAAAATGAATAAAAACAATGAAATACAAACTCAGAATATGATGCAAAGCTGCAATAATACAAATATACTTCATGTATTTAATCTCACTTTATTAACCAATGTCTTTGCTGCTGACCTTCAATGATACAGTTTAACCAACCCGTGTGAATGGGCCTTTATATTTGCCAAATCATTTTTTTTATTAAAAAAAACAAACCAGCAAGCCCAGCCCAGGTGAGAAAAAGTAACTCAAAAGTAACATAACGTATTACTTTCCATAAAAAAGTAACGCAATTAGTTACTTTTTTAGAGAGTAAAACATTATTTACTGATACACAATATAAAATATTTACACTGATTATGGAAATAATATACTTTGAAAGAATATACAAACCCGATTCCAAAAAAGTTGGGACACTGTACAAATTGTGAATAAAAAAGGAATGCAATAATTTACAAATCTCATAAACTTATATTTTATATATTTTATTCGATAAAACACGGCTATGACCTCTTCACCCAACGGTTCTCTACTGTGTCCTGACAGTGACGGCGCTCATTGTCAGTTGCGCCTTGTTCCCATGTTCACAATGTTCTTGTGCCTAACAAAGGCCCTTAGCTGTAAACTACGGCTTCTTGGGGCTTTTTGCTTTATTCTATTGAAACGTGTATATCATGTATTTAAATATCTTTGTAATTACACATTTGTAATGATGAAGTTGCAATTTAGTACATTAAAAAATATTCACTTTCAATATAATATTAAATAACACACTACAGTTAAAATTATAATTTATTATAATTCTAATTTATAATTTTCCATGCAAATGATGCTTGCTGGTAAAATTTGGATAGTTTAAATGCCAGTTTTCCAGCTAGAAAGTTGAATCCGAAAAGGTATTCAAGCTTTTTTGATAATTGCATAATTGGCCTTCTTCCTCAAAAGAAGACATATCATTCAGTTGAAATATAGGTTTTCAAACTATTTAACCAGGGACCGCCAAATATGATGATCTCCTTATAAAGGAGTCCAATAAGGCCTACTCTGTGAGAAAAATAATATTTGTGATATTATATAGACATGAATTAAATAATTGGCATTTTATGTTGACATTGTAATAAAATAATTAAATAAATCTGGAAAATATTAAATAATTAAAAGTTCTTTGTATAGCAGCTCCCCAGCTGGGGTCTTCTCCAGGAAATCTCAGCCATTTCCACCACTGCCAGTACTCATATTACCAAAAAAGCAAAAAATAACAGTTATTTTAAAATATAAAATAAATATAATAAATTCAGTCAAATAAATATAGGCTAATGACTGATTTTACATTTCTCAGAGAGAAAGAAAAAAATAGGTTACCCTCTGATGCTGTGGGCATTCCTTGACATGCACAAGCGCATTATTGACATACAGGATATGATGTAACAAGTTCTGTTTTTATTCAGTTCTTTGGTTTTTTGAGTGGTATTGCTTTCCATTTGATCATACACTGATATTTCCCAGTCCTGTTTGGTTTCAGTCACATTTTTTTGCTGACACAATAAATTGAGTCAACTCACTTTATCCACTACAGTTACAATTTCTCAATTAATGGATTGTTATTTAGGATCCATTAGTAGTTATATCACACATCACAGTTCTCAAAATAATAATTATTAATTTAGAAAAATTATTACAACACAATAAGTAAAAACACCCAAAGAAGTTGAACATTTTGTATTCTGACTATAAATAAACAAAACTGAAAGACTTTGTGAACTAAACAAAAATTCTAAAACTAAATGAAAAACACTGATCACCAGAACTGCAAACAAATTAGATGAAAGTACAGATAAAGGTCTCCTCTTTTAACCACTGGATTGAAACAATATAACATTCCGAAGTATTTTAAGACAATAGCCATGCATAGATATTCATCAGCCATAATTATTTCACACAGCTCAAGAGTATCTCTGAGTATCTCTTAAATACATTAATCATTCTTTGTTTTAAGGGATTTTTTAGTGTGCCTGTGTCAGTTTGCATCAACTGGATTTGGGTCTTGACATTCCCATGCTTGATTGATTAAGGTTCATTGTTGGGTTGGTCGTTGTGCTGTGTCTTGCTCTCTAATTATGAGCAACAATGTTTTATGATGGCAAGTGCCAAGATTAAAACATTATATATATATATATAAAGTTTGTTTAACCTTCAGTGCGGTAAATATTCATTTTGAAGTTATTCTTATGTTTACTTTATAAAAATTAGTAAAGATTTTACAGCCAAAAGATGTGTACTATGACCTGAAGGTGTACAACTTTGTAATTATACTAAAATGCCTTTTATTTGCTAAAGAAAAGTGTAAAATATCAGTCAGATGACAGAAGTCATGTAGTAGATTGTGTACAACAGGTTTTTCAGTAAACTTTTGATTATGTTGATAATTTAATATCCTTAGAAATTTGTGTATAAAATATGATACAGTAGTAGCCTATTTATAGGGTTAAAATGTGCCTAGAGTAAAAGGCTCCTAATTCAGTACTGTTTGTATTAGCATATAGGCGAGGCAGCATTTTTGGAAGTTCTGCTAAAAGCCATGCATATATGTATATACACACACTGATTCTGAGATTTAAACAATTCAAGTTATGTATAGTACTTTTCACAATACATGTTGTTTCAAAGCAGCTTTACACAAAATGCTTGTTCCAATATAGGAAGTATTCTATTATCAGCCAGAATTATATTTCTCATGATTACAAAATAAGGATAATATAATTTGACAGTTTTGTATGTTGTCCTAAAGTTTGGCATCATCTGGAGGCTTCGCAAGTGTTGGCGTTGTCTGAAATCTTTGCAAAGATTTTAAGGTAAGAGAAGATGTATGCACTCAAAAATAGAAGACAAGGTGCGTGGAGCAGAGGAATATTCACACCGATCAGTAACATTATGACCACTGACAGGTGAAGTGAATAACACTGATTATCTCTTCATCACGGCACCTGTTATTGGGTGGGATATGTTAGGCAGCAAGTGAACATTTTGTCCTCAAAGTTGATGTGTTAGAAGCAGGAAAAATGGGCAAGCATAAGGATTTGAGTGAGTTTGACAAGGGCCAAATTGTGATGGCTAGACGACTGGGTCAGAGCATCTCCAAAACTGCAGCTCTTGCGGGGTGTTCCCGGTCTGCAGTGGTCAGTATCTATCAAAAGTGGTCCAAGGAAGGAACAGTGGTGAACCGGCGACAGGGTCATGGGCGGCCAAGGCTCATTGATGCACGTGGGGAGTGAAGGTTGGCCCGTGTGGTCCGATCAAACAGACAAGCTACTGCAGCTCAAATTGCTCAAGAAGTTAATGCTGGTTCTGATAGAAAGGTGTCAGAATACACAGTGCATCGCAGTTGCGTATGGGGTTGCATAGCCGCAGACTAGTCAGGGTGCCCATGCTGAACCGTCCACCGCCGAAAGCACCAACAGTGGGCACGTGAGCATCCGAACTGGACCACGGAGCAATGAAAGAAGGTGGCCTGGTCTGATGAATCACGTTTTCTTTTACATCACGTGGATGGCTGGGTGCGTGTGCGTCGCTTACCTGGGGAACACATGGCACCAGGATGCACTGGGAAGAAGACAAGCCAGCGGAGGCAGTGTGATGCTTTGGGCAATGTTCTGCTGGGAAACGTTCTGCTGGGAAACCTTGTGTCCTGACATCCATGTGGATGTTACTTTGACACGTACCACGTACCTAAGGATTGTTGCAGACCATGTACACCCTTACATGGAAACGGTATTCCCTGGTGGCTGTGGCCTCTTTTAGCAGGATAATGCACCCTGCCACAAAGCAAAAATGGTTCAGGAATGGTTTGAGGAGCACAACAATGAGTTTGAGGTGCAAATTCCCCAGATCTCAATCCAATCAAGCATCTGTGGGATGTGCTGAACAAACAAGTCCGATCCATGGAGGCCCCACCTCGCAACTTACAGGACTTAAAGGATCTGCTGCTAACATTTTGGTGCCAGATACCACAGCACTCCTTCAGGGGTCTAGTGGAGTCCATGCCTCTACAGGTCAGGGCTGTTTTGGCAGCAAAAGGGGGACCAACACAATATTATATACAGTATCTCACAAAAGTGAGTACACCCCTCACATTTTTGTAAATATTTTATTATATCTTTTCATGGGACAACACTGAAGAAATGACGCCTTGCTACAATGTAAAGTAGTGAGTGTACAGCTTGTATAACAGTGTAAATTTGCTGTCCCCTCAAAATAACTCAACACACAGCCATTAATGTCTAAACCACTGGCAACAAAAGTGAGTACACCTCTAATTGAAAATGTCCAAATTGGGCCCAAAGTGTCAATATTTTGTGTGGCCACCATTATTTTCCAGCACTGCCTTAACCCTCTTGGGCATGGAGTTCACCAGAGCTTCACAGGTTGCCACTGGAGTCCTCTTCCACTCCTCCATGACGACATCACTGAGCTGGTGGATGTTAGAGACCTTGCGCTCCTTCATCTTCCGTCTGAGGATACCCCACAGATGCTCAATAGGGTTTAGGTCTGGAGACATGCTTGGCCAGTCCATCACCTTTACCCTCAGCTTCTTTAGCAAGGCAGTGGTCGTCTTGGAGGTGTGTTTGGGGTCGTTATAATGTTGGAATACTGCCCTGTGGCCCAGTTTCCGAAGGGAGGGGATCATGCTCTGCTTTAGTATGTCACAGTACATGTTGGCATTTATGGTTCCCTCAATGAACTGTAGCACCCCAGTGCGGGCAGCACTCATGCAGCCCCAGACCATGACATTCCCACCACCATGCTTGACTGTAGGCAACACACACTTGTCTTTGTACTCCTCACCTGGTTGCCGCCACACGCTTGACAGCATTTGAACCAAATAAGTTTATCTTGGTCTCATCAGACCACAGGACATGGTTCCAGTAATCCATGTCCTTAGTCTGCTTGGCTTCAGCAAACTGTTTGCGGGCTTTCTTGTGCATCATCTTTAGAAGAGGCGTCCTTCTGGGACGACAGCCATGCGGACCAATTTGATGCAGTGTGCGGCGTATGGTCTGAGCACTGACAGGCTGACCCCCCACCCTTTCAACCTCTGCAGCAATGCTGGCAGCACTCATATGTCTATTTTGCAAAGCCAACCTCTGGATATGATGCTGAGCACGTGCACTCAACTTCTTTGGTCGACCATGGTGAGGCCTGTTCTGAGTGGAACCTGTCCTGTTAAACCGCTGTATGGTCTTGGCCAACGTGCTGCAGCTCAGTTTCAGGGTGTTGGCAATCTTCTTATAGCCTAGGCCATCTTTATGTAGAGCAACAATTCTTTTTTTCAGATCCTCAGAGAGTTCTTTGCCATGAGGTGCCATGTTGAACTTCCAGTGACCAGTATAAGAAAGTGTGAGAGCGATAACACCAAACTTAACACACCTGAGACCTTGTAAGACTAACGAGTCACATGACACCGGGGAGGGAAAATGGCTAATTGGGCCCAATTTGGACATTTTCACTTAGGGGTGTACTCACTTTTGTTGCCAGCGGTTTAGACATTAATGGCTGTGTGTTGAGTTATTTTGAGGGGACAGCAAACTTATACTGTTATGCAAGCTGTACACGCACTACTTTACATTGTAGCAAAGTGTAATTTCTTCAGTGTTGTCCCATGAAAAGATATAGTAAATTAAAGCTGCAAGCAGCGATGAAAGGGCCCTCGCACCCGGGCCACCTCCACCTGGTGGCCTTAGGAAAACAGTGAATAGTGGGTGACATGCATTTAAGCCGGTAAATATAGGAGAAAAATAGCAAAGTCATTTTGATGTGCCACACTTCCTGCTGCCAGCAGGTGGTGCTTTGACTATAACGGAATATTAACATGTAGATGTCTTCAGGTCAGGACTGTCATCAAACATGTGAAGTTTGGGGCAGATTGGACATTGTATGCCTGAGTTACAACAACTTCCTGTTTTGTGGCGTTAATCACATACATTAGCACTTAGCCAAGTGTTGCATGATTTAATGTGTTTCTAGCATGTTTGGGACTTGATGGCATATTTGAATATATTTCTGGGAGTGTATTACAGTGTAAAGCATGCCATTTCCTGCTGCCAGCAGGTGGCGCTATGACTAACTGAATATTGGCATGTATGATGTCTTCAGGCCAGGACTCTTATCAAACATGTCAAGTTTGGGGCAGATCGGACATTGTACGCCTGACTTACAACAGCTTCCTGTGTCATGGCGAAACATCAGATTTTGTCAGGCCGCCACGGACACGCCCTTCAGCGAAAACTCAAGATCTTCACAATTTAACTTCGCCAAAGCCTTTAGATTAGACTGACAAAATATGTTGTTGTTCTGGTTAAATCTCTAGGAAGAGTTAATCTCAGTGTAAAACATGCCATTTCCTGTTGCCCACAGGTGGTGCTATGCCTGTAACTGAATATTGGCATGTAGATGTCTTCAGGCCAGGACTCTAATAAAACATGTGAAGTTTGGGGCAGATTGGACATTGTATGCCCGAGTTACAACAACGTCCTGTTTCATGGCGAAACATCGAACTTTGTCAGACCGCCACGGACACGCCCTTCAGGGAAAACTCAAAATCTTCACAATTTAACTTTGCCAAGGCCTTTAGATTAGACTGACCAAACATGATGTTGATCTGATTAAAGCTCTAGGAGGAGTTTGTTAAAGTACAACGTCTGGAAATGGCAAAATGTGCAAAAATTTTGCAAAGAAAATTCAAAATATCTCACTTCCTGTTGGTTTTCAGATTTTGCACCAGGAGACTTTTTCGTAGGTATTGACCTGTTACATGTGTGTACCGAATTTCATACCTGTATGTGAAACGTAGTGTGAGGGGCATTTCGTTGAAAATTTGTAGGTGGCGCTATCGAGCCATTTTCTCACGCCTTATTCTGAAACCAATATCAGACGAAAATTTTCGCCACTTCTGATGCGTGTGCAAAGTTTCGTGAGTTTTCGAGCATGTTTAGGCCCTCAAAAATGCGATTCATTTCGGAGAAGAAGAATATTAGACTGAGCAATTACAATAGGGTCCTCACAACATCGGTGCTCAGGCCCTAAATATTTACAAAAATGTGAGGGGTGTACGCACTTTTGTGAGATACTGTATATATAAAAAAGATTTTAAACAATGAAAAATACATTTTGAAAATCATATTTTAAATCAAAGAATTAACTTCGGGCAGATTGAGAAAAGGTAACCAACTAATGCTAAAATACACCGTTAGTTGTTCCAGTGAACGCAGATAATATCTAATGGTACAAATCATCCACCGACACAGATATTTCTTGGTGTGAAACCAGAGATAATTCTGACTGTTCAGTGGAAATCTAATAAGTAACTGCTGCTGAATAAACACTTTTGCTCATGTTTGTTGACAGGCGTAGGGTGTTGGAAAAAATAATTAAAAAAAAAATTATATATATATATATATATATATATATATATATATATATATATAAATAAAATAAAAAAAATAAATAAAAAAGGGAAACCTTCAAAGAGAAACAACATCTCTAACAGTTTGACCATTTTATTGGAATTTTAGTAAAAATGTACAGTTTTGGGGTTCTCATATTTTGCAGGAAATCCAAAATCACAGACGTTGTTTATAAAAACACAAAAAAAAGTTGTCAACAGGCAATAATGTATGAACTTTTATAACATATATAAAAACAAACCTTATACCACAATGTTATTTTCTGTTTTCGCTTCTGAATGATTAATGTGAACAGTCAGCAGTTCACTCTCTCAGTTCACAGGTGTTCCCACAAGAGTCAAATCATAACTAACACTGAGCTGTCCTCAAGACGACAGACGTGAAAGCAACATCACATCCCATCAGTGGTTACTGGTAGCCTATGTAGATGATGAGAAATGACTCTTTTGGGCAGGGAGGTCGGAGCAGATTCTCACTGTTGCATGCCCACCAAAACCACATATTCTTAGAGGTGTGATGGAGTGAATGTCCTCTATAGAGCAGCGATAGCTTTAGCTGCCATTCTCCGGCCCAGTGGAAGGCTCAAGTCTGTGATGGACAACACAGTTTTGGGTTTTGCCAGTGCCTTTAGCTTCACCAGTTCTGAAATCTGTGAAGACAAATTCAACAAGATTTTCCATACTAAAATTTAGGGCTGAACGATAATGTTTTAACTGATAATCATATTTTATGATTCACGCCAAAAGGATTTCAAGGTAACACTTTATTTTACAGTGTCCTTGTTACACTTTTACTTACTGTAGCAATGATAACAACAGTAAATTATGCATAATTACATGCAACTAAACCAAACCCTACCCTATAGTAAGTAGATGTTGTTAATATTACTCAGTACTTAAATGTATAATTACACTGTAACAATGATTTTGATTATTGATCACCACTTCTCATTTGAAAGATTTCTTTGGTTACACTTTAATTATGTTGTCCTTGTTACAGTGTAATTATTCATTTAAGTACTGAGTAATATTAATTAACAACATGTACTTAATAGTGAGTTTGGCTTTGGTTTATGGTTAATTGCATGTAAATATGCACAACTTAAATGTTAATACCATAGTAAGTATATGTAAATAAAGTGTTACCATTTCTTTTTACATTTCATCAGAATTTTTGCACTTTCATACAAGCACAAATCAAGAGAATGCCAACTCATATGCAGGGTTTATCTTATCTCATCTAGTTTCCTGAATTATTATTCGTTTTTACATTAACACACTCTCAACATTATGAAAAATGGCAAAACATTAATAAGTTTCTCTCAAAAGCTAAAGAAAAAATCTTAATATTAATTCCAGATATTCCAAACTGTTCATGTTTTTCTATTAAAACAACAAAACTTTGTATTGTAGCACAAAGGTTGTGCAAGTGCATCCACAAATCAAGTTTATGTTTGGATTTATTATAGTCAGTCACTGAGAATGTTTGCTCGCAGATTTAGTCATAGCAAATAGCAAAAGGGCCTCATGAAGGAACGCAGAGTGGCTGTATTACGCTTTCATTTGAGCAGAATATCTCAATGGAGATCGCTAAACTTCAACAAACATGTTTGTCAGTGTTTTCAGATCATCAGCACTTTTTGCAGTGCAGAGAGAGCATGTGCACATGATTGCCAGGTTGGGAAGATTAAGTAAAACACTGGTCAGAAAATGTATCCTCAGAAAAGCTCTGATTGGGGGATTTAAACATTTGACAACTGGTGACCAAAGCAATGAAACATATCATGATAACCAGCAGGCCAATATCGAAGACGTTTAAACATGAATCAAATATGATTAATTGTGCAGCTTTACCAGAATTCTGCATGTATATCAGTGTATGTGTTGTGCATGTATTGTAGATGATTCCCTCACCATGGTAAAGGGCATAAATTGCAGAATACTGCCCCGGCTACCCTGCTCTGAGCACTCTACACACTCCTCGATAAAGCTCTGAACAAACTGTGTGTGAGGGCCTGCCGTCTTAGACCCCATCAGAGAGGAAATCAACAGGAACAGATTTGCTAGAAAGAAAGGGGGAAAAAAAGACAAGAATCTGCTTGTAAGCACGGCTTGTAAGAGGTAGTGCGGTGGTGGTACTACAGTACAGAGATGGTAATACAACATTATTTAATCTATCTACTGGGACTAAATGTTTAGCAGAGATGCAGCACAAACCTAGCACTCTGTTGAGAGGGTCTCTCATATTGATGGTGTGAAGCTGAGAGGCAGACAGTGAACTGCTCATGGAACGGTCACCTAGAAAGATAACAGCATTTTACTTTATGTCAGATTTTATTGACCTAAATGTTGTAACATACGTACAAACTGTAAAAAAGGACATTTGTACTATGTCATAGTGGATATCAGAGCAGATTTCACTCTACTTCCCTTTCTCGGTTTAATACAATCAACTTTCATTTCCAGCTCTTCCTCCTCCTCTTTTAATGAAAGTGAGAAAAGTGTCATGGCTTCCAGAAACTACTTATAACAATACAGTTATCTCGATATTTCTCCATTTCTATTTTCCACCTATCCATTTACATTTATTCATTTAGCAGATGCTTTTATCCAAAGTGACTTACAAATGAGGAATACAACACCCTAAAAAGACAATGATGTGAGAAGTGCTACCAATTCAAAGTTCCAATCATTGATATTATTGGCCAGATTAGTACAAGCTCAATAAAGTCAATATTTTTAGTGAAATAGCAGTAAGCTTAAAGGCATTTAAGTGATTTTTATGAATTCAGCAAAGAATATTAATCTAAATAAAGGAAATTAACTAAAAAAAAAATAAAAAAAAAAATCTTCGGTACATTATTTTTGGAAAATTATTTATCCATTGTGTCATGGGCGTACTGAGTGATACTGCCACAGGAAGCTCAAAACTATCGCAAGCTATGTTGCATTTTTGTGGGGATTTTTCTGCAAAATTGAAATCTTACAATTATTGCAGCATAGGCAGGTTTGGTTAACAGCACACTAAAAAAAAAGCAAGTTTCTAGATTGACTAATAGATAAAAATGGTGTATTAATCCCCAGAGGGACATTCAGGTGGAGAACTAAAGTTTAAATCATTTTAATGCAGTAGTTGTTGCTTTTGTGCAGCTTATGGTAGATGAGGCAGGCAGGAAATGACCTGGACTGGACAGCATGACAGTCTCGTCCTCATTGGAGCTAAGCAGACGCATCAGTTTAGATGGCTGTGTGTCATCCAAAGGGAACAGGTTGGTGTAGTCCTACAACCAATGAGAGAAGAATGAGTGAGACTTAAGTTTTAGTTTAAGTTAAGAAGTATGTGCAAAAGGGGTAAGACATACATGTGTTAATTATGCAAACGTGTGCAAGCATACACAGCATGACTGAGTTCAGTTAAAGTGCCCCATTATGCTTTTTCGACATTACCTTCCATGTAGTGTATAATATAGATGTGTATAATATAGATGGTGAATGTAAAAGGTCTGCAAAATTTCAAACATCAGTGCAAATTAATGGAGTTATTATCAATCTCCCAAAAGAAAGAACGATTCTGAACTGCCTGAAACACGTCGTCAGTAATTCCAGTCTTTCTTCCTGCATGAACCTACATAGGTTTGTAACAAATTTGCATAATGCCAACCTATGGTCTTCATTGGCTGCACGTGAACAACGTCTACTTTACCCCGTCGTCAAACACTGTAGTTGTAGTGGAGGCCTGGAAGAGTTTGGTTTGTGTTGTCAACATGTCGAGAAGACAATGTTTTTTGCGCTGTGAAAGCAAATCCACTTTGCATGCACTCAGACTCGGACTCGAAATGATTTGCTAAAATAGTTACTGTTCGTATCACTGTGTATCAAGTGCTAAGGAAGCCTCTGGAGCTGAAATTCAGATATGGTAATAGTCATTTCCTTACTGACACACACTGTAAGCGGTAGACCAAATCACAACAAACTGGCCCATCTGACCAATCAGAGCAGAGTAGGCTCGTGGAAAAGAAGGGTTTAGAGAGACCAAATCATTTATTAAACCGTTTCAGACACTGAGAAGAGAGGTGATGCTTCAATGTATATTATGAAAAAATTAAAGTGTTTTTTGACCTTGGATGCATGTAACCTTATTGTAGGAGACCTCCAACACAAAATTAGGAATCTTTAAAACAGCATAATAGAGCCTTTAACAGGCTGTGTGAGAAACGGTGTGACCGACCTCTATATCCTCACGTTGTCTCTTGCGCTGTCGTGCTGATGCTTGACCCTTATGATGAGACGAGTAAGAACTGAGAGCACACCACACTGACAACCTATAACACACACATTTTTTTAATGTTAGCTTTGAAGTTAACATCTATATGCTAATATACTTTGAAAGGTTGACAGAATAGACATTTAAAATTTAGTCTCTTTCCTCTGCGTTAAAGCAGGTGTTCCCACACGCAAATTCTGTCAGATAAAAGAAGGTTTACATCTATAAGGGTGTTTGATCTCATCTACAGTGGGGAGAACAAGTATTTAATACAATGCCGATTTTGCAGGTTTGCCCACTTACAAAGCATGTAGAAGTCTGTAATTTTTTATCATAGGTACTCTTCAACTGTGAGTGATGGAATCTAAAACAAAAATCCAGAAAATCACATTGTATGATTTTTAATTAATTTGCATTTTATTGCATGACATAAGTATTTGATCACCTACCAACCAGTAAGAATTCCGGCTCTCACAGACCTGTTAGTATTTCTTTAAGAAGCCCTCCTGTTCTCCACTCATTACCTGTATTAACTGCACCTGTTTGAACTCGTTACCTCTATAAAAGACACCTGTCCACACACTCAATCAAACAGACTCCAACCTCTCCACAATGGCCAAGACCAGAGAGCTGTGTAAGGACATCAGGGATAAAATTGTAGACCTGCACAAGGCTGGGATGGGCTACAGGACAATAGGCAAGCATCTTGATGAGAAGGCAACAACTGTTGGAGCAATTATTAGAAAATGGAAGAAGTTCAAGATGACGGTCAATCTCCCTCAGTCTGGGGCACCATGCAAGATCTCACCTCGTGGGGCATCAATGATCATGAGGAAGTTGAGGGATCAGCCCAGAACTACACGGCAGGACCTGGTCAATGACCTGAAGAGAGCTGGGACCATAGTCTCAAAGAAAACCATTAGTAACACACTACGCCGTCATGGATTAAAATCCTGCAGCGCACGCAAGGTCCCCCTGCTCAAGCCAGCGCATGTCCAGGCCCGTCTGAAGTTTGCCAATGACCATCTGGATGATCCAGAGGAGGAATGGGAGAAGATCATGTGCTCTGATGAGACAAAAATAGAGCTTTTTGGTCTAAACTCCACTCGCCGTGTTTGGAGGAAGAAGAAGGATGAGTACAACCCCAAGAACACCACCCCAACCGTGAAGCATGGAGGTGGAAACATCATTCTTTGGGAATGCTTTTCTGCAAAGGGGACAGGACGACTGCACCGTATTGAGGGGAGGATGGATGGGGCCATGTATCGCGAGATCTTGGCCAACAACCTCCTTCCCTCAGTAAGAGCATTGAAGATGGGTCATGGCTGAGTCTTCCAGCATGACAACGACCCGAAACACACAGCCAGGGCAACTAAGGAGTGGCTCCGTAAGAAGCATCTCAAGGTCCTGGAGTGGCCTAGCCAGTCTCCAGACCTGAACCCAATAGAAAGTCTTTGGAGGGTGCTGAAAGTCCGTATTGCCCAGCGACAGCCCCGAAACCTGAAGGATCTGGAGAAGGTCTGTATGGAGGAGTGGGCCAAAATCCCTGCTGCAGTGTGTGCAAACCTGGTCAAGAACTACAGGAAACGTATGATCTCTGTAATTGCAAACAAAGGTTTCTGTACCAAATATTAAGGTCTGCTTTTCTGATGCATCAAATACTTAAGTCATGCAATAAAATGCAAATTAATTACTTAAAAATCATACAATGTGATTTTCTGGATTTTTGTTTTAGATTCCGTCACTCACAGTTGAAGTGTACCTATGATAAAAATTACAGACTTCTACATGCTTTGTAAGTGGGCAAACTTGCAAAATCGGCAGTGTATCAAATACTTGTTCTCCCCACTGTATATGTTCATTTAACTTACTGTAACTAAATTTAAAAAAGAGAAAGCAAGGAAAAAGGCTGACAACTCCATATCCATCACAACGGATGTCCGTTTTGAATCTCTGACTGAAAAAAGAGGAAGGAGATGAAAGAAAGCAAGTAAAAAGAGGAAAGGAGAGTAAAGAACTTCAGAGTTCATTCATACATAAATTCATCATTCATTTATGAAACAATCCAAAACGTCTGACCTGCAAGTGAATAAATAAAGTATTAAACAATGAAAGTAAGTAAAGAGTTATTTGGTGAGGGCTCCACCTGTTTTTCCATATTAACTCAAGTACATGGTAATGTGGACTTTTTTGTTGGCCTCAACAATGGGGTGAACTATGGAAAAAATAATTTTTATAGAGGATATTGTGAAAGATGGGACACTAATGACCTTTGACCATACTGGCACAAAATAAGGGTCTAAATAAGTATCAATGTATCACGGTGGTAATCATGTAGAATTTTACAATTTCTGAGAAAATGATGTCACAGCAGTGGTTCTCAACATTTCTGAACCAAAGTTGAACAAAATATTCAGAGGACCACCAATATAAAGCTAAATATGTCCTCCAGTATTCCTACTGTAATTATGATGTCAGTATTTCTTTTTTATTATTTTTTTATTAAACGTAAATGGGAGTGTTGATATATTACTTAACTGCAATTCATTTTGTGATTCCAGACATTTCAAGAACTTTATGTTCAAAAAAAAAAAAAAAAAAGCACAATAAATAAAGTTAGATAATCTTAATATAATGAAATTAATATTTATAATTATTAAATATGAATTTTAAGCCATCTTGTGTCTCTTTTGGAATTGTTTTTTTTAAGTTATTAATGGGGATTTTTACATTAAAAAATATTTTTATATATATATTTGTATTTATAATAATACATTAATTTAAATAATTTGAATCCTGCAGCCCCCTTGGAAGGCTGTTCTGAATGCTTGTTTTCAGTATGAAAATAATTATCATATTAATACTGTACCTTAAAAATAAGAACTGTACACAAATAATAAAACCAAATTAAACACAATTTAGGATTTCGCTTACAATTTGGTTACATTCAAATCTGGCTGAACAAATATTTACAATCAAATACAACATATAAAAATAACAAAATTGCAAATTATGATTCTGTACCATTTTAAAGCAATAAAGGGATTAATTTCTCTCTTTTGTTGAACACAAAAGAAGATATTTTGAAGAATATGGGTAACCAAACAGTTGATGGGCCCCCATTGACTTCCATAGTATTTTTTTCCCCCATACTATGGAAGTCAATAGGGTCCATCAACTGTGTTTTTACCCATATTCTTCAAAATATCTTCTTTTGTGTTCAACAGAAGAAAGAAATTCATACAGGTTTGGAACAACATGAGGATGAGTAAATGATGAAAGAATTTTCATTTTTGCGTATGCTTTTTTAAAAAAAATACATGTCATACTTTGCAAGTGCTCTTCCAGGCGGATCTACCAAGCTGTGCCAATGGGCAGGGTCAGTGAGGAGACGTGGCAGAATGTGACCCAGCAGGGTGAGGGTGATCTGTTGTGTGTCCAGGCAGAAAATACTATATAGCAACTCCACCACACGAGATGCCCACTCTTTACGGGTCTCCTTCAGGAGCTCCTACAACACAAACACATGCACAATTTTACAAAGTCTGATTACAGGTACAATTCATTTCACATAATCTTTAATTACAATCCGAAACACATTTACCTTAACCAGGTTGTTAGTAAACCAGAACACCCCTCCCATATGTAGTAGGTTCTCAAAGAGATGGAATGCATGGGAGTCCACCCAGCCCTTCTCCAGAACCTCCCTGAACTGGGTTTGCAGAGCCTGGCGGATGGGCTGGCGTGCTGGGAGAAGGTTACGGTAGGGAATAATCTCCTGACCCTCGACCGCTGGCCGCAGGGACAGTCCTGTCTGCTGAAATACATCAGCACACATGTGCTCCAAGATAGAGCTCATGATCACCACACTGGAGAAGGTGTGAAAGAGAGGGAGACAAATAACAGTCTTTTAGGGCTATTCAATTCTGTACCTGGAGCAGAGTTTAGTTCCAACCCAAATCAAACACACCTGCCTAATCTTGAAGACCTGGAACTAAACACTGCAGTTCATGGCACACAATTTTCATACATTTTTTCACAAGAGTCAAAAGTTTTGCTTATAATCACGGTTACCCACAAACGTTCATTGCAACGTTTAAGTAAAATAAAAAACAAAACTAGAGCACATATCACACACACATACAGTGGGGAGAACAAGTATTTGATACACTGCCGATTTTGCAGGTTTGCCCACTTACAAAGCATGTAGAAGTCTGTAATTTTTATCATAGGTACTCTTCAACTGTGAGTGACGGAATCTAAAACAAAAATCCAGAAAATCACATTGTATGATTTTTAAGTAATTAATTTGCATTTTATTGCATGACATAAGTATTTGATACATCAGAAAAGCAGAACTTAATATTTGGTACAGAAACCTTTGTTTGCAATTACAGAGATCATACGTTTCCTGTAGTTCTTGACCAGGTTTGCACACACTGCAGCAGGGATTTTGGCCCACTCCTCCATACAGACCTTCTCCAGATCCTTCAGGTTTCGGGGCTGTCGCTGGGCAATACGGACTTTCAGCTCCATCCAAAGATTTTCTATTGGGTTCAGGTCTGGAGACTGGCTAGGCCACTCCAGGACCTTGAGATGCTTCTTACGGAGCCACTGTGTGGCTGTGTTTCGACCCATCTTCAATGCTCTTACTGAGGGAAGGAGGTTGTTGGCCAAGATCTCGCGATTCATGGCCCCATCCATCCTCCCCTCAATACGGTGCAGTCGTCCTGTCCCCTTTGCAGAAAAGCATCCCCAAAGAATGATGTTTCCACCTCCATGCTTCACGGTTGGGATGGTGTTCTTGGGGTTGTACTCATCCTTCTTCTTCCTCCAAACACGGCGAGTGGAGTTTAGACCAAAAAGCTCTATTTTTGTCTCTTCAGACCACATGACCTTCTCCCATTCCTCCTCTGGATCATCCAGATGGTCATTGGCAAACTTCAGACGGGCCTGGACATGCGCTGGCTTGAGCAGGGGGACCTTGCGTGCGCTGCAGGATTTTAATCCATGACGGCGTAGTGTGTTACTAATGGTTTTCTTTGAGACTGTGGTCCCAGCTCTCTTCAGGTCATTGACCAGGTCCTGCCGTGTAGTTCTGGGCTGATCCCTCACCTTCCCCACGAGGTGAGATCTTGCATGGTGCCCCAGACCGAGGGAGATTGACCGTCATCTTGAACTTCTTCCATTTTCTAATAATTGTGCCAACAGTTGTTGCCTTCTCATCAAGCTGCTTGCCTATTGTCCTGTAGCCCATCCCAGCCTTGTGCAGGTCTACAATTTTATCCCTGATGTCCTTACACAGCTCTCTGGTCTTGGCCATTGTGGAGAGGTTGGAGTCTGTTTGATTGAGTGTGTGGACAGGTGTCTTTTATAGAGGTAACGAGTTCAAACAGGTGCAGTTAATACAGGTAATGAGTGGAGAACAGGAGGGCTTCTTAAAGAAAAACTAACAGGTCTGTGAGAGCCGGAATTCTTAATGGTTGGTAGGTGATCAAATACTTATGTCATGCAATAAAATGCAAATTAATTATTTAAAAATCATACGATTTTTGATTCCGTCTCTCACAGTTGAAGTGTACCTATGATAAAAATTACAGACTTCTACATGCTTTGTAAGTAGGAAAACCTGCAAAATCGGCAGTGTATCAAATACTTGTTCTCCCCACTGTACATACAGTATAAAAGTTTATACTAAGATTACATAATTGAAATACTAAAAAAAACAAAACAATTAACACTATATTGACAAAAGTTTTGGGACGCCTGCCTTTACATGCACATGAACTTTAATGACATCCCATTCTTAATCCGTAGGGTTTAATATGGAGTTGGCCTTTGCAGCTATAACAGCTTCAACTCTTCTGGGAAGGCTTTCCACAAGGTTTAGGAGTGTGTTTATGGGAATTTTTGACCATTCTTCTAGAAGCGCATTTGTGAGGTCAGGCACTGATGTTGGACGAGAAGGCCTGGCTCGCAGTCTCCACTCTAATTCATCCCAAAGGTGTTCTATCAGGTTGAGGTCCGTGCCCGGTTGCATAAAGCACCTTAAGTGTAATTTTCCCTTAAGATCGCCCTTATGTTTCCCTTAAACTTTAGGGTGTTGCAGAAAATAACCCTTAAATTATACTTAAGGGTTTCTGTAGGTAAAACATCATAAACCCTAAGAATTTTCCTTAAGTATATATTTTTCACTTAAGTAATCCCTTAAAAAAACGATAAGTGTTGCATAAAGCACCTTAACTGTAGTTTCCCTAAGTATAACATAAGGTTTGGAAAACTTCACCTTAAGTGTTACACAGAGCGAGCAGATTCAATCCAAGTCTTCTAACGAGACACGATCGGCCGCTTTATGTGATAAACAAATTGTAATTAAAGCGTTTATTCACATAAACATTGATCAACGGAAGCGCAAAATGTACGTGCGTCACGCAGAACGAAAAACTGGTTTTTGAACATGCTCGAGCGTTTGAGCTACCAAAACAGCCTGAATCATATGGATTACTTTTATGTCTTTCAATGAATGGACATAAGTGAGAAGAGAATATAAAAAAGAAAAAAAAAAATCTTTATTTGTTTTCCAAAGATGAACGAAAGTCTTATGGGTTTTGAACGACATGAGGGTGAGTAAATGGCAAAATTTCTCTAAACTATCTATTTTCTCATCTGGTATTCTCTTTCATATTTGGTTTTCTTTTTTGTTTTCCTTATCCATGTTATGTTGTTTTCTGTGAAAACGTACCGCTATCTGTATTAACAAATAACGTGTCCATGGCAACAATAGAACTTTATAACAGCAAAACCTGGATTGCTGTCGTGAAACACTTAACAGTTTCCCTTACCAAGAGAACCGTTTAAGGGATTATATGCAACACTCTTAAATTATTCCCTTAGTTAAGGGGAAATCATGCCAAAAAACTTATCAAGGGAAAAACTTAATGTGCTTTTTATGCAACCGGGCATAAGTTAGGCCAATCAAGTTCCTCCACACCAAACTTGGTCATCCATGTCTTCATGGACCTGGCTTTGTGCACTGGTGCGCAGTCATGTTGGAACAGGAAGGGACCATCCTCAAACTGCTCCCACAAAGTTGGGAGCATGAAATTGTCCAAAATGTCTTGGTATGCTGAAACATTAAGAGTTCCTTTCACAGGAACTAAGGGGCCAAACCCAACCCCTGAAAAACAACCCCACACCATAATCCCCCCTCCACCAAACTTTACACTTGGCACAATGCAGTGAGGCAAGTACCGTTCTCCTGGCAACCGCCAAACCCAGACTCGTCCATTGGATTGCCAGACAGAGAAGCGTGATTCGTCACTCCAGAGAACACGTCTCCACTGCTCTAGAGTCCAGTAGTGGCGTGCTTTACACCACTGCATCCCACGCTTTGCATTGCACTTGGTGATGTAAGGCTTGGATGCAGCTGCTCGGCCATTGAAACACATTCCATAAAGCTCTCTATGCACTGTTCTTGAGCTAATCTGAAGGCCACATGAAGTTTGGAGGTCTGTAGCTATTGACTCTGCAGAAAGTTGGCGACTTCTGCGTACTGTGCGCCTCAGCATGCGCTGACCCCGCTCTGTGATTTTACATGGCCTACCACTTCATGGCTGAGTTGCTGTTGTTCCCAATTGCTTCCACTTTGTTATAATACCACTAACAGTTGACCGTGGAATATTTAGTAGTGAGGAAATTTCACGAATGGACTTATTGCACAGGTGGCAACCTATCACGGTACCACGCTTGAATTCACTGAGCTCCTGAGAGCGACCCATTCTTTCACAAATGTTTGTAGAAGCAGTCTGCATGCCTAGGTGCTTGATTTTATACACCTCTGGCCATGGAAGAGATTGGAACACCTGAATTCAATGATTTGGAGGGGTGTCCCAATACTTTTGGCAATATAGTGTATACTTAACATTGAGGTCTCATATATAATCATCTTAATTGTTTTTTTTGCATTTCAATTAAGTTAATCTTAGTATAAAAAATTTTCACATCTCATGACCTGTAGAATAAAGTGAATAAACTAACTAGTCTTAACCATAAAGAAACTTTAGAACATTTTACCCTTTATTCAAGCCAAAATCTATAGTTACTGTATCTCTTTAAAAAGGACTTTGTTCACGTTCAAAAGTTAGTTGTAAATGAGTAACTTGTGGGTCAGTGCTGACTAGTGCTGCGTACTGTTTCAGATGATTTAATCCAGTTTGCTAAAAAGAACCGGTTAAAAAGAATGATCAATTCACACAACGGACATCATTTGTGACGCTGGTATGTGTGCAGTTTACTTCATAAGATTTAATGTGGTTATGTAGTCGGGTGTGTGTGTGTGTGTGTGTGTAAAGATCCCTACCGCTCATGGTAGAACTGCAAAGTGTTTTCTCCTGACATAGGAGTCATGAGCTGACGAATCATAGTCTGAGGTTTTTCTCTCTCATCCAATCCCAGCATCCGAACATGAGCCACCAGCCACGCCACTGCACAGATGGCCATACTGCACACCTTCCCTTTGATGTTATCTGTGATCTTCTACACTCACAGAAAGAGAAAGAGACTTCTTCAGTTACAGCCATAAAGATGAAACTACTGTATTCTGACAATATGGTACAGACAAAAGATCAGACAAAAATATTCTCAAAATGTCATGACTCTTATTGCTTTTAGAAACTTTGAGCCTGGTAAGGACCCCATGAATCTCCTCACCTGAACAGCCTCTACTGATAAAACTCCATTCTCCCAGGCATTGAGAACCTCCAGTATAGCTGCTGGAGTACTGAGACATATTTCATGCCATTTCATCTGACTGGAGAGAGATAGAAAATGTTTTACTAATAGATCGTTAAGAAAAAGAAGCACAAAACCAAAAACTTCCATTTATAGAAACTAAACTGCAAAAATATTCATTTAGAAACTGTAGCTCATTAACATATGACTTCCCACAAAACCTAAAGCAACAATTAATTTGAAGTAAAAAATTGTTTACTGAAGTTGTTTTCATTTATTAAAACATTCCTCACAAGATTGTCCTGTCCCATGTACTGTATGAATAAACCAATTCTTAAATCAAATGCAGTACATACACGGAAAATATGTGATTTTGGATGCAGGTTCTTGGCTTGGGTAAATTTGGTATGTGTGCCCCCCAAAAAATGCATTAATTCCAGCTGTGTTAACATTTTATTCAAGGAAACTCTTTCATTTTAAATGAACTATCATATTATTTGGTACTTAGTTAATTATGTTTTTAAAAAGGACATTTGTAAAGGTGCACTATGCAGGATTTAAAGAAAAATTATATACTGTTGTATACAAAAACAATGTCTCTCAATCATTATTTATGGTCCACAAGAAGTGTGTGGTGGTGTTTGTGTTTACAGAGACCCTGCCCTGTGCCTGCATTTTTATTATTATTATTATTATTATTATTATTTTAAAATGTAAATAAAAGTAATATGTGCCATTTAAATGTATACTAAGGAAGTCATAAAAATAAAATGCACATTAGTCTTCATCATAAAATTGCAGATGTGCTTATAATTTCTTTTCATTGAAGGGGCATGAAAAACCTGTAGCTTCAACTGCTCAATGGCTTTTGATTTATGAAAGGAAGTTGAGGAACTACAAATATTCCTCAACCATCTTTTCTAGAAACAGTGGTAGTCTGCACACAAAAACTCATCAACATTTCCATATTAATAAAATTTGCTGTGACCGTAAGAATCTGCATTTCTTATCCCAGATGAATCACTCAAAATGATGAGTCAGCCTTATCTGATGTTACACTGAAATTATTTACGTCATGTAAATGGATGCAGATATAAAACATTTAAGAACATGGAATAACGTCAATACAGCACACTCTCAAAATAAAACCTGAGAATTTTTTTGGAGAGACTTTGAGTCTGGATGTCAAATATCTGCACTTAAACGGCAATAGAGTGGGGCGATAAAGCTAAAAAATCTTGACATTTTAATCTTTTGATAATATTCAGTAAATATATATCATATTTTATGCATTTTCTCTAAAATGTCTTAAAAGGGTTGTTATTGTTTCTCTCCAATCAGAGGAACTATTATTTTAAAGTGTAGTATGAATAATAAAAATGTTAAAATGTAACATGTAAAATACAGTAAAAACAACTAAGTTTTCCACATGGATTCCACATATTATCGACCAGGGCCCGTATTCATGAAAAATCTTAATGCAAAGAGTAGCTCCTAGTGACAAAATTCTAAGAAAGGTGGGCGTTTCCTCTTAAAATTAAAGAAAAAATCCTAGTAAAGAAAAAAGTAATTAACCCTTAAAAGAGGTCTTAAGGTCCAAAAGTGTTAGGAGTATGGACAAAGACTTTTAAGAGGCTTAAGAGTTTCTTTAGCAGTGGAGAAAATGGACGAAATGCAAAGAGGGAGAAGAAATGTGTTGCACACAATGCATGAGTGAGTTAATAAGACACTACACATTAGATCGTGCAGGGATCATGTTTGTGACCGATCTTATTAGAGACACGCTAACATCTCCGACACAGCGCAGAAATGCCATAGCACCAGAAATGGAAGTAATCACTACATTAAACATGTTTGGCAACTGGAAAAATGCAACTATGCAGCAGTGATGATTTGGGTCTGTCACAACCTTCTATAAGCAAAGTGATCACAAAATTACAGCAATTTCAGAACCTTATTGTGTCGCTGTTCATTTCCTATCAAATCAATTAAGTACAACATTAACAGCATGGTAAATAAAAAATTAAGAATATATATATACACATACATATATTATGTGTGAGAGAGGACGGTAAAACAGAAAAAATGACACCTGTAATTTCAAAGTGAAGGTTTATATAGACTCTGTACTTAAAAGCGCTCTTTTTTTCCTTCTTGGACAACCAACCAATCACAGTCTTCAAAAGACTGTCATACGTAGCAACGGGGTCAGCCTCGCCTCCTCACTAAGATAAAAGTTTTTGTATTTTCCTTGCTCAGAGTTGCTCTCTGATCGGTCCTGAATCACTCTTAAGCTAAGACTCCTACGTAGAAGTTTTTAAGGTAAATTAGGAGCTTTCTGAGAGGATTCTTAGAAGCTTTAAGAATACGTGCCCAGCTCTCTATATTAAGTTGGATAGATAACTATATTCAACTTTATTTGCATACATACAGTAGTACACATGTAAAGCGATATATATTATATAGCCAGGGTTTGACATTAACACCCGCCAACCTGCCTGCGGTTTCTCGCTCTCTCTCATCTCTCCCACAGCGAGTTGACAAACCCGCCTTCCCTCACTCATTTCATTTGCTCCGGATGAATATTGTTGGCGTTACAGGGCTTGAATTTCAGCGTGGGATCGTGCATAATTTTACTCATTCATGTAGATTTTGTGCTCACATCCAAAGTGCGCGCACATAAAGCCACCTCTCAGTACTATTTTTCACTGCTTATTGCACTTAAACAGTCAAATACACACAAAATGATGTAAAAATGCTGGTCTTGGTGAGTATTCACATAAACACAGTCAGTTTAAGTGAAGGTAAACAATTGAGAGAGAAAACGCATGTGTAATAGTATAATGGATCCGTAATATACCTGCTGCCAAATTATGAGATAATAAAAATATCTATATGGCAGTTTTTCCCCATGGTATCGATGTCAAAATTGGGGCTAGTGAAAATGCTGAGTGGCTAGTAACTTTGGAAAACCACTAGCCACAGTGGCTGGTGAGCAAAAAATGTCAAGCCCTGTATATAGCACATCTCAGCTGCTTGATTGTCTATATTGTCAAAAAATTTTAACAATATTAAATCGCACAACTCTATATAAAAGTTGCAAATACACCGATCAGGCATAACATTATTACTGGTCCGTGGCTATGCAGCCCCATACGCAACAAACTGTGATGCATTGTGTATTTTGACACCTTTCTATCAGAACCAGCATTAACTTCTTGAGCAATCTGAGCTACAGTAGCTCGTCTGTTTGATCGGACCACACGGGCCAGCCTTCGCTCCCCACGTGCATCAATGAGCCTTGGCCGCCCATGACCCTGTCGCCGGTTCACCACTGTTCCTTCCTTGGACCACTTTTGATAGATACTGACCACTGCAGACCAGGAACACCCCACAAGAGCTGCAGTTTTGGAGATGCTCTGACCCAGTCGTTTAGCCTTCACAACTTGGCCCTTGTCAAACTCGCTCAAATCCTTACGCTTGCCCATTTTTCCTGTTCTAACACATCAACTTTGAGGACAAAATGTTAACTTCCTGCCTAATATATCCCACCCACTAACAGGTGCCGTGATGAAGAGATAATCAGTGTAATTCACTTCACCTGTCAGTGTTATGCCTGATCGGTGTATATATACAGAAGTATATGACGAATATTATCTATACAGTGAAGATTGGCATTTCAACATTTTCATTTATAAGCACAAATATATATAGTCAAAAATGGAATGCAGGGACGTTTTTGAGATGAACATTTTTGAGTGATGACAAATAAATTGTTGAAGCAATTCACAAACAGTTTGAACCGATTCACAGAAATAAATTAAACTTAACTCTAAAACAGCTACTGAAGTGGACACTATATAAATCAGTGTTTTATGAATATGTTAATGTGACAAGAGTGATTAGTAGATTGAAGAAGCGCTTACACAAGCTTCATCTCAGAGGAAGAATTGAGCAGGGCCACCAAACTCTCCACCTTCCCAGACTCAGGCCTGAAGCAGGGGTGGTCTGGATTCAGAGTCTTCCCTTCCTCTGGCATGCAAGTCTGCAACCACGTCTCAAAAAAGGGCGTCTCGCTCGATGGGCTAGGGTCCGAAAGAATCACCTGGACAGACAAGGAAAAGGATGTCAATGACGTCTGAAAAAAAAAGCAGGATGTGGTTATGAATTATGTAATAATGTTACACAACTTTATCAGACTGTAACATCCATATGCTCTATAGCTCAAACACTTGCTCTGTATAATAAATATGTGTGTGTGGGGACTGACCTCTGACCCATAGGTCTGCACGACATGACACAGCATGAGGAAGGAAATGTCAAACAGCAGAGCACGCACTGACGCAGACTTTGCTGGAAAGAACATTCACAGGCGTTATGTTAAAAATGTGTAAATAAATACACATTGTCACACACACTGAAGCTAAAAATAATCAATGCAAATTCACACTGCAGATGCAAAAGAGTGTCCTTCACTTTGTTATAATTTAGAAAAATACAAATATAAAAGTGTCCTGAAATTTGATCCTGCATAAAACATATTAGCCTAATGCCCATCTGAAAAATAACTGACTAACAAGCTGCATGTAATTGTAGCAAAATAAAGCACATGACTTACATCCTTCTCCACTGATGTGTTTTGGAAACTCATTCAGCCTGAAAGATAACAGCAAATATATATCAATCTCCTAGACACTTTGTTTATGTATTTCTTTGGGTAAATATAAGATGATCCTGATGTATCCAGTTTCTGTCATATTGTCTTACTTGATGAATTTGCGAGCGAAAGACTTGAGTTTTCCAGTCGCTGCGGCAGCAGCCAGTAGCAAATCAAGACTTTTCCCTGAGAGCATGTGACCCAAAACTCCCAGCAGCCCCTCAGGAGACTTAGAATGATCTGCGTCCACTGTCTAGACAACCAGAAAGAGAAGAATATCTGTCAGCTAACAATAACACTTTACTAAAAGGTTCCATTTGTTAATATTAGTTAACATGAACTAACAATGTAAAAAATAATTCAAAAGCATTTATTAATCTTAATGTTAATTTCAACATTTACTAATACATTATTAAGATAAAAAGCTGTATGTTAATATTTAACCTGAGCTAATATCAACTAACAATGAGCAGTTGTATTTTTATTAGTCAAAGATTAATAAATACTGCAACAAATGTATTGTTCATTATTAGATAATCTGTATTAACTAACATTAATAAGACGTGAAGTGATTTTATTTTTTACTTGTCAAATAAATATCACTGAGAGCATGAAACCATTTGCTCAACTCATTTGGAAGAGACAGACAACAGTGAGGGGGTGAATGTCATATTCAAAATCATATTTCACTCTAATAGAAAAAAATATTTATTTCACATAATGAAAATGAAGCCTATTTCCAGGACCATTACTTTTTTTTTTATAACAATTAAGGGTAACACTTTACAATAAGGTTTCATTAGTTAACTGCTTTATTTAACATGAACTAAGAATTAACAATACTTCTACAGCATTTAATAATCTTAATAATGTCTTATTAATGTTAATTTCAACATTTACTAATACATTATTAAAATCAAATGTTGTATTTGTTAACATTAGTTAATGCATGGTGCATGAACAATCAATGAACAGCTGGATTTTTATTAACTAACATTAACAAATAATAATAAATACTGTAACAAATGTATTGCTCATTTATCTAATGTTAACAAATGAGACCTTATTGTAAAGTGTTGCCCAGTTAAGCACATTTTCCCTCGAAATTCTCTTTACTGTAATGCAAAAAAGTCTCATTACTGCAATACAATTATTATTTTGATGTATAAATATGTGGTATAAAAAAAATAAAAAAAACATCTTTTTGCATTACGATAATGACAAAAACATTGCTCTAAAATACTGTGAACTCGAGGGCAAACTGTCAGGAAAATAAATGTCAAAGAAAATCTTCTTAATAATCCTCAAAGTCAACATTAAAATGGAAATTAACCCTATTTTATAGATCTTTTTGTGAACAGTTCATCCATGTATGTGTTTCGTTTTTTGACCTCATAATTTTTCATCAAAATACCATAACCGGATATTCCGGTGAAAATGACAGACTTCTCTCTGGTGACATATGCAGTACTTCTCCAATCATTTAGTTTGCTTTAGTCTCAGCCTCAGACTGATGCATATGGTACACTTTTCTGGAAACACTTCAGGAGTTTTGAAATCGTTATGTGATTGGTTGAATTTCACAGGATGTTTGCGAAATGTGTGTGTTGCGTTCTTTAACAATCAGCCTGGAAACAAATGCTGTGAAGCCAAACTGAAAGAAGAACGCTGTTGTGTTTACAACTGTGACAATGAGCGCTTACCAGGATCAACTAAACGCTGGATTTTCAAAAGTATATGAAATTAATGGCTCCATTGCTGCAGTGAACTAGGAAATTTTCCCACCGGTTAATCGACGTGTGACAACACCGATAAAACAGGTATCACCGGCGAGGGCTTTTCAAATCGCTAATTTTAAACCGAATGTAAAATGCGCACAGCCGCTCGGGCATTCATAACGGAGCGGTGCGGAGCAAAGCGAGTGTTTTCAATGAATTCCTATGAAAGCTGAAAATGCGAACGTGAATGACTGTGCGGCCGTGAATGAATGACAGTGCGGCTGTGAATGAATGACAGTGCAGCCGTGAATGCATGCCCGTGCGGCTGTGCTCATTTTACTTTCGGTTTAGAATTAGCGCCAATTCAGGGGCGGGTTGATTGAATTGTGGGTTCATTAGCCTATTATTCTTAATGAAAAACACAACAACAAAACAGTACAATGACAAACTCACTTAAATAGGCGCTTTTACATTTCGCTATGAAACCAAATCTTCCGTGATCATCTTGTCTGTCAACTCTTCGCTCTTGTGATGAATGAAATCTGACTCCTGCTGCGACTCTCATTCGGCTCACACTGTATTGAGCAGACACGTTCAGTTTGTAATTGTAGGGTGTTCTCTAACTGAACTAAATGATTTTATTACTATAAAAATCAAAACGACGGTGGGGTGCAGTGCTGCGGTGGGCAAGTGATGCAACCGGTGTTTCGCCTGAACACCGGTAATACCGGTCTGTTATTGCAGGGACACTGACTTTTTCACGCCCCTAAACACGACGCGGAACAAAACGAACTGTGATTGGTTGCGTTACACGTTAGTCAAACGGTCCTCGACCAATGAAAACTGCGATAGAGTCCAGACCTTCTGCCGTCAGTCTAAAGGTCTGGCTATGCGAGACTAAGTTTGCTTAAATGACTATATTCAGGCTAATTTCTTTCTTTTTTGATATTGGGGTAAAATATAACTTGCACAAGTTTTAACAGATTTTGTGAGATTCATCCCAAGACAATTAACATAAAATCATATAAAACCAGCTGAGGACCTTAAGGATGTTGGTGACTGTTGGTTCTGCTCTCAGGATGAGGCCTGGGTTGGGCTGAATATTGGCATTCTCTGCTGTCTTCAGTCTGGGAGCATGTTCTCTGTCCTCACTCCTGGGGAAAAAGAAAAAAAAACATGGCACAGAGAGAAAAATTAACAAGGAACATCGATCAAAAATGTGCATGTTGCCACATTTTAATGATAAAATAATAAGAAACAAAAATGTTCTGACCATACCGTTTTGCAGTAAGATTGGCGGTGTTTGTCTCAGACAGCAGCCCCAGTTTATTACACTCCTGCAGTAACAGACTCAAGCAGTCACAGCTACACACACACACACACACACACACACACAGAGACACAGTGAAGAACAGCCTTATAACTGAACAAAAAGTCCAAAACACACATTGAGATTCAATGGTATTCTTGAAGAACCATATACACATCATGGTACATAATTATGGTAAACAAATCAGTGTGTATATATTTGTGCAAGCGCCAGGCTCTACCAGTTGAGCTAACACCACGGTATTGATAAATACCTTGAATGTCAGTCATTTTGAATAAAAGCACCATGAAGTTTCAGTCCATACAAATCATTATTCCAGCTTTCTGTGGTTCAGCACATAACTAACACAGGTGTTGGTAGTGGCGACATACTTGCATCTCTGGTCGGCTTTATCCAGCAGTGGAGTGAGATTCAGAAGATATTCAAATGCCACATTCACATCCTCCGTAAAATCCTGACAAACATACACGCGGACAGGTCAAAATGGAGTGATTAACATTTCGGATGATGTGGACTGACATATTTTGATGGCAGACATATGAGCTGTCAAGTATCATGAGAGACACAAATTGGAACTAGAACAGGTGAGGTAAAAAGTCAAATAATTGTACCTGCGTCTTCTCTCCTTGTGGGTACTTCTTCAGCCTTAGTAAAACCTGAGGAATCTGGAAATGGAATGTGAAAAAGCTGAATTTTACTCCATAAACAACAGCTTGACTATGTGAACTCCAAACAGAAAATAATTATGTCTGAAACAAAGTCACATAACATCGATAAAGAGTCTTGTTCTTCCAATAAAGGGATTGTTGACCAAAACTAATATTTTCTGTCATAATTTGCTCACCCTCATGTTTTCTCAAACCCATATGACTTTTTTCTTCAGTGAAACACAAAATGAGAAGTTGAAGCTGCTTTTCCCCATACAACAAATATGGAAAAATACAAACCCGATTCCAAAAAAGTTGGGACACTGTACAGATTGTGAATAAAAACAGAATGCAATGATGTGGAAGTTTCAAATTTCAATATTTTATTCAGAATACAACATAGATGACATATCAAATGTTTAAACTGAGAAAATTTATCATTTTAAGGGAAAAATAAGTTGATTTTAAATTTCATGGCATCAACAAGTCTCAAAAAAGTTGGGACAAGGCCATGTTTACCACTGTGTGGCATCCCCTCTTCTTTTTATAACAGTCTGCAAACGTCTGGGGACTGAGGAGACAAGTTGCTCAAGTTTAGGAATAGGAATGTTGTCCCATTCTTGTCTAATACAGGCTTCTAGTTGCTCAACTGTCTTAGGTGTTCTTTGTCGCATCTTCCTCTTTATGATGCGCCAAATGTTTTCTATGGGTGAAAGATCTGGACTGCAGGCTGGCCATTTCAGTACCCGGATCCTTCTTCTACGCAGCCATGATGTTGTAATTGATGCAGTATGTGGTCTGGCATTGTCATGTTGGAAAATGCAAGAGACGTTCTTCCCTGAAAGAGACGACGTCTGGATGGGAGCATATGTTGTTCTAGAACTTGGATATACCTTTCAGCATTGATGGTGCCTTTCCAGATGTGTATTCTGCCCATGCCACACGCACTCATGCAACCCCATACCATCAGAGATGCAGGCTTCTGAACTGAGCGCTGATAACAACTTGGGTTGTCCTTGTCCTCTTTAGTCCGGATGACATGGCGTCCCAGTTTTCCAAACAGAACTTCAAATTTTGATTCGTCTGACCACAGAACAGTTTTCCACTTTGCCACAGTCCATTTTAAATGAGCCTTGGCCCAGAGAAAATGCCTGCGCTTCTGGATCATGTTTAGATATGGCTTCTTTTTTGACCTATAGAGTTTTAGCCGGCAACGGCGAATGGCACGGTGGATTGTGTTCACCGACAATGTTTTCTGGAAGTATTCCTGAGCCCATGTTGTGATTTCCATTACAGTAGCATTCCTGTATGTGATGCAGTGCCGTCTAAGGGCCCGAAGATCACGGGCATCCAGTATGGTTTTCCGGTCTTGACCCTTACGCACAGAGATTGTTCCAGATTCTCTGAATCTTTGGATGATATTATGCACTGTAGATGATGATAACTTCAAACTCTTTGCAATTCTTCTCTGAGAACCTCCTTTCTGATATTGCTCCACTATTTTTCGCCGCAGCATTGGGGGAATTGGTGATCCTCTGCCCATCTTGACTTCTGAGAGACACTGCCACTCTGAGAGGCTCTTTTTATACCCAATCATGTTGCCAATTGACCTAATAAGTTACAAATTGGTCCTCCAGCTGTTCCTTATATGTACATTTAACTTTTCCGGCCTCTTATTGCTACCTGTCCCAACTTTTTTGGAATGTGTAGCTCTCATGAAATCCAAAATGAGCCAATATTTGGCATGACATTTCAAAATGTCTCACTTTCCACATTTGATATGTTATCTATATTCTATTGTGAATAAAATATAAGTTTATGAGATTTGTAAATTATTGCATTCCTTTTTTATTCACAATTTGTACAGTGTGCCAACTTTTTTGGAATCGGGTTTGTACGAGTAGATGCCGTCAAGCTACAAAGAGGACAACATTTTCATATATTAAGGTTACATTTTTTAATTGGATACTTTTTATAGTACTTCGAAGTTGTTTTCATGTTGTTTTTTGAGTTTTACAGCTTCAGTCCCCATTGACTGTCATTGTATGTCAGTAACATTTTATTTTACAGTGTCCTTGTTACACGTTACATGTGGTTACTGTAGTAATAACTATAAATTGCATAATTACATGCAACTAACACTAAACCAAAACCTAATATGGCCAAAAATATTTTCACAATATTTTTTTCCCATATCACACAATACTGAGATTTATCACAATATTAATTTACCTATCATTAATGAAAAAGGAAATGCTTTCCACATATTTGTTAGACCTTGAGAATGAACGCAAAATTGTTTTTTCACAATTAAACTCCACAGAGTAGCTACCTTTTCATTTAGGGCCCCATGAAATCCCTTTTATTTTCCCCTAAATTCTGTGTTTTTCATTTGATTTTTTGGAATTCTGTGTTTTATGATTTAATACAAATTTATATAAACTTTCATTTATTCAAGATTTTAAAATGTAAATCAAATACAACAATTCATTTATAGCAAAACACTGCATTTTTTTTTGTCAAATGCTGCACAACAGAACTGTATCAATTTAAAACATGGATGAAAAAATATCTTGGTTGTATGATATTCCTTAGAAATAATATTATTATTACTTTAAGATGTACATTTTAGTATAGGCTACAGTAGTGATATACATTTGCTAAAGTTAAACCAAACTTTTATTTTGACGGTTTGTCGTGAAGATCTTTCAGTTTTAGTTTTAGTGTGTATTTGGTGGTAGTTTTTAGCAAATTAAACTGTGAAAAGCTTGTGAAGTGACTCTCAAAGCAGCTCTGGATATGAAGTTCATGTCCTCATATATTGAGACGGCAGATGCTGAAAACACTGAGCGTCGTGTGTGTGTATCAGCAAAACCATGCTGTTCATTCACACAGAGACACTCAGAAATCATTTATTAGCGACATGCACTGACTGGCTGTTGTCACGTTTATTTCTGATGTGTGATAGGCTGTTAGATTAAGCCATATTGAGTAAAAATATCCAGATCTTAAATTTTATCGCCATCTCAATATATCATTTAGCGCCCAAACCATAACCCTAAAGTAAGTACATAGTAATTAATATTACTCAGCACTTTAAATGTAGTTACATTGTAAAACGGACACCTTAAAATAAAGTGTAACCGATTTGTCTTTAGAACAATCTTAAGAAAAAAGAAAAGAACATTCTTAAATGTTTTTGGGAATACATTTTTTTTTTTAAATATAAAAAATAAGAATAAGAAAATAGCCGTTTTATAAGATGTAATTAAAATTTTTTTCTTAAGAATGTTTTTTTTTTTTTTTTTTTTCAATCCGGCGACCAGATTTGGAACAATATGTGGGTGAGTCAATGATGACAGAATTTTCTTTTCCTTTTTTTAACATAGCCAATATTAAAACTGAAAGTTCAAGAGAGACCAGTGATTGGTGACTCAACCACACCTTTAGGAAGGTGAAGGCCGTCCATTTGAGTTCCTCGTTCCCCTCTGGAGACTCGATGAGTCCAGTGAAACAGGCCTTCCAGATCTCCAGCACAAACAGTGGAGCTGGTATACGCTACAGACACAGATCACAAAAACACATCAGAAAACCCACACATACACCACTTCATCTCAAGCACAAACACTGCTGTCTGTAGCCACCTGCATCCTCTTGATCATCATGAGCTGCTCAACTAAGGGCTGCGTCTCTCCAGTGAGATTCATGGTTCCCTCCAGCATGATGAAGGCATGGACTGAAGGAAATGAGGTGTGGACCGGTGGATCACACTGAAGACACAACATCTGAGGAATACTATGAAAACACAAAAAAAAAAAGACAATCATGGAAATGAATCAAAATGACCAACTTTAAGTCATAATGCTTCTGGAAATTAAGTGTCTTTAACCTGTTAAACTCTATGTACAAACATTTCAATGAATCATTTGGCCGTTTACACCTGGTATTAAAATGCATTTTGGTCGATCGGATCACAAGTACACAATGTTAAATACAGGTGTAAACAGGGTCTAAAAAGTTTTGAGCTTGTCCACTTTCGACAACTTCCAGAGGTAGTCGAAAACGCATTCGATTGGATTGCTTTCGTAATGTAAACATGTGGTCGAATGTGTTTGAACAGCCGCAAAAGACACCTACTCTCCACCTACTGACCTAACGCATAAACATTATGGGAAGCAGCGCGGACGGAATTTAAACTTTGTCGGCTGAAGACCCAAGTTTGGTTTGAAGATGAAAAACGTACCAACCACAATGTTCTCTCACCATTCCTGATTTCGAACACACACTCACCGCGTTCGACGTGGTCTTGCAGCTATCAGAGCAGGAACGAAAGCTGATGTTCTCTGTATGTTTCTCGGTCGTCTCTGGTCACGTTCATATGTAAATAGTGCAAGCTTAGTTTGTCCATTAGATCGAAAGATCTGAAAAAACAGATACATTTACCCGCCCATAGATCCTCCCCTCGATGAAATCAGGACAGAAGTGGTTGAAAGTGGACAAAAGAGATTAAAATACCAGGTGTAAACAGGTATGTGTCTCCCTCGTCCACTTACGATCCGATTGACCAAAACGCATCTTAATACCAGGTGTAAACAGGGCCTTTGATACTTACTGTTTACATACATGTAGGTATTTTTTATTCTTTAATAAAAGTAAAATCATAAAAACACGTAATAACATCTATACACTGTTGATCCTATGCTTAACCCACTGTTAAACCCAACCATATACCATGAATTCTGTCCCTAATCTTACCCGTATCCCACCTCAATAGAAGCAAAAGTGCTTTGCAATACAACATGAAAACAATAAGTACATTGTACCAAACAATTAACTTTTTTTGACGCAAGTACATAGTAGTTAAAGACACCTAATATGAAGTTGGGACCATGTCCCCTTGTTATTGTGAAACTGGCCTAAATGGCCAAATTGCATTAAAATCACTGCAATAAATCCTGACGTTGCTTAATTTTATAATTGCCAGCAACATATTTGCAAATACATTATGAATAATCAGTTTATCGTCCAGCTCTATCATTGCTGCACTCTGAACAGTGAGTCTGAGGTCTTTTTGGAATCTCACCTCTTGACCAATGAGACACACTCCTCAAGATTTTCCTTCAGCGTTTGACTGGTCACAGCATTGAGATTTTCTGACAGCTTGAGCAAAGCTTGCTCTACATTGGTCCAGGATGCTTATGAGACAAGAGAAGACATGGAAAATTAAATGATTCAAGATAATGATCATCATTCTTTAATAATTTATAAACATTAAACAGTCATTCAATAAACATTAACTCATATATATATATTTTTTATATATATAAAAAAAAAAAAAATCTGATTGGTGATGCAAACTAATTGGTAATGTGATTCTCTGAAAGGGGGAGTTTAAAAGAAATTGTTTGTAAAAATGAATCACACTTAGTCACGCTGATTAACAAGCTGATTCACGCCACAGAAAAGGGATATATTGGTAATGGAACACTAGATGACTACTTACTGAATCCTGTGCAGTATACACTATATATGTTTTTATAGTAAGTGAAACTGCAGGCATTATGCAATATACAGCAGTATGCTGTAGTGTCACATGGCCTCATCATGTTGTAACAGAGTAGGCAAGGGTGCCTCAAAAAATAGAAGAGACAATGAAACAGTAAAAAAAAAAAAAAAAAAAAAAAAACAACGCAGTAAGTTAAATATAGTAAAATATGAGATTAACAGTGAATAAATCAGCCATTTTTATAAAGTGACAATGTCCAACAGTGACACCAGCAGTTAAAGTTTTACATGAACAGAAATTAAAGGTACACCAACGTGTCTGTGACTATAATGACATCTGTAGTTTACCAGGCACTGATGACTGATGATTTGAAAAGGAAGTCACTATTAAAAAAATAGCTGAACTTTAGTTCACAAATAAAATTTACATGGAATTGCTACTGCTTTGTTATTTTCTTATAGTTAAATTTTTTTTAGTTAAATGTAAAAATGCTTAAAAACGTGGTAAGATTTATACTTGGTTTTAATAAATATCACAATAAATACATGATTCACTTACATACAAAATAATAATGTATTGGTGAGTTTTGATGGTGTAAGAAATGTTTGTTGTACATTTTACCTGGAAAATGTGTCAACATTAAGTTAAACTGGAAAACAAATTAATACATTCAGAACACCACTGTACAACTGGATGCAGTCCAGTTATCACCATGGCGATTAATACCACTAATTTGCATTTTCAATTCAATGTTGAGTCACACGTTATATTAGATGTCTTTAACTACTATGTACTTATAACACATACTATGTACTTATAATAAATAATTGTTAGGTACAATGTACTTATTGTGTTCATGTTGTATTGCAAAACATTTTTGCTTCTATTGAGGTGGAATACAGGTAAGGTTAGGAACAGGTTTTGATTCAGTAAGTAGTCAGGTATGGTTTGGTTTAAATGGGTCATGACATGAGAAATCACAAAACATCTTAAAGGGATAGTTCACCCAAATTTTAAAATTACCCCATGATTTACTCACCCTCAAGCCATCCTAGGTGTATATGACATTCTTCTTTCAGACAAATACAACTGGAGTTATATTAAAAAATGTCCTGGCTAATCCAAACTTTATAATGGCAGTGAATGGCAGCCCAAAATTAAGCCCAAAAAAGTGCATCCATCCATTATAAAAGTAATCCACACGACTCGGGGGGGTTAATAAAGGCCTTCTGAAGCGAATCGATGGATTTGTGTAAGAAAAATATCCATATTTAAAACTTAAATTTAAAAGGCCTTTATTAACCCCCCCGGAGCTGTGTGGATTACTTTTATAATGGATGGATGCACTTTTTTCAAATTTTAGGATGCCATTCACTGTCATTATAATGCTTGGAAGAGCCAGGACATTTTTTAATAGAACTCTGATTGTATTCGTCTGAAAGAAGAATGTCATATAGACCTAGGATGGCTTGAGCGTGAGTAAATTATGGGATAATTTTCATTTTAGGTGAACTATCCCTTTAAGGCTAAAAGTAGCTCCTAACTTGCCGATTTAGAAGAAACTCTTAAAAATAATGGCCGTGTCAGTCCTAATTTTAGGACTCCTAAATGTTTGCTCTAAGAGTATTTCACAAAGCATTTTAGTGTTAAAACCAGCTCCTAAATCTGTAAAAAGTTAAGACACTGTACACCATTGAGGCAATGCAATAAATATTTTGATTTATAGATTTTAATATTGTGATGAAATAACAAAGGTTGATTTAGGTACAGGCAAAATACATTGAATGATGGAGAATAAAACATTGCGGTAAAGCTGAAAATAATGTCCTATCGTCGGCGCCAATAGCCTTGTGGGCAGCTTGGGTGAAGCGAGTTCGAGTTCCGGCTCGTGGACCTTTCCCCATCCCGTCCGCACTTTCTCCCTCCCACTTCACTTCCTGTCTACTCATTGTCCTATCATAATAAAAAGGCAAAAATGCCAAAAATAAATAAATAAATAAATAAATAAAGAAAGAAAATAATGTCCGATTACCTGCGGCAGTTGTTTTCACGAGTTCACACTTACATGATCGAATAGAGTAAACAACTAAAATAAGTGTATTTGGCGTGTTGTCTCTCCATGCTCGGAATTAAGGCCAAACCCAGAGTACTTCCCCGTATCCCTGGCTCGGAATAGGAACCAGCCGAGAGTGAGGAGTCGGGTGGCGGAGGGATGCAGAAAACTGTCGAGGTAACTAGGCGAGTTGGCTGTGTAATACATATATATATATATATATATATATATATATATATATGCCTCCTCTCGTGCTGATTAGATAGACCATTTGAACGTGCTCCTCCAGAACGTTGTTGCTTGAATTCTGCAATCTCTCGAGATGCAGACATGTAAGAGGCTGACAATTAGCTGAACATACAGTGGGGAGAACAAGTATTTGATACACTGCCGTTTTTCCAGGTTTGCCCACTTACAAAGCATGTAGAAGTCTGTAATTTTTATCATAGGTACACTTCAACTGTGAGAGACGGAATCTAAAACAAAAATCCAAGTATTTGATCACCTACCAACCAGTAAGAATTCCGGCTCTCACAGACCTGTTAGTTTTTCTTTAAGAAGCCCTCCTGTTCTCCACTCATTACCTGTATTAACTGCACCTGTTTGAATTCGTTACCTCTATAAAAGACACCTGTCCACACACTCAATCAAACAGACCCAACCTCTCCACAATGGCCAAGACCAGAGAGCTGTGTAAGGACATCAGGGATAAAATTGTAGACCTGCACAAGGCTGGGATGGGCTACAGGACAATAGGCAAGCAGCTTGGTGAGAAGGCAACAACTGTTGGCGCAATTATTAGAAAATGGAAGAAGTTCAAGATGATGGTCAATCTCCCTCGGTCTGGGGCACCATGCAAGATCTCACCTCGTGGGGCATCAATGATCATTAGGAAGGTGAGGGATCAGCCCAGAACTACACGGCAGGACCTGGTCAATGACCTGAAGAGAGCTGGGACCACAGTCTCAAAGAAAACCATTAGTAACACACTACGCCGTCATGGATTAAAATCCTGCAGCGCACGCAAGGTCCCCTTGCTCAAGCCAGCGCATGTCCAGGCCCATCTGAAGTTTGCCAATGACCATCTGGATGATCCAGAGGAGGAATGGGAGAAGGTCATGTGGTCTGATGAGACAAAAATAGAGCTTTTTGGTCTAAACTCCACTCGCCGTGTTTGGAGGAAGAAGAAGGATGAGTACAATCCCAAGAACACCATCCCAACCGTGAAGCATGGAGGTGGAAACATCATTCTTTGGGGATGCTTTTCTGCAAATGGGACAGGACGACTGCACCGTATTGAGGGGAGGATGGATGGGGCCATGTATCGTGAGATCTTGGCCAACAACCTCCTTCCCTCAGTAAGAGCATTGAAGATGGGTCGTGGCTGGGTCTTTCAGCATGACAACGACCCGAAACACACAGCCAGGGCAACTAAGGAGAGGCTCCGTAAGAAGCATCTCAAGGTCCTGGAGTGGCCTAGCCAGTCTCCAGACCTGAACCCAATAGAAAATCTTTGGAGGGAGCTGAAAGTCCATATTGCCCAGCGACAGCCCCGAAACCTGAAGGATCTGGAGAAGGTCTGTATGGAGGAGTGGGCCAAAATCCCTGCTGCAGTGTGTGCAAACCTGGTCAAGAACTACAGGAAACGTATGATCTCTGTAATTGCAAACAAAGGTTTCTGTACCAAATATTAAGTTCTGCTTTTCTGATGTATCAAAAATTCTTATGTCATGCAATAAAATGCAAATTAATTACTTAAAAATCATACAATGTGATTTTCTGGATTTTTGTTTTAGATTCCGTCACTCACAGTTGAAGAGTACCTATGATAAAAATTACAGACTTCTACATGCTTTGTAAGTGGGCAAACCTGCAAAATCGGGCAGTGTATCAAATACTTGTTCTCCCCACTGTATATTAGTTTAATTAGAGACACTTAGCCTACATTTTAAAATCTGTATTTGAATATGGCAACATTTGTATTTTAAAACATTTATTTTAATGTGGCAACATACCTCGTTCTACAATATTTCTGATTAAACCACTGACAGATATCCCCCCCCCATCAGCCAATCACTGTGTGCATAGTTAGTAAACGCGCTGACATCATCCATAGCAACGAGGTCAACCCCACCCTTTCTCTTAGCTTAAGACTTCTCTCTATTCCTTAGTAAAAGTTGGTCTCAGCAGCTTTGTGAATAGGTTAAGAGAAAACTCTTAACTAAGAACTTTTACTGCTATTTAGGAGAACTCGTAGTAGGCAAGATAAAAATGTTTTGTGAATACGGCCCCTGATCTTTTAACATATAAGAGGACTTTGTACCAGTAAAACATCCTGCAAGTTTCATAGCTTAAAATGTCCTCCTCATTAAAAACAAAGCATTTATTTAATCAAGCTCCACAAACGGCTTGTTTACATTGTGGGATTTGTGATGTCACACGGGCAAATACATTTGCATATGACTGCCTCCAGAGCAAGACATCGGCGAATAGTTATACATCATCGCACCATAGGCCCCGCCCACTGGCATTCAGACGCTTGACGGCTGACACTTGCCAACACCGGATGAGAGCGTCGCCTCAAAAGCAAATGGAACACATTATAAATCACTGTTTGTAAATGGCGGTTTTATTAGGATGTTTTCAAAACGCTTACTCGCGCGAAAAAGCGAGTGGGTGATGATACTGTTTCCTATGCAATGACGTTAGCCAATCATAACAGTGGCCGTTTACTGACAAGATTAAAGGAGCCATCTAAATGAAAAAAATATATTTGAACAAAATAAGAAAAATGTGCACATCTTCATCCTGTTCAAAAGTTTAAAAATTAAGTACTTGTAATTAGATTATATTACGTTTTAAAATACTCCTATTCAGACTACAGTTGCTTTTTTATTGATTACATGATGACATGTTCTCACAACAGCAGTCAAATATTCATAATTCATTGATTCTCCCTACTACTTTTTTATCTTTTAAATTTTCCTTTCTGAAAACGCCTACTGCTTGCATACGTTCAGAAGGTCTTCCAGGTTTGTGGAATTGCACACACAGACCAGCCACTAGTCATGTGACTATCACTGAAAACTGAGAGACAGCATTTCATCACTGCATTTAGAGAAATCATTTCACTTCTGAGAAGCGTTTTCTCAACATTGCATAACCAATCAGCTCCTAATGATCACATTGATTATTATTTGAATTATCACTCAAAGTTATTTAAACATGTCTCTGGAAAGCTTTTGTCTTTCAAACACATTAAAATGTACAAATTCACGTAATTTTCATATTTACATGCAATTAACTTTTTTTGTCACCTGACATTTCTTTGTCCTAATATATTTACTAATATATTATCCCCTGAGATTTTAATTTGTAAGTTAGGTCAATAATAAAATTAACTCAATAATAATAATAATAATAATAATAATAATAATAAAAAAAAAACAAATTAAGCTCTCAGTTCTGTCGGTTAATGGTCACATGACATGCTGGTAAACAAAAAATATATTTTGTAATCTTTTTAGTATGTTTTTATTGTTTTTATTTTAAATTGTTTATTTTAAATTAAATTTTTTATGATTTAATTACTTAATGGCTTTTCATTAAACTCACAAACCCCCCTGCAGTTCCATGGATCATCCAGGTAACGACACATTTACAGTTTACATAAACTTTTGAATGGGGTAATTTTTATAAATTCAGCTATTTTTTGTCTTGTGGACTACATGTAAACTAGACTGGGTAAACCAAGCCCGATCTGCCGGCGATTTGATTTCGCCCTGCAGCTCCGGCTGGAAACCTGTACATACAGTGGGGAGAACAAGTATTTTATACACTGCCGATTTTGCAGGTTTGCCCACTTACAAAGCATTTAGAAGTCTGTAATTTTTATCATAGGTACACTTCAACTGTGAGTGACGGAATCTAAAACAAAAAATTTTTTTGATTTTTGATTTTTAAGTAATTAATTTGCATTTTATTGCATGACATGAGTATTTGATACATCAGAAAAGCAGAACTTAATATTTGAAACCTAGAAACCTTTGTTTGCAATTACAGAGATCATATGTTTCCTGTAGTTCTTGACCAGGTTTGCACACACTGCAGCAGGGATTTTGGCCCACTCCTCCATACAGACCTTCTCCAGATCCTTCAGATTTCGGGGCTGTCGCTGGGCAATACGGACTTTCAGATCCCTCCAAAGACTTCCTATTGGTTTCAGGTCTGGAGACTGGCTAGACCACTCCAGGACCTTGAGATGCTTCTTACGGAGCCTCTCCTTAGTTGCCCTGGCTGTGTGTTTCGGGTTGTTGTCATGGTGGAAGACACAGCCACGACCCATCTTCAATGCTCTTACTGAGGGAAGGAGGTTGTTGGCCAAGATCTCACGATACATGGCCCCATCCATCCTCCCCTCAATACGGTGCAGTCATCCTGTCCCCTTTGCAGAAAAGCATCCCCAAAGAATGATGTTTCCACCTCTATGCTTCACGGTTGGGATGGTGTTCTTGGGGTTTTACTCATCCTCCTTCTTCCTCCAAACACGGCGAGTGGAGTTTAGACCAAAAAGCTCTATTTTGTCTCATCAGACCACATGACCTTCTCCCATTCCTCCTCTGGATCATCCAGATGGTCATTGGCAAACTTCCGACGGGCCTGGACATGTGCTGGCTTGAGCAGAGGGACCTTGCTTGCGCTGCAGGATTTTAATCCATGACGGCGTAGTGTGTTACTAATGGTTTTCTTTGAGACTGTGGTCCCAGCTCTCTTCAGGTCATTGACCAGGTCCTTCCGTGTAGTTCTGGGCTGATCCCTCACCTTCCTCATGATCATTGATGCCCCACAAGGTGAGATCTTGCATGGTGCCCCAGACCGAGGGAGATTGTCCGTCATCTTGAACTTCTTCCATTTTCTAATAATTGCGCCAACAGTTGTTGCCTTCTCACCAAGCTGCTTGCCTATTGTCCTGTAGCCCATCCCAGCCTTGTGCAGGTCTACAATTTTATCCCTGATGTCCTTACACAGCTCTCTGGTCTTGGCCATTGTGGAGAGGTTGGAATATGTTTGATTGAGTGTGTGGACAGGTGTCTTTTATACAGGTAACGAGTTCAAACAGGTGCAGTTAATACAGGTAATGAGTGGAGAACAGGAGGGCTTCTTAAAGAAAAACTAACAGGTCTGTGAGAGCCGGAATTCTTACTGGTTGGTAGGTGATCAGATACTTATGTCATGCAATAAAATGCAAATTAATTTTTTAAAAATCATACAATGTGATTTTCTGGATTTTTGTTTTAGATTCCGTCTCTCACAGTTGAAGTGTACCTATGATAAAAATTACAGACTTCTACATGCTTTGTAAGTAGGAAAACCTGCAAAATCGGCAGTGTATCAAATACCTGTTCTCCCCACTGTATACTATCGTTTGTTGATACGAGGTAATAATTAATTATATCAAACGTAAAATTTAAAAAAAACAAAATGGGACTGTACAATATTTGTGATATAGCTTAGTGGAACTATCAAATTAAAGGCTGTGATTTAATTAAATAACTGTGTAGTTCGACGTGCAGTGTTCATGCAAGCAGCTCCTGATCTGGTGTATTCAGCCTCTGAGAGCTTCTGGGTTTACAGTAAATGTAGCAAACTCATCTGCATGTGCTACGAGTCTAATGTGCATTTGGAAACACAGATTGTGCTATGTTTAATTTATTTACACATTTGCGTGGGCAGAAGTTTACAGCATTTCACCAAAATAAAAACTTGAGGATTTGAAATGTTAAAAACTTAAGGGTTTGAATGTTTGAAAGTGAAGAATTGAAGACATAAATGTTGGTATAGTAACAGTGTAAAATAAAGCTATTATTATAATTATCAGATTCATTTTTCTTTTACAGTACAACTGTAATTAATTACAATTATTATTCAATTTGAGTGAAGTGAAAGTGACGTGTAGCCAAGTATGTGTTCCATACTCAGAATCAGTGTTGGGCAGTAGCGAGCTACAAGTAACGACGCTACTAGCTTAACTACTAGCTTGTCAGTAGCTGAGTTACTTTTAAAACAGTGTAGCTTTTCCAGTAGCTAACTACTTTATCCAGCAAGTAGCGGTGTAGGACGACCAAAAGCTACATTCCGTTTTGGTTCTGACAAGTTACGAGCCTGTAATGAGCGAAGCGGAGCGGTGTGACGCTCAGCTCAATAATCCGCTCTATGCAGGCGCGCTCCACTCATGAACTGCTCACCGGTAAAACGAAGTTCGCTCAAATCCCGCTCCGACATGAAATTTATCTGTACTGTAGCCTACTATACTTGTAGCCATTAAACAATGTATTTTGTTTCATATTTATGTTTAAATATTATAATGTTATTTTTACATTTCATCTAGGCTATATTGATAATGAAAAGTGCAAAGATACGAGTGGGTCTGAAATGATTTTGACCACTTTATTAAGTTTTGTTTTGTAGAAAGCCTTTCTTTAAAGTGAATTTCGTTTTGTATAAATTGTATCTTAATTTTAATCAATGTTTCATCAGCCAATTGCCTGGATTTAATAAATAAGCAAATAGGCTATAGCAGACAATAATCGTGACATGGAGGCGCCAGAGCGATTACTTGCATTGCTCTTGAACGTTTCATAAATAAACCGAAAATCAACAGGCTACTTGCCTCGCAGACATGAGAAATATGTGTATAGAAAGCTTGAAATGTCTACTTTTAAACGAAACAATTCGAAACGAAAAGAAATAGTCAAGCAATGCGCACTGTTCACGCGAGCAGCTCATGACTGGCGTCTCAAAGCGTTTCTGTTTAAAATGCTGCGCTTCATCACTGCATGTGCTGTGAGTTTAACATACATTTTTAGACTAATCCTGACTCCTGAGTATTTAATTTAAGTTGCATACATTTTGTTCTTGCACTGATGTTAAATCTGTAGCAATTTTGCACTTTGACAGCCAGTTTGAGATATAGGCTATTTGAGTATTGTGTGTATCGGATCGTTTACAAAAACAAATGATTCTGACAGTTTTGCCATTGAAATGACTGGGAAAAAAGTGTCCCAATCAACCTGAATTCACCCTATACTCTTTGAAATCATAATTACATGGCATTATGTTGCTTGAAACCCCAAATATTATAACATTCTTCATTAACAATTATTCAGTCATTTGTAACAATGTCATTGTAAAAAAAAAAGAAAAGTAGTTTCAATGTAGCTAGCTACTTTTTGATAGTAACTTGTAGTGTAGCTAACTACTTTTTCAAAACGGCAGCTTGAATGTAACAACTACTTTAACTTGCAAGTAGCTTGTAGCTTATAAAGCTATACAGTTTCAGAGTAGCTTGCCCAACACTGCTCAGAATTTGTGCTCTGCATTTTACCCATCCAAGTGCACACAGACCGTGAACACACACCAGGAGCACTGGGAAGCCATTTTTTTGCTGTGATCCCCGGGGAGCAATTGGGGGTTATGTGCCTTCCTCAAGGGCACCTCAGTTGTGGGCAATGAGAGTGGAAGAAAGTGCTGTTCATTCACTCCCCCACCTACATTTCCTGCCAGTAACTGAGACTCAAACCCGTGACCTTTGGGTAACAAGTGCAAAAAAAACAACTGCCCAAAATTTGATTGGGTTCCTAAAACACCAGCGTGAATGTGAATGTGTAATGTGGACTGAGACACTATCACAACTAAAAAAGAAGTTTGTGTACACTTTAAAGTCCAGTTACAACGTCAAAATAAACATTTACTAAAAAAAAAATTAGATATTTCTATTATCTATTTACTTGCATGTCATGTGACCATTAACCAACATCAGAGACCCGTAAAAATGTGAATGTCATTAAAGGTGAAGTGTGTAATATTTATGAGGATCTATTGACAGAAATGCAATATAATATACATAACTATGTTTTCAGTGGTGTATAAAGACCTTACATAATGTACTGTTATGTTTTTATTACCTTAGAATGAGCCATTTCTATCTACATACACCGCGGGTTCCCTTACAGTGAAGTCAACATTTTGCGCCGCCATGTTTCTACAGTAGCCCTAAACGGACAAACTGCTCTACAGAGCACTAGCTACTCTCTGCTGTTTCAGATGACGACATCTTTGTCCTATGTCGGCCACCGTAGCTTCTCTATGTGCTTCGAAAGGTAGGGGGGAGCGGTGGGCGTTTGCAATTCGCAACCTCACTGCTAGATGCCGCTAAAATTTACACAGTGCACCTTTAAATTATTAAAATATTTACTTTTTTAAATCTTTATAAATAAATAAATAAATAAATAAATAAATAAATATAAATCTCACGGGGTGCTTCAAGTAAATATTTTATGTCTAAGGGGTTCGGTTGACAAAAAAAGTTTGGGAACCCCTGCCATAGCCTATGCTGTTATATTATATTGGATGATTCTTTAAAAAGAATCAAAAGACAGATTTGTCAGCTATTACTGTATTTGTACGTGGAGACTTTTTTTTTTATCATTGTTTATATAATGTTATTATTTATGTTATTTGGTTGTAATGAAAAACCCTAATTACTGTCTAAAATGTATTGCCTTCACAATGTTTGCCAAATAAAAATTATTGTTACAAAATGAGCACCAAATAGAGTGCATTAACACTATTTACACTGTTGCTTAATTTTATAAAAGCAACATAATAAGTATATCATAAAGAGATTATTATTAATTCTTAGTAAATACACACACACCTTGTTCCTCCAGGCGTGCGATGTGCACCAGGGCTCTGTTCTTGGTGCTGTGTAACAGATTGGTCATGCGCTCCAGACAGGCTCTCAGACTGTTTTCTACTGCAGGCAGAGCGCTGGACTCCCGCAGTCTCTCACAGTACCACGCACATCCCTGCAGGAGCCAAACCACGGTACACAGCATTGCGCGGCACAGCCCGATACACTCCTCTGTCTTTCCATGGCAGCTACACGGGAGAAACACAAGTGAGAAAAACATATTACTTCTATCCTAGGAAAACTGCATCTCACTGACTGTTGGATGGACTGATGCCACTGACTGGTGGATGGCTACCTAAGTCGGTTGGAGAACATGTCCATAATCTCAAGCAATGATTTGATACACAGCTCCCGTGAAAAATCATCAAACTGTGGATGGACAAATGAAAATTTGGTTATTTAAATTGAGTTAAAAAAAAATTTGTTTAAAATAAAATATAAAATAAAATAACACCAACCTTGCTGATTGCTGTCAGCACACTAGAATATGACACCATCTAGAGGTGGGAGAGAGAATATCATGTCATGCAGCACTCGGTATAGTTCTGTTTATGCTGTGCTGGGCCTATGGCAGTCATCTTGATCTTATACCGACACCTAATGGTGTAGATGCAGCATCACACAAAAGTAAAATGTACAGTTCCTGTTGTTGTTGTAGAAATGCGCTATTAGCAGACAGCCATGATTCATTTAAGTTCTGTGACAAAAGTGGCAAATAACAGGCTATGATAAATCAAGCAGTGTGTTTTACCTGTGAACTGATAGCATACTTCAGGTAGGACAAGATGAGAGGGTTGGGTGATGGGCCAATCATAGCCTGCTCCAGAAGAGCTTCTGTATCAGGAGAAACAATAATCACACCTTAACAACTACACGACAGGTGACATGCATCACAGAGTGTTATCTAACACAGCGACTGTCAACTGGAGGATTGCAGGTCTGTTCTGACAGGGTTGTGGACAACAAGGGGAAAACAAAGTTAAAAACAAATAATAAAATGCATCTAACCATATTGTGCATATTCATTTATAAAATTGTCAGTTTTTTTTATAGAACTAGCTTATCATAATACAATAATATTGGATATCACTGATATACCTAATATATAAAATAATAATATAAAAACCATTTATAAAATTGTCAAGTTTTATTTATTATAAAGTAGCCTATTATGTAATTAAGCATTATATCATTCAGCATATTTGAATGATTTCTGAAGGATCATATGAAACTCTCAAGACTTGACTAATGGCTGCTAAAAATAGAAAATAATATAAAACTGAAAACAAAAGTTATTTTAAATTGTAATAATTTCACAACACTACTGTTTTACTATGATCAAATAGAGGCTACCTTGGAGAGCATAAGAGATGTCTACATCATGTGTCCTCAGCACAACAGTGAATTGCTTACAAATGGCTAAAACTGGGTTGTGTATAGTGTGGTACAGTAATTTCTCTACTTAACATGAGGTGATATATTTAGATATGACCTGCTAGATTGAGGTAGTCCCATGTGGCTCCTTTAGGACAGTTCTTCTTGATGTTAATGGCCCATTGATAATCACTCCAGCGCTCCTTCCACGCCTGCAGGATAGCCTGCTTCAGATTCACCACCTTCATTCTGACTGTTTTATAAACTATGGATCAAAACATCAATTAATTAACCAACCATATAAATGGAGTTTATATGTGTATGGCAGAAGAACGTCAGATATCATCTCTACTCATAACGTCTCACAAAAAAAATAACATATAGTTCTCGTATAAGGTGCATAAATCAAATGTACAAATGGGCTAAAATGCAAATTTATGATTTCTTGTTTTTAAAATCATGCTTACCACAAAATATTCCAGTTTATGCAGTAAATGAATAGTGGTTTTGTTCATTTCCAATTCTCAACACCCCACCGCTGCCATTTTGGTCTGTAAGATCAAGTCAACTGATTGGCTGAGAACGTCTGTTTGCTGTAGTATAGCTCAATCAGATTGGATGGTGTGATATCGGGTCCTCTTATTGGTCGAGAGATTGTATTTAACTTTTGATTTAGGAGGAGAAACGCTGAAAATGTAAATTTAAGAGTTTTTACCATAACAATAAACTAAGTAATATAATGTCTTGACATGATACCATGGTAATGTTTTTTTTTCTGATGTAAATAAATACATGATACATGGATATTGTAATCATTCAGATAACTTAATAGAAATGATACTCACCATCATTGCATCACTGTACCATATACCACCTATTCTGTAAATATTTTACAACTCTAGATAACCTTTTAAATTATAAAAACGTTCTTCATCAATATGGGAATTTATCAATTCTGCTGGTTGTGATTCTGGATAATCTGAAGTCCAGTTCCTAAAGATTCCATAAATACTCTTACGAAAATCTTACTACAAATAAAACCAAAAAAAAAAAAAAAAAAAACATAGTTATTGTAGTTAAACCGTGGTAACCACAAATTAACCATGATTTTGCCACACTAACCATAGTTTAACCATGGTAGGCTATTTGTAGTAAAACTGTGGTATACAAATGGTAAGTAAATTGGGCTATACGTATTCATTTTACATTTCTATTTGAGTAAAAGCACAAAAGTAATTACTTTTGGCTACTTAATATACTCGAAATATTGAAATAATACTGAAATATTGACTTTTTCTATACCGTATCATTGAATCACTGAGTTTGTTACAGTTTTTCTCTGTCAATTTCATACATTTCTCCAAACTCAGGTCACTTCTCTCAAAACAATTAACACAGCCAACTAAACACTCTTAACTTAGCCAAACAGTTCAACATTACTGCATAATGAAGTGCTGTATTTTTTTCTGGTAATGCATTTATTTAAAGTAAATGCTATCATTAAAACTGCAGGTGTGTTCTCTATTGATTGATAACATATTCAGCTATAGACACACAAATACACTAAATACATATTTATCGTAAAGTTCTTCAATGAGAAGTTTTTTCCCCTACCTCCAAAAAATACAAAAAATGCTGCAATGACTGAACTTTATAGATCATGCCTCTAATTTACGTTTATGAATTTCATCACATATATATATATATATATATATTCTTATCATACATTATGGAAGAAGAAAAAAAACATTGTGAATATTCTTCTGATCTCCACATGCCTCTTTCATTGTGGTTGGTGGTATTGTGACATGCTCTTATTCCATTCAACTTCGATTCTGAAAAATGTTTGGACAGACCTGTTTACAGAACTTGCCACTCTGTCTCAGAACTCTACCAGCAATCATAATATAGTACAATACTCATAAATATAGAATTGGAATTTCATAGTAACACTTTGGATCTGTTTCCAAGAAGAGGTCATGGTTTACTACATTGTCAATTAGGGTGCCTGTATGTCTCTTCACTAATCTTCCATCCTGCTGTCCTCTTCCTTTCTGTTTATGTCTCATTTCTCCTCTTATTTTTTCCACTACACCAATGCCCTCCATTTTACCAATCTCTTCTCCCTCTTCCTTTCCCCATTCTACTATGCTCTCTCTTTAGTAAATGATGACAGAATTTTCATTTTTGGGTGAACTATCCCTTTAAACTATCTCCTCCTCTCCCCTCATTTCTTTCTGCTTGTTCCACTCTTCCTCTCCCTCTCATCTCATTACACCAATTCCTCAACTCTCTCTCCACCACCATCCACTCTTACACCTCTTTCTTCTCCCCTTCTCATGCTTATTCTTTTCCCTTTTTTATATACACTCACCTAAAGGATTATTAGGAACACCATACTAATACTGTGTTTGACCCCCTTTCGCCTTCAGAACTGCCTTAATTCTACGTGCCATTGATTCAACAAGGTGCTGAAAGCATTCTTTAGAAATGTTGGCCCATATTGATAGGATAGCATCTTGCAGTTGATGGAGATTTGTGGGATGCACATCCAGGGCACGAAGCTCCCGTTCCACCACATCCCAAAGATGCTCTATTGGGTTGAGATCTGGTGACTGTGGGGGCCATTTTAGTACAGTGAACTCATTGTCATGTTCAAGAAACCAATTTGAAATGATTCGAGCTTTGTGACATGGTGCATTATCCTGCTGGAAGTAGCCATCAGAGGATGGGTACATGGTGGTCATAAAGGGATGGACATGGTCAGAAACAATGCTCAGGTAGGCCGTGGCATTTAAACGATGCCCAATTGGCACTAAGGGGCCTAAAGTGTGCCAAGAAAACATCCCCCACACCATTACACCACCACCACCAGCCTGCACAGTGGTAACAAGGCATGATGGATCCATGTTCTCATTCTGTTTACGCCAAATTCTGACTCTACCATCTGAATGTCTCAACAGAAATCGAGACTCATCAGACCAGGCAACATTTTTCCAGTCTTCAACTGTCCAATTTTGGTGAGCTCGTGCAAATTGTAGCCTCTTTTTCCTATTTGTAGTGGAGATGAGTGGTACCCGGTGGGGTCTTCTGCTGTTGTAGCCCATCCGCCTCAAGGTTGTGCGTGTTGTGGCTTCACAAATGCTTTGCTGCATACCTCGGTTGTAACGAGTGGTTATTTCAGTCAAAGTTGCTCTTCTATCAGCTTGAATCAGTCGGCCCATTCTCCTCTGACCTCTAGCATCAACAAGGCATTTTCGCCCACAGGACTGCCGCATACTGGATGTTTTTCCCTTTTCACACCATTCTTTGTAAACTCTAGAAATGGTTGTGCGTGAAAATCCCAGTAACTGAGCAGATTGTGAAATACTCAGACCGGCCCGTCTGGCACCAACAACCATGCCACGCTCAAAATTGCTTAAATCACCTTTCTTTCCCATTCTGACATTCAGTTTGGAGTTCAGGAGATTGTCTTGACCAGGACCACACCCCTAAATGCATTGAAGCAACTGCCATGTGATTGGTTGATTAGATAATTGCATTAATGAGAAATTGAACAGGTGTTCCTAATAATCCTTTAGGTGAGTGTATATAACAGTGTTTGCTACTTTTGAAAATATTATAGTTAAAGGTGCGGTATGTAGGATTGAAATGGGTACTGCAGTCCAAATTCAAAATATTGGAGAGCGTTGTTCCCCCGCCCCCTCCTCCTCAGACTCGACGCTCACGTGGGTTGCCAGCTTGAGGCCAGCAAGCTTGAGCGGGAGCAAGCGCAATTGACAATGCAAGCCACACTGTAAGTTGATGAGTTGATTTATCCGTGTTTTAATATGTTCTCGTTCATAGAGATTTTTTGATGGATGCTGAGGCTTTTTAGGTCGGGTAGAATCTGCGATCTCTGACCCAGTTTGTTTGCTGGCTTCCATGGCTGCAATACGCTGTGTTTTCCGCCAACTGGCAACCTGTGCTGTCAAAATACCATTGGGTAAACCGGCAGCGTGCGGTATCGCACAGACTAAAACAAAAACAGACATTCCCGCACGGAACGCACATTTCAAAGTAGAATTACTGGCTGTAGCATTGTTTTTCTGAGAAACAAGTAGGCGAATTTAGAATGTTTCCTACATATCTGCATTTAGGGTTTTTTTATGCTTTAGTAAAGTGACAAACTTACATAACAGCACCTTTAATGCAATTGTTATAGCTGTGTAAATAATTACAAAAATGGCATTTCCTGTGATGTGTGTAACCCAGCAGATACCAATTTGGGGCCAACTGAAATCATTCAATGTGCAACTGAAAATATGACAAATTACAGATTTATGTTTGTTGTGTTTGGAAAAATGGTACAATGTATTTTTAAATGCAAATGTTTTTTTCCCAATATATTAACATTTTGGTTGGCTGTGTGAACTGTTTTGAGCCATTTGAGAATTTTGTACACAATGTTTTGAGAAAATTATGCATATGATCTGTAATTTGTATGAAATTAATGAAAACTGACAATCTGTTTAAGACAAGATCACCATGCTAATTGTTTTGAAATCAGCCATCTGAGTTTGGATAAATGTGTCAAACTGATTGAGAAAAACTGTAATTGGTCATTCAAATTCACAATGACATGCGTCATTCAGTGCGTTTTGTGAACCGGTTCAACCGAATCGGCTCAGAGTCAGAAGAATGGTTCGTTCACGAATTAGACACTGCTATCAGGTCTTATTAGAGCAGGTCTCGATGTCAGATGCGAGATGTCTCCATCAGGCCAGGAGGTATGAGATCACTGTCGGATGTCGAATATTATTTTTGGGCTACATTGGTTGCGTTAAATGTTTCTGATGAACTAAAAAGGACCAGCTCATAAAGAGTCATTCGTTCTCTCAGGTCTCGTTATATCAGACAGTAGATTTAGAAGTCGAGGACCATTGGGTAGTAGTCTAGTTCCTGTTGCTCATCCAGGTTTTGCCCAAAGCTGTAGTCTAGCAGGAGAAATAGGTTCCCATGTACCCGTTTGCCATTTTTTTGTAACCTGGTTTTTTGGGACCCTAATGGTGTCTAGTTAAGAATTTTTTAATGTTGCCAAGGTCAACTAATGTCCCATGGGGTTCGTTTGGCGGCCATCTTGAAGTGATGTCATCGCGAGTGGCGAAAAACGCAGATTTTCATAACTCCTGATCCACACAACATACAAAGACAAATGAACCAACTTTTTCATATAATTCTGACACCAGGAATCAAATGGAAAGGTCATTGACATGGTACAACCACTCTTTATTGGTGAAAAACAGGAAAATAACACATTTTAGGCATAACAATGTAACTTTTGCTATTCAGTAGTATTCAGTATTGTTTTGCAAATTCAGTCACATGAAACTAATTTATTCTGTTATAACAATTGCAAGGTTATTAAATTGATCACTATTGTCATCCATCTCACTATCAATCTCCAACTCATCCTCTTCCCCCTCATCATCATCACTGACAACACCAGCAGCAAACATGTGGTGATGGGGGCAGAATTGGTCCACAAGACCAGACAGGCTCCAAAATCCTTCTGTCTCTTCTCCAACCCCTGACCCTCGTCATAGGGTTTAGGCCTCCAGAAGATCGGCTCAGCTGCCCACTTGTAACAGGCCACTCTATAGCTCACCCGCTGGATGTGGGGCATGAGTGAGTCTTGGCAGGGGGGCAGGCAAGCAAAATCGACTCTCGACTTAATGCTGAGGGTCTCGTCTTCTCCCACAATCTTCTTGAGCATCTTGCTCCTGACCTGGTTGACTGATGTCTCACATGCTTGACTGTACATCACGCATGTGAAGACCTCCAGCTCCCCTTGCCTTTGAAGGCTCTGGTACAGTCCTCACAACTAAATACATAGTAGCCGAGCAGGATGCTGCAGGACGGCTGCCAAAGAGAGGTGGCCAGCTTTGTGACACTGACCTGCTGATGGTGCCTGCCCATGCCAGTGTCAAGGTAGATTACAAGGTTGATGGTGTCAGCGTGATGCAGATTTTTCACCTAAAATCGGCCAGGGGAGCTCTAAGGTTGAATTTTCAGCCAACACTCGTTTTCTTTGTGGTCCTCGACCACAATGGATTACAGTTTGACTAATGTTAACCACATTAGTTACCACAGAGTTGACAGCAAGATTTGAAATGCATTAAAATATAATAATACAATACAAAAATAAAATAAAAATAAGAAAAAGAATTAAAAGAGTATAAAGATGATTCATATAAAACAAAGTGCAATCAGTTTGGACGTAGCACAGTGCTCATTCAGTAAATGCACAGCTAAACAGATATGTTTTGAGTCTGGATTTGAAAGGGGCTACTGTTGGAGCACATCTGGGGCCTCATTTATAACCGTTGCATACGCACAAAACAGGCCCTGGAAAAGGCATATGCCACTTCCTACGCATACGTTGTGATTTATAAAAACAAACTTGACGGGAAAATTTGCACAACTGTACGCAAACTCTGACCCATGCGTATGAACATTTGGAGACAGAGCAATTTGGCGACACCAATGGTGAGCTGAGGGACTGACTGCAGATCTGAAGGAAAACCACTTTAAATCCTAATGAGTCCTAATCATAAATACAGTCCATTTTCACAATAACAGTTTAAATAAATAAAAGAATGATTTAAACTGATATACACATTTAGATTAAATATGCCATTCTCATTAATGGAGTTAAGCACTTAAATTACATTAAATCATTATCCAGAAGTTGCAAAAATTTTTATATTCTAATAAATAGAAATATATACAGTGGGGAGAACAAGTATTTGATACACTGCCGATTTTGCAGGTTTGCCCACTTAAAAAGCATGTAGAAGTCTGTAATTTGCATCATAGGTACACTTCAACTGTGAGTGAATCTAAAACAAAAATCCAGAAAATCACATTGTATGATTTTTAAGTAATTAATTTGCATTTTATTGCATGACATAAGTATTTGATACATCAGAAAAGCAGAACTTAATATTTGGTACAGAAACCTTTGTTTGCAATTACAGAGATCATACGTTTCCTGTAGTTCTTGACCAGGTTTGCACACACTGCAGCAGGGATTTTGGCCCACTCCTCCATACAGACCTTCTCCAGATCCTTCAGGTTTCGGGGCTGTCGCTGGGCAATACGGACTTTCAGCTCCCTCCAAAGATTTTCTATTGGGTTCAGGTCTGGAGACTGGCTAGGCTACTCCAGGACCTTGAGATGCTTCTTACGGAGCCACTCCTTAGTTGCCCTGGCTGTGTGTTTCGGGTCGTTGTCATGGTGGAAGACCCAGCCATGACCCATCTTCAATGCTCTTACTGAGGGAAGGAGGTTGTTGGCCAAGATCTCGCGATACATGGCCCCATCCATCCTCCCCTCAATACGGTGCAGTCGTCCTGTCCCCTTTACAGAAAAGCATCCCCAAAGAAAGATGTTTCCACCTCCATGCTTCATGGTTGGGATGGTGTTCTTGGGGTTGTACTCATCCTTCTTCTTCCTCCAAACACGGCGAGTGGAGTTTAGACCAAAAAGCTCTATTTTTGTCTCCTCAGACCACATGACCTTCTCCCATTCCTCCTCTGGATCATCCAGATGGTCATTGGCAAACTTCAGACGGGCCTGGACATGCACTGGCTTGAGCAGGGGGACCTTGCGTGCGCTGCAGGATTTTAATCCATGGCGGCGTAGTGTGTTACTAATGGTTTTCTTTGAGACTGTGGTCCCAGCTCTCTTCAGGTCATTGACCAGGTCCTGCCGTGTAGTTCTGGGCTGATCCCTCACCTTCCTCATGATCATTGATGCCCCACGAGGTGAGATCTTGCATGGTGCCCCAGACCGAGGGAGATTGACCGTCATCTTGAACTTCTTCCATTTTCTAATAATTGCGCCAACAGTTGTTGCCTTCTCACCAAGCTGCTTGCCTGAGAGGTTGGAGTCTGTTTGATTGAGTGTGTGGACAGGTGTCTTTTATACAGGTAACGAGTTCAAACAGGTGCAGTTAATACAGGTAATGAGTGGAGAACAGGAGGGCTTCTTAAAGAAAAACGAACAGGTCTGTGAGAGTCGGAATTCTTACTGGTTGGTAGGTGATCAAATACTTATGTCATGCAATAAAATGCAAATTAATTATTTAAAAATCATACAATGTGATTTTCTGGATTTTTGTTTTAGATTCCGTCTCTACAGTTGAAGTGTACCTATGATAAAAATTACAGACCTCTACATGCTTTGTAAGTAGGAAAACCTGCAAAATCGGCAGTGTATCAAATACTTGTTCTCCCCACTGTATGTAGTGGATGCAATGCTTTTGAACACTTTCCCTGTGGCATGCCGTGTTTTAATGTTTTAACTACAGCTTGGCGTATGATAATACCAGAACTCATGGTCTGAGAAAATATTTTTGCGCAATAATAATAATAATGATCAATAATGCGCAATAAGGCCTATCTGTTTCCATTAAAAATATAAAGCAATTAAAAATTTGGCCAGAGGAAAAGATTAAGAAAAACTTTCTCTGAAATGTATTTTATACTATTTTTATTTATTTATTCAAAAACAAACAAAAAAAAAAAAACAAGGCAAAGATAGGCTACTGAATGATTTTTAGCATTATAATGTGACGGCACAACCATATCTCATATTTTCATAATGTGTTGTACCATTAAACATGGTATTACGTGGATGAATATGCATATGCAAATGAAATGCAGATGATGATATGCATAGCAACACTAGGCGTTGTAAGCTCCATATATGGTGATTTTAAGGGAGGAGATGCACGTACGCACAATCTTCCGCTGACTGGGATTTATTACACAATTTTTGCGCAGGTTCTGGCATACTTTCTGTACTGTAATCTAGCTTTTGTGTGTACGTACACTTTTAGGATGAAATCTACGGAAAGTTTTATAAATGAGGACCCTGATCTCTTCAGGACGCTGATTTCCAGTTCCAGTTGCTCGTCAAGTCACAGGTCCGGGAGTAGCCGCTTGACCTTAATGAGCTGGGCCCGTATTTATCAAGCCTCTGAGAATTACTCACAAGAACACTGCTAAGAATTGACTAAAAATAATTATTGGCTCAAAGCTGCACTTAAAAGTTAGTTATCAAGCATCTCAGTAGGTCAGTCTTAGAGATGATTCACGACACTTTGCTGTGCCACGAACAGGATTTTGGATGACGACATAGGCATGGACCAGTCACTGAATATATTTTCTTATTTAAGAATATTCTCAGATAAATTCACATTGAATGGTGAAATTCCTAAGGGGAGTTTACATTTAACACACATCTGACAATAAAGCATTTTCAATAGAATATATTATGATATATACATTGGAAATTAAAGATAAACACGTTTTCCACCATGTCTTAATTACAAATTTTAAACCGGTGTGCTGTTAACTGACCTGCCTATATAGCCTAGATTTTATGATATAATCAGCCACCATGGATTTCAAAAGAAAACCGAACTGGTGGGAGGAAGAAGCGCTACTGCTTGCTGAATTAGTCGAACAGCGGAAACATGTTATAAAAGACAAATTAAGCCCAACACTAACCAGCGCTGACAGAGATAATGCCTGCTCTGTCCAAACAATACCGTTTGATTAACTGCTCATCGTCAAACATTTCAAAAACATTCTTCCTCTCCTGAAAGATTTGCGCACATCCTCAGTGCCATCACAAGCCCCTACTGGCAACTCCTAACCACTTGAGAGACCTCTCGAGCTGTCTTAAATAACTGGGAGTGTAAGAGTGATTCTTAGCTTTAAGAAATTTGATAACTTGCTTTTATACTTAAGTTTGAAAGTAGGAGTAAATTTCATGAATTCTCAGCACTTAAGACTAAAATGGCACTTTAAGAAGCTTCATAAATACGGGCCCTGATGTGCTACTCCCTTTCACCTGTCCCTCACTCCCTGGATCAACAAAGCCACCATGCTGCACTTCCTCTTGGATGTACCCTATCCCAAGGATGCCATCCTCATCCAAGATGGGAACGCCCTCTTTTATGCCCTCACAAATCTGCCTCATACATTCGGAGCAATCTGCCTGCAGGTCCTGGATCAGATGGTGGCCAAAAAGCACATAATCTTCTCCACTGACTCCTACCTGCCTGACTCCATCAAGATGCAGGAGAGGCTGAGGTGTGGCTTTTCTGAGAGGTTTACACTGGAGGGTACAGTCACCATGAAACCCCAGGACTTTAAGCTCTTTCTGGGCAATGGGGAGAACAAGCGGCAGCTCTCTCAGTTGATGCTCAAGGTCTGGGGGAGTAAGGAGGCAGCATCCCGGCTGGCGAAGTGCGAGACAGCTGCTCTCATAGTGGAGGGAACAGCTCATCAGCTAATGTCATCAGGTGGAGAAGTAAGTTGATTGATCCATACATAGGAAACTTCAGTAAGGGCTTGTGTTAGCACATTGTTTGCCAAGAATATAAGCTACCATGCATTGGGGTGTTTTCTGCAATTTCAGGTGGAAGTCATCGAGATCCATGCCCTCCAGTCAGACCAGGAGGATACAGACAGCTGGGTTCTGCTCTACCTGCATCATGCTGTCAAGCTGGGCTTCAAGTTGGCAGTAGTGAGGACCCTGGACACCGTCATCTTCTTCATCCTCCTACATCACGCTGATGCCATCAACCTCGTAATCTACCTTGACACTGGCATGGGCAGGCACCATCAGCTGGTCAATGTCACGGAGCTGTCCACCTCTCTTGGGCAGCATCCTGCTCGGCTACTATGTATTTAGTTGTGAGGACTGTACCAGAGCCTTCAAAGCCAAGGGGAGCTGGAGGTCTTCACTTGCGTGATGTACAGTCAAGCATGTGAGACATCAGTCAACCAGGTCAGGAGCAAGATGCTCAAGAAGATTGTGGGAGAAGACGAGACCCTCAGCATTAAATTGAGAGTCGATTTTGCTTGCCTGCCCCCCTGCCAAGATTCACTCATGCCCCACATCCAGCGGGTGAGCTATAGAGTGGCCTGTTACAAGCAGGCAGCTGAGCCGATCTTCTGGAGGCCTAAACCCTATGACGAGGGTCAGGGGTGGGAGAAGAGACGGAAGGATTTTGAGCGTGTCTGGTCTTGTGGACCAATTCTGCCCCCATCTCTCATCGAACTGTTTGCTGCTGGTGTTGTCAGTGATGATGATGAGGGGGAAGAGGATGAGTTGGAGACTGATGATGAGATGGACGACCATGATGATCATTGATCCATTTAATAGTGATCAATTTAATAACCTTGCAATTGTTATAACAGAATAAATTAGTTTCATGTGACTAAATTTGCAAAACAAAATAGCAAAAGTTACATTGTTATGAGCCTAAAATGTGTTATTTTCTTGTTTTCACCAATAAAGAGTGGTTGTACCATGTCAATGACCTTTCCATTTGATTCCTGGTGTCAGAATTATATGAAAAAGTTGGTTCATTTGTCTTTGTATGTTGTGTGGATCAGGAGTTATGAAAATCTGCGCTTTTCGCCACTCGCAATGACATCACTTCAAGATGGCCGGCAAACGAACCCCATGGGACATTAGCTGACCTCTGCAACATCAAAAATTCTTAACTAGACAACATTAGGGTCCCAAAAAAACAGGTTACAAAAACATGCCAAACGGGTACATGGGAACCTATTTCTCCTGCTAGGCTACTGCAATATCACAACAATGACAATGACAGTTTCACAGCAGCCCATGTCATCATCACAGCTTACATGATCCCAGAACACCCTTGAACTCAAATATTTCTCTGTAATGATGACAGATATGATGGTGGCAGGTGGCATATTTATCATTTATTTTGTCAAGTGTAAGTCTGTCATCAAGCTGGCTGCTATTCAAGCGCTTCTTGAACTAACTTTTGTTGGGAATGTCTTATTATTGTACAATAAGTTACAAATGTACAACAACGAATGTACATTAAACAACTATTTCTGTGCCCCATAGTGTCATCAAAAAGAGTTCAAATAATGATGTTTAATAAAAATGTCACACTTCACCTTTAGACATCTTGCACTGTTCCAGAATCACTTTTTCAATAAAATAACTAAATGAACAATTTTGCAACTTATCTTTATTACTATATCAATCGGTAATACATTGTGAAAGCCAAAGCAACGTTTGACATTAATAATGGCACCTGCAGCATAATTGTATTCAGTCTTTCAGAAATGCCATCAAGTAGTCAGTAATTTTTGTCCATCTTCACTGTGTCCATTTTTCCCGCTGTCCCGTTTTCCATTAACGGCGTTCTGTCGCTCTGTCCTATCTTTACCAGCAGCAGAAAGCATCTTCTTTTTAAAACTGAAATCTGTGCCTCGACTGTTGTCACAGTCATTCTGAAAAAAAGGAACAAACTATACCTTTAATGTTATGCAAAATTGGTTACAGGTGTAATGATTAAAGAATGACTGCTTAAAGGTATAGTTCATCCAAAAATGAATTCTTTCATTAATTACTCACCCTCATGTCGTTCCAAACCCATAAGACTTTCGTTCATCTTCAGAACACAAATGAAGATCTTTTTGATGAAATCTGAGAGATTTCAGTACCTCCATAGACAGCTACGCAACTGACACTTTGACGCATAAAAAGTTCATAAACAGATCGTAAAACTAATCCATATGAATTGAACGTTTTAGTCCAAATTTTCTGAAGAGACACAATCACTTTATAAGATTAACAGATTTAACTCAGGCTTTTATTTACATATAAATCTTCATCAACTCACACATCAGTTGTGGTAAACGGAAGCTCAAGCATGTTCGCTTGACATGCAGGAACCAATGAGGTTCATTCTTGTGTTACGCAGCATGTTTGAGCTTCTGCAAGAACCAATGAGGATAATTCTCGTGTGTTAAGCAGCATGTTTGAGCTTCCACATTAGGTTTGTTCTCACGTGTCAAGCAGGTTTGGTTGAGCTTCTGTTTATGTTCGCTGATCAATGTTTATATGTGAATAAAAGCCTAAATTCAATCTGTTCATCATATAAAGCGATTGAGTCAATTCATAGTGCTCAATTCATATAGATTAGTTTTACGATCTTTTGATGAATATTTTGAAGCGTCAGAGTGGTAGTTGCGTAGCAGTTTTAATTTCGTTGAAGAATAATTTGTGTCATAATTTTCGTCAACGACCTTATTTCACTGACGAAAACGAGACGATAACTAAATAAAAACCAGTTTTGGATGGCAAAAACTATGACGAAAATCTACTGTCATTTTCGTCAACGAATAAAAACGATACGAAAATGTTAGAGAGGGACGATTAGGGAAGAGATCCAGTCAGTACTGATGTCCTGTGTAATTGATTCGCACATTTGAATTGTAACGTGCTGATCTAACCGCGAGAAAATGCGGCGCTATTGCGCCTTCTACAGGCTCACGCAACAGAGCTTCAGAGCGGGTCACAATCAATGAATAGCGCACATTTATGCCAGGTAATTGTTTATGAACTAATGCTGATGAATAATGACAATGTTTACTTTACGATGTTTATATAGTAATATGTTTTAACAACGCATATTTTATCTCCCTCATCTGAACTTGAAAGAGAAGCCTGCAACTGCAATAGTAAGGCGCAAACATTTCAAAATAATATATATTTCGAGCTTGTTTATAATTAAAAGTCACACATTATACGTTTTTGGTTACACAATAAACTGTATTTAATTTCATTCCCATTTAATTCATAGTCAGGAGGAAAGACTAAGAACAGTATTTGACACATATTTTTCAACAAATTATCAGGGTTATAATAGTTAACTAAAACCATTAAAAATATTCATTACTTGAAATTAAATAAATGTTAACTGAAATAAAAAATAAACAAACTTATTTGAAGCTTTAGTTTAACCTGATATACTAACTAAAACAGAAGTGCAAAATTATAAAAACTATACAGATGTTTTTAAAAAACAAAAAAAGTGAATTGAGCTCTCGTGTATTTTTGCGCTTGAACGGTCAAAAACAATGATGTCAAAATGTCAGTTTTGACATGTATTCAAGTAACAGTCGGTTATAATACTAAAATGCTCAATGAATGCATTACAATTTAACTAAACTCATTAGATTTTAGTTTACTAAATCTACTGTAGATTTAGTCGACTAAAATCTTATGATATTTAGTCGACTAAAACTAAAAACAATTCAGGTGACTAAAATATGACTAAAACTAAATGGCATTTTAGTCAAAAGACTATGACTAAAACTAAATCAAAATTTTCTGTCAAAATTAACACTGTTGCGTAGCTATCTATGGCGGGACAGAAAGGTCTCAGATTTCATCAAAAAGATCTTCATTTGTGTTCCGAAGATGAACGTCTTATGGGTTTGAAACAACATGAGGGTGAGTGATTAATGACAGAATTTTCATTTTTGGGTGAACTAACCCTTTAAGCAAAACAACAGGCAAATGTACCAAATGTTTAAAGGGGTCCAATAATGCCCCTTTTTACAAGATGTAAAATACGTCTCTGATGTCCCCAGAGTGTGTATGTGAAATTTTACAAACCCGATTCCAAAAAAGTTGGGACACTGTACAAATTGTGAATAAAAACAGAATGCAATTATGTGGAAGTTTCAAATTTTAATATTTTATTCAGAATACAACATAGATGACATATCAAATGTTTAAACTGAGAAAATGTATCATTTTAGGGGAAAAATAAGTTTCATGGCCATGTTTACCACTGGCATCCCCTCTTCTTTTTATAACAGTCTGCAAACGTCTGGGGACTGAGGAGACAAGTTGCTCAAGTTTAGGAATAGGAATGTTGTCCCATTCTTGTCTAATACAGGCTTCTAGTTGCTCAACTGTCTTAGATCTTCTTTGTCGCATCTTCCTCTTTATGATGCGCCAAATGTTTTCTATGGGTGAAAGATCTGGACTGCAGGCTGGCCATTTCAGTACCCGGATCCTTCTTCTACGCAGCCATGATGTTGTAATTGATGCAGTATGTGGTCTGGCATGTTGGAAAATGCAAGGTCTTCCCTGAAAGAGACGACGTCTGGATGGGAGCATATGTTGTTCTAGAACTTGGATATACCTTTCAGCATTGATGGTGCCTTTCCAGATGTGTAAGCTGCCCATGCCACACGTACTCATGCAACCCCATACCATCAGAGATGCAGGCTTCTGAACTGAGCGCTGATAACAACTTGGGTTGTCCTTGTCCTCTTTAGTCCGGATGACATGGCATCCCAGTTTTCCAAAAAGAACTTCAAATTTTGATTCGTCTGACCACAGAATAGTTTTCCACTTTGCCACAGTCCATTTTAAATGAGCCTTGGCCCAGAGAAAACGCCTGCGCTTCTGGATCATGTTTAGATATGGCTTCTTTTTTGACCTATAGAGTTTTAGCCGGCAACGGTGAATGGCACGGTGGATTGTGTTCACCAACAATGTTTTCTGGAAGTATTCCTGAGCCCATGTTGTGATTTCCATTACAGTAGCATTCCTGTATGTGATGCAGTGCTGTCTAAGGGCCCGAAGATCATGGGCATCCAGTATGGTTTTCCGGCCTTGACCCTTACGCACAGAAATTGTTCCAGATTCTCTGAATCTTTGGATGATATTATGCACAGTAGATGATGATAACTTCAAACTCTTTGCAATTTTTCTCTGAGAAACTCCTTTCTGATATTGCTCCACTATTTTTCGGCGCAGCATTGGGGGAATTGGTTATCCTCTGCCCATCTTGACTTCTGAGAGACACTGCCACTCTGAGAGGCTCTTTTTTATACCCAATCATGTTGCCAATTGACCTAATAAGTTGCAAATTGGTCCTCCAGCTGTTCCTTATATGTACATTTAACTTTTCCGGCCTCTTATTGCTACCTGTCTTTTTACCTAACTTTTTTGGAAAGTGTAGCTCTCATGAAATCCAAAATGAGCCAATATTTGGCATGACATTTCAAAATGTCTCACTTTCAACATTTGATATGTTATCTATATTATATTGTGAATAAAATATAAGTTTATGAGATTTGTAAATTATTGCATTCCTTTTTTATTCACAATTTGTACAGTCCCAACTTTTTTGGAATCGGGTTTGTAGCTCAAAATACCCCACAGATAATTTTTTATAACATGTTAAAATTGTCACTTTTTGAGGGTGAGCAAAAACATGCTGTTTTTGTGTGTCCCTTTAAATGCAAATGAGCTGCTGCTCCCGGCCCCCTTTCAAGAAGAGGGCGGAGCTTCAAGAGCTCGTGTTAGCAGCTCCGATTACCTCACGCAGACACGCACTGAAAAGGTCAGAAACTGTTCAGCCTTTTATGTTCAAACCGGACAATGATGGAGAGACTCAAGAAGAAGTGACAACATGTAGAATGCAACAGGACGTTTCTGAATGGTTAGTTGATGAATTTATGTAGCTGATGTGGAGTTACTATCTTCAAGTCATTGAATAGCATATTCTGTCATGATAATCTATAAATCGCTCGTGTGGGAACTGTTGTAAGATATGTTTTCATCTTGCTTTTATGACATGCTATTGCATTTGTTTTACGTACTGTATTGCAATAAATGTGAAAAGACGGATGCAACAGCTTGAGCAGACTCCTAAATGTGCTCTACTACAACAACTCTTCCTCTTCTCTAAAGCAGCCCAACATGGCCTCACCCCCTTTGTTGCATGTTCCTGGGGGCAGAGTTTATGTACATTTTAGGGTTAGTGATGTCACTAACCAGTGAATAGAGGGTATGCACGTTACGTCACCGTTGGCCGGAGTCACTGCGGTTATGCCCACTGAGTGGCAAAAAGACTGAGAGGCAGCATTGGTTTTCAAAAGTGAATGCCGCGAAAAACACACAAAACACAGCTAAAACGGGAAAGAGCTTTGAGATTGACAGTACAAATAGATATAGATATATTTTTACAGACTGTCGAATGCTACAGAAGAGAGAAGCAAATGGATCACTGCAATTCACAGAAACAACTGAACTCCAGGCAGCGAAACGTGTATTTGCAGTTATCATTTTGAGTCAATATGTTGAATTTTAGGGTATAAAATTAACCCTATATATTGTATTATTTTATATTGTATTGACAACTCATCAATTAAATATTTACCATCTTATATTCTGCATAATTGGATGTTTTTAAATAAACACTGACAAAAACTGCGGGGCTGGATGATATGAAACTATATATAACACAAAGTGTTCACCCGGATTTAGACCTACCTATATTGTATTTATATAAAGCGTTCACAGGCAAATTTGCTTTATGTATTTCCTCGGTGTCGAAATCAGGCTCATATAAATGTTAGTAAACACGATTCCTGGGTGCAAGTCAATATCCATAGATCTTTGGTAAGTTGTAAGGAACACTATCGAGTACAACCTTTAGTTTAAACTGATAATCGTTTATTTTACTTGTGTTTTCACAGTTTCCCCTATTAAATCCAGTCATGCACTCCGGCTGTTTTGCCACTCAGTCCAGGCTGAGGGGGCGTGTTCTGGCGGGAAAGTGACGTCAATGCATACCCTCTGTAAACTCGTTGTAGTCCCTACCAGCCGTTTGTTGTAGTCCTTAAAAAGCAATTTCTTTAAAAGAAAATATCTCCCTTTGTTTTAAACTTTGAGCATCATAACTTTGCAGATGTTGTTTATGCTCAAACAGCAACATTACATACTAACTAAAGTTAAAAAAAGTGAAATCATAATCAACCACCCCTTTAATTTAGCATATTCAAACTGCACAGCAGTTTATTTACTGAGCACAAATTGAATATGCAGCACAAACCACCTTTAATATGATTAAGCTAGTGTGAATCTGTTTCATTTCAATATAATATGATTGTCCTTCATAGTGAAAGATGGATGTATGCTGTATAGCAGTGTGCCAGCACCATCGATCTCCAAATGTTCCTCTTTGCATTAGAGAAGACGAAAAATCTATATTGATGTTCTACCTGTATATTAAAATGTTCTGCAACCTTTCTGTCCCTTTTTGCATTTAGCATTGAATAGCTGCACTCTTAGGCCTACCTTTTATACACTACCATTCAAAAGTTTGGAATAATCAAGAATTATTAATTTTTTTTTTTACATTGTCTCTTTGCTCTGCAAGGCTGCATTTATGTGATGTCAAAAACACAGTAAAAACAGTAATATTGTGAATTAGTATTACAATTTAAAATAACTGTTTATTTTATATATATATATATATATATTTATAAATAAAATTTTCCCCAAAAAAATTAAGCAGCACAACTGTTTTCAACATTGATAATGATAAAAAAATTCAGAGGCTGCATCGTTCGAAAGCTGCATTCGAAGGCCGATTGCATCACCAAGCGTCCTTCATTTTGTGTGTAAATAAAGGATACAACGGATGGACCCTTCGCGTACTACGCTACCCCAGAATTCATTGTGCGGCAAGATTTTTGGGGCGAAATTGCCGGATTACGCTTTTAAATTTAAGAATTGGGCTTCAAATTTTACTCTAACAATCTTATGTATCTAATGATACAAATGTAAAAATAAAAAAATATATACTGTATATATAAAGTGGTTCAAATGTTGACTCTCAACAAGATGCGATTTTATACAGTTTATGCTCTTTATTATGTGCATAAATGCACCAAGGTGAACAAATTTAGACAGGATTTAAACCGTTTTGTTTTTAGGTAGGTTTGTTTTTATGGCCTCTGAAGTCCACGTCCTTCGAAGTATGCAGCCTCTGAAGTGGGACACAGCTGTTTATTTCAGTTCCCTGGTTGCATCCAAAAACTTAATGTTGCCTTCAGAGGATGCATTCCAAGGTAGGAAGGCAATCCAGTGTTAGCTTCACTTCCTGTCTCCTGAGATACCTTCATCTGATTGTATCCTAATCGGATCATATCATAGATGTATCCTTCGCTGCCTAAAGATGGCATCTGCAAGTTGTGGTTGGTGGTCAGTTTGTGAGTAAATGTATGTTTTTGACCAACGTTTTCCACTTCTGATGTTATTTCTAGTGAGAAATTACAATTATAGTAATTAAATATTCGCTTAGTTATTACCAAAGTTCGCTCTATTTTTCTGTAGATCATTAAACCGTTACTCTGCCTCAGAAGTCTGTCCGAAATCAATTTCATCAGATACCTTCATGTGCAAATGCTGCCTGCAAAGTCATTGTCTATAATGCCTGCTACAGACTGTGTGATTTCGGCAATCCTATAAAATCATTACAAATCACACTGTACGGCATGGATCTAATAATCTTGGGTATGACATGTACAGTGGGGAGAACAAGTATTTGATACACTGCTGATTTTGCAGGTTTTCCTACTTACAAAGCATGTAGAGGTTTGTAATTTTTATCATAGGTACACTTCAACTGTGAGAGACGGAATCTAAAAAAAAAAAAAAATCCAGAAAATCACATTGTATGATTTTTAAATAATTAATTTGCATTTTATTGCATGACATAAGTATTTGATCACCTACCAACCAACCTCTCACAGACCTGTTAGTTTTTCTTTAAGAAGCCCTCCTGTTCTCCACTCATTACCTGTATTAACTGCACCTGTTTGAACTCGTTACCTGTATAAAAGACACCTGTCCACACACTCAATCAAACAGACCCAACCTCTCCACAATGGCTAAGACCAGAGAGCTGTGTAAGGACATCAGGGATAAAATTGTAGACCTGCACAAGGCTGGGATGGGCTACAGGACAATAGGCAAGCAGCTTGGTGAGAAGGCAACAACTGTTGGCGCAATTATTAGAAAATGGAAGAAGTTCAAGATGACGGTCAATCTCCCTCGGTCTGGGGCACCATGCAAGATCTCACCTCGTGGGGCATCAATGATCATGAGGAAGGTGAGGGATCAGCCCAGAACTACACGGCAGGACCTGGTCAATGACCTGAAGAGAGCTGGGACCACAGTCTCAAAGAAAACCATTAGTAACACACTACGCCGTCATGGATTAAAATCCTGCAGCGCACGCAAGGTCCCCCTGCTCAAGCCAGCGCATGTCCAGGCCCGTCTGAAGTTTGCCAATGACCATCTGGATGATCCAGAGGAGGAATGGGAGAAGGTCATGTGGTCTGAGGAGACAAAAATAGAGCTTTTTGGTCTAAACTCCACTCGCCGTGTTTGGAGGAAGAAGAAGGATGAGTACAACCCCAAGAACACCATCCCAACCGTGAAGCATGGAGGTGGAAACATCATTCTTTGGGGATGCTTTTCTGCAAAGGGGACAGGACGACTGCACCGTATTGAGGGGAGGATGGATGGGGCCATGTATCACGAGATCTTGGCCAACAACCTCCTTCCCTCAGTAAGAGCATTGAAGATGGGTCGTGGCTGGGTCTTCCAGCATGACAACGACCCGAAACACACAGCCAGGGCAACTAAGGAGTGGCTCCGTAAGAAGCATCTCAAGGTCTTGGAGTGGCCTAGCCAGTCTCCAGACCTGAACCCAATAGAAAATCTTTGGAGGGAGCTGAAAGTCCGTATTGCCCAGCGACAGCCCCGAAACCTGAAGGATCTGGAGAAGGTCTGTATGGAGGAGTGGGCCAAAATCCCTGCTGCAGTGTGTGCAAACCTGGTCAAGAACTACAGGAAACGTATGATCTCTGTAATTGCAAACAAAGGTTTCTGTGCTAAATATTAAGTTCTGCTTTTCTGATGTATCAAATACTTATGTCATGCAATAAAATGCAAATTAATTACTTAAAAATCATACAATGTGATTTTCTGGATTTTTGTTTTAGATTCCATCACTCACAGTTGAAGAGTACCCATGATAAAAATTACAGACTTCTACATGCTTTGTAAGTGGGCAAACCTGCAAAATCAGCAGTGTATCAAATACTTGTTCTCCCCACTGTATGTAGACTGTACAATGATGACACCAATTGAATAGTTATCTACAACGCAAGATAGTATAGAAGAATAAAATGTCATCAGCATGCGCTAGTGGTAAACAAATAGAGCAAGATGAATCGCTCTTGTGGTTTTTATGTGCGCTGAAAAAAAGAGGAGGAAGCGAAAGAGGAGAATATGGACGAGATCATGACTAAGGAAAGGAGGCAAACTTGGCATGCCAATTTTGTAAATGGAGCTTGGGGTAAGTAGTTTTAAGTTTTAGCGCCATGTCGCGTTGATCAATACGCCATTTCATGTTGCATTTTTATTGGCTAGTCAGTAGACGTAGGTTGTAGCAGCAAATCTCACACTGTGAGATGATCATGCTAAATTTCTGACACTGCAGACAATTATGGCAGGCTATTTTTGGTCGCAAGACCGTGACAACAGCCATCTTTGAACTTCTCTCACTGTATGATGTAGGACCACAGTTTAAGAGACAAGACCACAGAAATCACCACGGTATGGACTGGTATATTTGGATGAACTATTCTATTAAAGGCACAAACCTGCCAGTTGGACAGACCAAATTTAGACATGTGAGTGGGTGATTTGTAGTTATCTCACCCCATCTGAATGCTCGGGCAGGGTCTGATATGGTTGTGATGACTCAGTCTTGCAGGGTCTGACATCTTCCAGTAAGCCCACAGAAGAATCAAAGTCCTCATCAGTACTGGAGCCCTTGAAGAAAGAGGAATGAGTGCTTATAGTGCTGTTACATGCCATAATTGGCTTCATAATTTGAAAAAAAAAAACAGGCATTTTAGGACAAACCTGGAAACAATTTAGCATTTGTAGCACTTCCGGTTTAATCGTCCTGAAGTCAATGTGTTTTTTTAATGGGCATTTGATTTTACTAAATATTTTAACTCAAACTTTCATGGAATTTTTTTTTTTTTTTTTTTTTATAAAATAAAGCCTGAAAGAGTTGTCAGTGTAGTTTGTTTTGTAGTCTACGTTTAGCTTCATAAACATTTGTTGGTCACAAAGCTTATTTTCTGCAATAATCCGAAAAAGCCAATGGAAAAATCGGTTTTGTCGAGGGAAACAGGATGATGCTGACTTCTGGGTTGGCCTACAAAAATATGTCATCACTGCGGCACTTTATTGTTACTCAAAATACAACAATAATAGTAAATGTGGAATCTAGTTAAGGTTAGGTTACCTGGGTAAAAGGTTTGGATGGGGACTGAATGTTCTTGGGGGAGCCCGAGCCTCTTAATCTTTCACTGAACCAGGAGAAAGGCACAAACGGTGGACCAGAGGAACGTGAGGACCGGTTCTCTGTTCTCTCTGAATCCCTGCACACAAACACACAAAATACCTCACACACTTGCGTCTATACAGGTACGCAAAGAAAACATATCGGTGGTCTCAGATGACTGACATTAGCTGAGTAAACACAGGACAGACTCACACACATACCGATTTCCTGCTGATAGTCTGTTGGATCTGTCTTTCCTGACCTTTCCATATGTGCGACGTAAAGTGACCCTGCCCCGCAGAAAAACAAGCAGATAACCTTTAGAACCCAACTCTAGCCAATACTACGACATCTGTATGATGTTAGTGGTTGACAGAGAGCATAACAAATACTTGCTCTCATTTACAAAGACACAGTGTTTACAGTTGTCAGGAAGTAAAGCAACAAATTGCCTAATTATAGTTGTGTCTGATTGTTTAACAATAAAAAAAACTTTTAACCTCTGCCAATATTTTTTACAAAAGAAATGTGGCAAACAAACTCTTGGTACGATAAACACTATGGTTAGATTGTACATTGAATAGAACTGTAACCTAAACATGTTAACATCTACATTAACTGGTTTTATTCAAGTCAAAAATATTGTTTAACTGAATCAACCTAAATAGAGTTATTTACGACTTGTAGGAAACTAACCCCAAATCGAGAAAACGTCTCCTGGTTTTCTTGTCCAGCAGCACCGTTGGACTATCTGGTTCATCAGGGCCTGTGTCATGACTGTCATCTGAAAACAGATCATCAAATTGAGAATCAGAATCTAGTACAGAATCTGGCGCATGGCTCATAATCCTGCTGGAAATAGCCATCAGAAGATGGGTAGTCATAAGGGCATCGAAATGGTTGGCAACAATACTAAGGTAGGTTGTGGTGTTTAAATGATGCTCAATTGGTACTAAGGGGCCCAAAGTGTGCCAAGAAAACATCCCCCACACCATTACACCACCAGCAGCCTGAACTGCTGATACAAGGCAGGATGGATTCATGCTTTCATGTTGTTTAAGCCAAATTCTGACCCTATCATCTGAGAGTTGCACCAGAAATAGTGACTCATCAGACGTTTTTTCTAATCTTCTATTGTCCAATTTTGGTGAGCCTGTGTGAATTGTAGCCTCAGTTTCCTGTTCTTAGCTGACAGGAGTGGCACCGGTGTGCCTTCTGCTGCTGTAGCCCATCTGCTTCAAGTTTCGACGTGTTGTATGTTCAGAGACGCTCTTCTGCATACCTCGGTTGTAATGAGTGGTTATTTGAGTTACTGTTGCCTTTCTATCAGCTTGAACCAGTCTGGGCTGCATTTCCCAAAAGCATTGTAACTAGGCAATTGTTCTATACTCAAAAAAAATCTGTGAAAATAGGGCACAATGTACTGTATGTATTTAACGTAATTTAACGTATTTATTTTTTTTACAGGTGTTTTACCTGTATTTAGAATTTTTCACTTAAAGGGGGGGTCTAATGCTATTTCATGCATTCTGAATTATTTACACTGTTAAAGAGTTAAACATGGCCAAAATAAAAAACAAAAACGAATTGGACGTATGACGGAGTATTTCTGTGGCAAATACACTCCTTCAGGATTCTAACAAGTTTCGGAACGTTTTTTTTTTGAGTATAGCCCTGTATGAAGGGTGGAATTCCTTGTATGGGCACTTCTCCCGGATGAGCACGTGTGCACATCAACCAGAGCGAGAGCAAGAGCGCGCCCATCAACAAGCTTCGTTCGGGTTACGGAAGCCGTCAGCAGCGCTGGCATTTTGTTTTTAGACCACGAAATCAACAATGTCACTAAAGAAGTGTGTTTCTGGTTGTGAGGGAAAGATAACCTTGTTCAGCTTCCCAAACAATCCAGCGTTAAGGAAACAGTGGATGCAGTTTGTTTTTCCGGAGCAGCAACGGAGTTCTGCAAGTGTGTTTGTTTGTTCCTGGTCATGAGTCGAAACCGCAGGCGGTGAGTGAAACTGCATAAAATGTCTGTGTTTTGTTCGCATAAGTGCATATAACGTAAACAACACGAACGTGTAGTGAATCGAAAGTTATCCAGGGATAATGCCATGATGTATTGTGTGTGTGTTCGGCTGTTTTTGGAAAGAATCTGTCTTTTATAAATATGATAAAACTAAAGACTCTTCAGAGATATGAAGGATGCAATACTACTCTATAGGTACTCAAGATTAACATGAGATTGGCAGAAACTGTGTGTGTTATGTACCCTTTAATTGCGTTGTGTTTTAGGGTTAATGGAAATGTCTGTAAAATTACTGGATAATGTCCAGATAATAAGCTGCCAGTACATTGTCCGTTATTTTACGGATTTATTTTTTACAGTGTACGATCAACTTAGGCTTACGATGCTTTTGGGAAACGCAGCCCTGGTTATTCTTCTCAGACCTCTGGCATCAACAAGGCATTTTCACCCAAAGAGCTGCTGCTTATTGGATGACCATTCTCTGTAAACCCTAGAGATGATTGTGCATGAAAATCCTAGTAGATCAGCAGTTTCTGAAATACTCAGACCAGCCCATCTGGCACCAACAACCATGCCACATTCAAAGTCACTTAAATCACCTTTCTTTCCTCATTCTGATACTCAGTTTGAACTTCAGCAGATTGTCTTGACCATGTATACATGCCTAAATGCAATGAGTTGCTGCCATGTGATTGGTTGATTAGATATTTGCATTAACGAGCAGTTGAACAGGTGTACCTAATAAAGTGGCCGGTGAGTGTATACATATGAGATGAGATGTACTTATGCAGTTCAAACCTTCGCTCTGTGAGTATTCTCCATAGTGTAGGAGGGGTTGGCTGCTCTCCCGTGACTTTAGGTGGTCCGTCTGGCAAAGATGGGCTGGGGAAGATGTCTCTGAATGGACACAAGGTCTGCAGGGGGATTTAGAACGGGTGAGGGGCAAATCCTCCTGAGAGGAGGTGTTCAGGAGGTGTCTGTAGCTCCGTCTTTCATCTTGTACCTCCCTTTCGCCAACCACAGTGTAGGGGTCAAAGGTGAAGGATTGGTCTCTCCGTGAGGAAGGGGAGGAGAGAAGCAGGTCAGAGGAGGGGGAGGAGCAGCGAAAGGAAGGGTGGAGTGGAGAAGAGGAGGTCTGCACGGAGCCACCATAACTCTAAACCGCAGACACACACAAAGACACACACAACATTTTTGAACTGGCATGTCACATTCAGTTATGATACAAGACCGAACCATAATGTTTGAGGTCATTGACATGATGTGACCTTTCTTTTTCTTTTGAGTTCTCAAAACTGACAATTTTTAAGTAATCTAAATTGTTTCATTGTTTTGGTTTTATGAATTTGTTTCTTTTAATTTAGACTAACTTAAATTTAACCGAAACTGGGCTGGGATTTATACTTCCCAGCATGCTTTGCAATGACACTCAAAAGGGACAGTAAATGCCTAAATTGAATGTGTTATATTTTGTATTTTTGTGCAAGAGTAACGTTAAGTGGGAGATTTAGTAGTTTAATGTTTTGTTATGCTAGTTTAGAAGAGTTTCTGTTGTGTTGGGTTTTTTGTAGGATTACCATCATGGTGACGAATAGAGCATGAGCTTAGTTTGAGAACAGATATATGTTTAAATGTATTATATTGCTGTACTCATTCAGCAAGTGCTATGCTATGCTAATGCTACCAAAGCATTGTGTAACCAATTAGCAAGGTGGCATTTATTGAATTAGCTAGTTAAAGCTAGTCAAGTTTCCACTACTACAAATTTGAGATTACATGATATTTTAAGTTAAATGTATGAATTAGCTTAGTCAAATATTTCAAGTTCAGAGCAATTAAAATTTATGATTACAAAATAAAAATGGATTTTTTTTAAAACCTCAATTTTTTTGAGTTTTGCCAATTTATTGGGGTTTACAGTGTGCTGTGATGTGAGTGTTGATTTGGAATATACACTTTTTTTTAATTTAGAAAGAAATTTGGAAAGAAATGAATACTTTTATTCAGCAAGGACCCAGTTAACAAAAATATGCTTTAAGAACATTTGGCTAATGTTCATATGAAGTTATGAAAACGTTATTTCTGAATGTTCTCTGAACGTCCATGTTCAGTTTTTAATTTTTTTTTAAAAATGTTTTTTCTTAGTCATACAAATGTTAAGGAAATATTCAATTTTATCTTTTTGCAAACATTATGGAAACATTAATTTCAAATGTTCTCTGAACATTATGAAACAAATAGTAACATTTTTTTTTTAAAAACATTAGACGAACATCCAGCTAAAACATTTTAGAACTAACATTTTGAGAACAATATTAAAGACCAGATAACTTTGAACAAACATTATATTAATGTTACTGGAAGAATGTACTTCATAACTTTGAGAGAACCTTGCCAGAACGTTAGCCAAAGTTCTGAGAACATTTACTGTTAGCTGGGGACAATAAATTGATTTTGAACTCAAAGTATCCTGAAAAAAGGCTTCCACATCAATACTATCAACTGTTTTCAACATTGATAATAATAAAAATAAAGCACCAAATCAGCATATTAGAATGATTTCTGAAGGATCATTTGACACCGAAGACCTGAGTTGGCTGTTCTTTTAAATTGTAATAATATTTCACAATATTATTGTTTTTACTGTATTTTTGATCAAATAAATAACTATTCTAGTTATTTACCTATAGTAGCTAATGAATCAGAGGTCTCACACATTCACAGAAAATAGCTTACTTCCAGTTGCAAAATAAGGTGGATGGGGCATAAATTGAGTCAGGACTGGTGTTACTTCAAAAAATAGTTGTATTATGATGGCCCTTATAACAACGAACAAGTTTGGAATGACATGAGTGAGTAAATAAATAACATGACACATAAGATAACTGTCATTTTTGGGTGAACTACTTCAGTCAGATGCATGAAATCTACAGTGTATACACACCATTCTATCAATGCTGTCATCCCCATCTATCGAGCTCACACTGTCTCTCAGGCGGGTTCGGGAGGGCCGATGCCTCCTGGTTTTGATTGACAGTTGTGCTTTGGCTTTTTGTAGGCTGCTGTCAAGTCTTTCTGTCTCAGGAACCACCTCCGTCAGATCTGATATGGTATAAAGCACATACAGTAGACATGTAATACTTTTTTGATATTGAGTATTTGGAGGCAAACATGTAGACAAAGACATACAAACTAACATTGCAAATATGATGAAAATCTTGATAAAAGACGGCTGAGCTGGTCTCAATACACACTCGCGCACATATTAGTGTTCTCGTTACAATCCATAAAACGCAGTGACACCGTAAAGCAGGCCTGAAGCGCTATTAAGCTGCCAACAGCCTAGATTACTTATATGAATGATGGCCGGTCATTCCTCATGTGCACCCTGGGGGCGTGTGAGGGTCAGTGAAACAGGAAGTACACAAACATGCACTGACAAATACACGAAAGTGAGAGAATGACACTAGGCAGTGTGTAGATATGTGCAAAATACAAACAAAGCTACAGCTTTCATATTATTAATATAGTATTTTGTGTTTAGAAAATTAATGTGTTAGTTCACCAAACTGCACAACTTCACACAATTATATTCATAAATATAAATTTGCTGTGATTTAATCATTTATACTATACTGTGGTTAAATTCAGCAGTTTTTTTTACCAAGGATTTTGCACATTTATTTGAATTCTTTATATTTTATACTGCCTGCTATTTTAAAAAAAGAATTATGTGCAACACATTTTGAAATTGGTCAGTAATATGATACTTTGTTGTCACATGACATCACTATGTTTGTGACATGACCTCATCACAATTAATGTTTTATTATGAGTGGCCAGTTACATCCAGTTATCATCATAAAACCAAGGTCAAGTAAAGAGCATTGCATTATGGGATATACAGATTTGCGTGTCTCTGAAAAAAATGGTACAAGAACATAAGTGTACAAAAACTGTCACTGGGGTGGTACACCTTCAAAAGGTAGCCTACTGATGTACTCTATTTAGGTACTGTAAACTTTAGGCAATAATCCTAGACTGTAAAAAAAGATGGACAGCTTCCGCTTCCATCCACTGTAGAAAAATGAAGCCAAAATATCCCAGTAACGGTTGTTGCCGTTTACGTTGTTCGGAGCCCAAGTCTACGTAGTAGTGATCCTGAGGTGGATCGGTGGCATCAAGCTCCCGCCCACACCAATGACAGAAACCATCTTTGGAAAAAAATATTTGAAGTGTAATTGGATTTTTTAGTTTGGCTCCGTACCATTTGATTACATGGAGAGGGTGGGGTTTTACACCTATACTGCAGCCAGCCACCAGGGGGGCGATCTAAATGCTTTGGCTTCACTTTTCAGGACTTGTGCGGCACACTTGGTAACAATATGTGCCTTTGAGGTACTAATATGCACCCTTTAGGGGTAAATAAGATACTGCACTACTGTAAATAAGGTTCTGCACTACTCCACTTTCCTGCCTGTAGCTTTCTAGTAATCCTGAAGACCTTGATTAGCTTGCCTTGTTTCAGTCTGTTTTATTAGGATTGGAGCAAAACTGCAGGAAAGAGGACCTTGAGGGCTAAAGTTAAAAAAACCCTGGCATACAGTGTCCCGTTTGTTGTTTTAGGTTTCAGAAGGGTGCTCGGGAACACTCTCTTTGTGGCCAATATGCGCCCCCAAATGTGCACTTTTCGTGCATGCTATTTTCAGCGCTGCAAATCACGCTGGAATTCATACGGAAAAACCAACGCCATCGTTGGTTACTGTTTGTATCACTGTGTATCAAGTGCTGAGGAAGCCTTCGGAGCTGAAATTCAGATATGGTAATATAGGCGTTTTGTTTCCGACACACGCTGTAAGTGGTAGACCAGTCACAACAGACTAGGCCATCTGACCAATTTGAGCAGAGTAGGCTTGTGGAAAGAAGGGGGTTTAGAGAGTCTTAGGGCCCTATCATACACCCGGAGCAATGCAACGCCAGGCGCGACGCAAGCGTTTTTTGCTAGTTTCAGCCTGACGCAGTTATCATTTTCACGTCCAGCACCACGTTGTTTAAATAGCAAATTCACTCGCGCCCATCTGTTCACCCATGGGCGTGCTGGTCTGAAAACTAGGTGTGTTCAGGAGCATTGTTGGCGCGTTGCTATTTTGAGGCAACTGAAATAGACTACGCCATTGACCAACAAAAACCTGGTCTAAAGTCAATAGCACAGTATTTTTTGTGTTATTTAAAGGGCGCGTTAGTAATATGCGCCTGTAGACGGGTGCACAGCGCACGTACACTCTGCTTATTACACACACAGGGACGCGCAGCAGCACACAAACATTTTTAAAGGGGTCATGAATTGAGAAATCAACTTTGCCTTGAGCTTTTGATATATAGACTGGGTAAACCCAGCCTGATCTGCCAGCGATTTGATTTCGCCCTGCAGCTCAGGCTGGAAACCTGTACATTAATTTATCCTGCTTCTGTTACACATTTGCAGGAACCAATCACAGACTGGCTTATCCACCTGGTGCGCTATTGGCGGGTTTAACACAATGACGGATAGAGAAGCGATGGATCTATGCCCGTTGATCATGCCTCTTGTGGTCTGATTGGTTGAAGGACTATCCAATTCCGTACAGAGTCTTTTGAATTATGCTTGTGCAGTAGAAAATACATAGCAGACTCCCTAGACCAATGTTCAATCTTAAAAGATTGAGCTTGGTCTGGTGATAGCCAGACAATTTGATGAATAAAAGGTCATGGTAATATAAGAATATCCTGAAAATTTCAGAGCTGAAAACTTCCTTGTTAGTCAAAGAAAAGCTTTTATTGACAGCTGGCTCAGCAAACGATCGATCTGCGAATATGCATCCCAGTGACGTCAGAATGCAGTGAAACGCCGCCTTAACCGAAGAAGACGAACGCCTAATTCTGTAGCCCCGCTCACCAATTCGTGCCTGGCATGTTAGATAAATAACAGGCCCACCTATTTGAGGTGCTGTTGGTTCATTGTCCTGCAATTCGTGATCAGACTCGAACATGTATGGGCCAGGGCCCATAGTGAAATACACACGCGCGTGTGTGTGTGTTATGCACGGTTTGCGGTTATATCCACCGATCGGGCCAGCCAAATAATAAAAAATAACATTCCAATTAATTGCGGGTGGATGAGAGATAAATCATTGTGTTTGTCTGATAAAGACATTTTGCGAGCCCTGTGGGCGAATCATTCCGGTTGCCGTTTCTCCACATTGAAAGTTTTCAAAACAATTTCCCACGTGTACTGACTAGGGAGTCGAAACTCATTATAATATGCAAAACTGTTATCTAATCATAGCAGTGGGCGTTTACTTCCAAGTCTTCAATGCGGCACGCCCATAAAAACCAAGCGTTTCAAGAGCTAGGCTCAAAACCAGGGTAGAAAATAGCCTATTACTTATTCATTATGATGTTTCTGAATGTAAAAACCATGCGACCGTCATAAGTTGACCTCAGACAACAGTATAAAAAAATGTAAAAAGCCAGTTCATGACCCCTTTAAATATTAAAAATAAAAGGATTCCTCTCTGGAGAAGCGTTCAGTCTTTCGGCTCGCAAATTCCGCCATGTAAATAGTGAATCCGCCATAGTGCAAGCACAACTGGCTTTTAAAAGGAATGGGAGATGAGACTTTGATTGGTTTGTTGCACATTACGCCCAAAACACACCCATGACTCATTAAGAGACTAGGTACAACCCTTTTGGACCATGCGCATGGTGCGCAGACCGTTTTTTCCGTTGTTAAACTAGCAAAAGTGGATTCGGACACGCTCTAAGTGCACCTGCGCAGTGCGCTTCAGACCATGCGCTCAGATCGTTAAAATAGGGCCCTGAATCTACGAAAAGCTGTTTTCAGACTCTGAGAAATGAGGTGATATGCAATGTATATTATGAGACAATTTAAGTGTTTTTTGACCTTGGATGTAAACCTATTATAGGAGACCTCCAAAACAAAAATAGCATAATAGGAGCAGTTTAATGCTAATGATTCTTATGTTTCTTTAAATTCTCAAATGTCTAAAAAAATAAAATAAAATAAAAAGTAATAATAATAATTAAAAAATTCACCAAACATCTATTTGCTCTGGTATGTGATGCTGTATTTAGTTCAAAATTGCAGACTGGCATGATATTGTGTATCATTACCTTTCTTTCTAAAAAGTTTGAAGCCTTAAGCTTAAACTTTATGCTTAAGTTGTTTTTGTTTTTTTGCTTGGCAACACAAACTTCATTATATTGCTGTTGTCACCCTTTAAAAAAATGAACCTATTCAAAGTTATATGTTACAATGATTGTATCATGGTGCTCTAATCTAAAGTTTTGAGCTTTTGACTAGGAGAGTGTTTATGACTGACTCAAATTTTTTGAAGTTCAAATAAAAGTTGTAGGAGGAGTTCCAAAAATGGAAATTGGGCAGAAATTGAAAACACCAGGTGCACTAAACTTTATCCAAATAATCAATAGAGAAAATAAAAAACTTCTAGGCAATTAAGTTCATATGTAAACTAATATATAGGCTTCCATTAAAGTTTTGAAGGGTTTGAGCTAAAGACCCACAAATATCCACCAGGATTTGAGAGATGCTCCTAAATCAATTTTTACTATACGGCAGGGCCTCATCAAGAGGGACAACCAGGAACATTGTACCTTGTGGTGAGTGGTCTTCTATAGAGTGTAGAAGTAAATTCACCGACCAATTCATCATTAATTTTCTTCAAAGTTAAATTGATTTTTAATGATAACTTAAACCTTTAATGACAGACCTACTGTGAGTTACAATGTTGTTAATCAAGTACTTTTGCGAAAGCCATCTGTTTGCATTATTTCAAAATAATCATGTTTAGCAGCTGAATTTGTGGTGAAAATGACATTACCCATGATGTTGTACAGAAAATTTCACCAATCAGTGAGTCCCGGCGAGAAAATTTGCTGGGAAACCACTAGAAACCAGTTTGCATGAAGCACCACAAATGGTGCAATTGTGTTGATCTCGCTATGCTGTCAGAATACAATATATATACACACACACGCTTTAACAAATCCCTTTGGGAAAAATGAATGAAAAAAATACTTCTGGACCCAATGCTGCTGAAAAAGTGGCCAGCACTAATGCATGCTATGTTATAGGCTGCTTATTGGGTCTGGGGGAGTTGGGGCATGCACATAAATATTTCATATTTTTAGGAACAACCCTGCCAAACGGTTCTACTCCATTCCATTCTCCAAACTTGTTTCCAGATCTCAGCACTAATTCCTGAGGTGACGTAGACACTGACTCAGCAAAGGCTGCATCTTCAAAGCCTGTACTAAAATCCCATGAAGCCAGCCTCTTAAAATGTGCCCATTACATCTACAATTAATTCCTCAACCATGATACTGTAGATGGCATCTAAAAATTCACAAAAATGTTTAATAAAATATTCACAACTTTAAAACAAACCAATGCGCATCCACAGAGAGAATCGTAGCCCCTGGTGCTTTTAGAGGCCAGACTGTAGCTGCTCTCTCCCGTAATGCGCTCAGTGTATTGGGAGTGTGGAAATGAAGATCTGGACATTAATGGAGGGGGGAAGGGTTGGGCAGACAGGAGAGGTCACTCACCAAACACATCCTCTTCTGCCTCGGCCAGCGGAGTGGAGGACATCTTCAATCTGAAAAAGAGAAACTTTCAAATTTAACTGCATGGACAAGAGAACATTTCTATCGTGACCACATACAGAGCGGTGGTGGACAGGGCTTTTAAGTGGGGAAGCACAGATACCATTAATCAATTTTTGTTTCTGTAATGTTGATTCTAAAATCTACTTCTCAAACTACTAAACTGAAATTAATTGAAAATAATTGATCAAGCTCAGAACTATACAGTATGTAGATACAATATGGCAATTACCAATATTATGAATGTTAAACTAAATGCCTTATGACAGACTATCTCTGAACATTTACAGCTATGTTTTAAATTTAATATTTATTTTCATTGACTTTTAAAGGAAGCCAGGCTTCCCTGTGCTGTTTAAAAGAGTTCACTTTTCTTTCTTTCTTTGGACCACAAAATAATATATTTTGAAGAATGTTAGTAACTAAATAATTTTGATTGCCATTGATTCCTTCCATTATATGGACAAAAAAGAAAGAAAATAAAAAACTAAAAATTCTTATTTTATGTTCAGCAGAAGAAAAAATGTCATAATGGTTTGGAACGACATGTGGGCGAGTGAATGATGACCGAATGTCCATTTTTGGGTGAACTATCCCTTGTTTCATTCATGTTTGTGTATCCTACATGTTTTATATAAATGGTTCAATTCACATAAGCACAAAGTCTATTAGTAGGGGCACACACACATACACACATACAGCACTGACCAGTTGGCCAGGTTAGATTTGGCTTCCACATACACAGTGTCCAGGCAACAGGCCGCTGTGCCATCTGCTGCCCAGCACCTTCAGAATGGTTAGTGCCCCTGCCATAAAATCTATCTATCTATCTATCTATTCGCCGTCCGTCCGTCCATCCATCCATCCATATGCCCACAGTCTATCTATTTGTCTATATTTGTTTGTAACTTAAATTCACAGTAAAAAAAAAACATATTTCACTAATATACCAAATATATAATAATAATAATAATTAATTTGTTACATTTATATAGCGCTTTTCTGGGTACTCAAAGCACTTTACATGAAGGGGGGGGGGGGGGTGGTCTCCTCAACCACCACCAATGTGCAGCATCCACCTGGATGATGCGACGGCAGCCATATTGTAAAAAAGCAAAAAAAACATATATCAGGTTGAAATGTAGACCAAATTACTTAAATCTGTTTTTACTTATATTGATAACCACTTGATAACAAAAAAGCATATGGTCACTTGATTAATTATGTTCATCATAAGTAGCATTTCCAGAAGTTGAAGTAAATACTAATATAGCGAGTGCACAGTGTCATACACACAAATACATAACACCATTATGGTAACACACATGACACTAAAATAATGCAATAAACATTCAGTTGACAACATAACATAAAACCCTAATGTACATGAATGATAAGAAAAAAAAAACTAAGAACAAACCGTTATATCAATGAAAAACCATCAAGAGTGAGGTGTCACGCAGAGAATTCTGGGAATGTCAATTTACAGTTTTCACTGTAAATTATAAGCTGCCATGTTCTTTTTCACTTCCAAACACTATATTTAACTGCAGTAGCCTATTTTACTGTAAAATTACATGAAATGTCCCATTAGATAGTTTTATTTTTCAGATATATTACAGTTTTTAACCGTATAGAGTTAAGTAACAGGTAACAGATATTTACCGTATTATTTTTACAGATTTAATCGTCATGGGATAGCGAGTAGAGAGGGATTATGATTAGGAAAGGTGGTTGAAAGGTTTACCTCCCCTGTGGTTAAGTTCAAATGCATGATCCATTAACCAGGACTTCTTCTAGGGCTAAACAGTTGCTAAATACAAAATAAACAAGACGGGACTACAATTTGATCTCTAACATCTAACTTTTGGTTCTTGTCAAGAAATCACTGTAGGCTGACTGTCTGTATGACAATAACGGCCTCACTTTCACAAGTCATCTCACTGTGATGGAAATATAAAGCTAATGGCCATAAAACTGCCCCCCTCACACATTATCCCATCTATAAGAATTAGGGGGGTAGGGCTGCTAAGTAGCTGACAGGCAGGGAATGGCAATAGCAAACAAATCGATATGGAGATGGGAGGGGACGAATCTGACCTGTGTGCACATATCAGCAAATAAAAGCTTACTTTTACTGCAGGGCTAAAAAAAAACAACAACAAAAAAATGGTACATGCTCAACAACATTTCAGTGGCTACGTAGAGATGTATAACCTTGTATGCAGTACAAAGCCTGATCGATACAAACGTGTGAAAGAAGTACTTACGATCTTTATAGAAAGCATTAATTTAGCTCACCTCTGCTATTAGAGCTACAGATTACAATCAGGACAAACAGAGGCTGTAAATCATGAATATTTCATTATGACACATGGATGGAAGGGGGACAGGATGGAAGAGAAAGATGGATAAACAGACTCACCTCTATGTAGTTGCGTATCCCACAGCAAAGCTCAGCTGCTGGGATGGGCTGTCATACTGCTCCTCTGCTCTGCTCACGGGATGCTGCTGGAGGACTTCTGTTCCTGGATGAGCACAAATTTACAACGTCATTGGGCTACTCTGCATGTACTCACATACACACACTCAGACACACACACATACACACACACAGAGAGAGAGCCCAACAGCAACAGAATGTCAGACACTGCTATACACACCCAAGGACAGTGATGAAATGAAGGAGGCTGAGAGAGAGCGAGCGAGAGAGAGAGAGAGAGAGAGAGAGAGAGAGAGAGAGAGAGAGAGAGAGAGAGAGAGAGAGAGAGACACATGTGCATCATGAATCAATGTTATTACCACTCCAACAACCAGCTTTTATACCCGTCACAGAGGAAATTTATCTGTGTGTGTCTGCTTCCATTTCACTTCCAAATCCATTTAAATAAAAAGGTACTTATGTGTAGGTTATGGTCTGCCTGTATGTGGATTATCGTCATAATATCTTAATGCAATCACACAACTTCAAAAACATATAAAGTATGTAAAAATGTGTTTTTACAATAAATTTATAGGTGAAATCATGATTTTACACTAACTGACATATGACAACAGTGTGCGAACATATTAGCGTCGTGCATAAAGCACAAAACATTTTAATGGAATATTGCAGTATATTTAACTGATATTATAAATGATTCATCATTTATCACATCATCATTATTATAATTATTATTAATTCATGTGCCCTAGTAATCGTTAATCAAAATAACTTCCCCTCTCTGAAGACGTGTTTACTGGCGCGAGGGCGGGACAATCTGTCACTCACATGACATCAACAAACCAATGATCCAATCAATTCCCGATGTACAAAGTCCCGCCCTACATGTTTTTCTTGCTCTAAAAGCCGTTTCATATTTCATTTGGATACATTACATACATCACTAAATGATAGGAAGAAAAGACTATAATATACTCTTATTATTATTGTTCTTTAATAATTATTATAATATCATAGACTAAACGTTATAAACATCTAAATGTGATTTAATATATTTCATCCTCAAAATCCACTTTTTCTCTATGTATTTTTATGCCATTCACAGTGCAAATATTTTCCTTCCTATGCGTTAACGGTTGACAATAACGTCACTGTTTCTGAGAGAGAGAGAGAGAGAGCGAGAGAGAGAGAGAGCGAGAGAGAGAGAGAGAGACCGGAACAAAAATCTCATTGGATAAACAGGTGTTATCTCTTTTGTTATTGGACCTATGAAAGCAGGCTGGTTCCTGTTTAGAAAACTGTAACGCCATTGGTTAAGGATGCAACAACTCAACTCACACCTCACAGTGATTGGCCAGTGACTTTGGCGGGAGGAGGATACATGTGTAATTTGAAATTTGAAAGCGGCTTGCGAGGCTCTTTAGCTTTATTCGCGCGTGTGTTAGTGGATTAGCTCAGGCGCTCAGTCGCGACTCGCAGCTTTAACTCAGATAGTTTGGGGAATCGGTTAGTGATCAGGGCTAGTGATTTGATAGCAGTAAAAAACAAATCTGTATAGATTAAAGTTGAATTTGTACCGTTTCGTGCTAGAGGTAACGTTAAACAGTTAAAATGGCAGGCACAGAAGGACCCCTGAAGGTAAATTAATTTATACTATCATTATCATAAGCATCAAACTGGTTATGATGTACACAACGTATTCATATGTATTTTATTAACAACACAAGATGAAAGATTACATTAAATTTATGTCCTATCCATGAGCTGTAAATCTTCCGTGATAGAGTAGCATATGATCTTTTTGTTCATATTAAGTTACTCATAAAAGTAGCTACTTTAGCATTGATATGTTAATAGTGTTTTTTTTCCATACGTAACTCCAGTAACGTATAGTTTAGCTGATGTTTTTTTTTTTTTTTCACTTTGGACGCTTGCGAACGTTCCGCTAGTATTTTGCGTTGGGTAGCATATATTGCATTGTTCTCCGTTGCATGCTACATTTTTGCATTGCTTTGTATATTGAGTCTTTTGATGTTAGGAACGAGTTCAATAAAATGGATGCCATGTTATGAGTAACGTTAGACCCTTACCAGAACGTTACCATACTATTCTTACAATAGTAACGTGGTGTTGGCTAACGTTACTTTGGTCATCAAAAAGGGGGAAAAGAAAACGGCACCGATTCTAAAAGCTTCCTTTATTTTTTTTCCCCAATTTTACTAGATTCCCCCACCCTAGCTAAAATCAGGATTTGCTTTCCCCCCTTTGAGGCTAACAGTTTGGAACGTTACTCCTATATGTTGACTGTTGAATGTTGAAATGATGAAACTTTTTGTAGATGTTTGAGATGCATGTTAAACTTTACAGTCATTTTCCTTTGAGTAAATGGTCCACAATATTGATGACACTACTTTTGTCCAAAATACTTTATGAAATAGGACTGTCCCTCACCCTAATAACACCTCTTAACCTTTGTATTATGTTCAGAATGTGACTTTTATGGAGTGGGGTCATATTGACACTCATGTTGCAAAAAAATAAAAAATCTTAAGATTGTGTGTAACTTTGTTTTCATAAACTGTAAATCTCACAAACACTATTATGCCTCTTTTTGAGCAGAAATGTGGAAGTGTCTCTTCTTTGTGCTTTCCTTAAGATAAAACAGTAGAGCAAGGCGCATGAATTTAATCTTGGGTTAAATTCCCATTTCCCAGCTAACTGAACTTGAATAAGCTGATAAAATTGTACACCTGCAATATAAATTTCTTTAGATAAAAGCATCTGCAAAATGCATACAGGTAAATATCCAGTCAGGGTAGTTGAGAAACTGGCATAAATGAAATAAAAAAAAAATGTTTTATTTCTACTATGTGCAGCTGCCTTTAAAGGTTTCGTTCGCCCAAAAATGAAAATTCTGTCATTAACTACTCACCCTCATGTCATGCCAAACCCGTAAGACCTTCATTCATCTTCGGAACACACATTCAGATATTTGATGAAATCCAAGACCCCCCCCCCAATAGCCTGCAACATAATCAGGCAAAGGAGGAAAGTAAAGACATTGTTAAAATAGTCCATGTGACTCCAGTGGTTCAAGCTTAATTTTATGGAGCGATGAGAGTACTTTTTGTGCACAAAGAAAAACAAATAACGACTTAATTCGACAATGTCTTCTCTTCCGTGTCAGTCTCTGACGCTGTTCACGTAGCGTAAACAGTGCAGCACTTCTGGGTTCTACATCAGAACGCTGGCTCATTTTTGGCTGACTCCTGCATGTTTTTTTTTGTTTTTCACAGAAAGTCTTCTTGTCGCTTCATAAAATTAAGGTTGAACCACTGTAGTCACATGGACTGTTTTAACGGTGTCTTTAGCTCACCAACTCCGAAAGCTCTCGAATTTCATCAAATATCTTAATTTCTTTTTCGGGTTTGGAATGACAGAATTACTCACGAGGGTGAGTAATGACAGAATTCTCATTTTTGGGTGAACTAACCCTTTAATTATGAAATTTATGATGCTCAGTCTCAACACTTTGCAGGCATTTTTGTGACCCTAAATGAAAAGGTCACACAATTTCAAGAATACCATAGGTTAAAACCTCGTGCACACTGGGACGGTTATCGCACGCTCTTATTGCCAGCGTTTTTCGAGACATTTTTCGACACGTCTTTGTGTTCATACCCAAGCGATTTTCACTGGCGATGTGCGGAGTGAACGTGCAAATTCACTCCCTGACAGTAGATGGTGCTTTTGATTTGATGGAAACTCACCATCGACTCCTATTTGATCTGCAATTCCTCTCCATAAACTCCCTCTTATTGAGATTTTTGTAGTCGCTGTGTCATAAAGTTCTTTGTGTTCAGACACCAAAGAGACCAGCAGCTCTACATTCATCTTGCCTCGTTGCATCTTCGTCTACTTACTTCCTCTTCTTAGGTATTAATGTGTGCTCAGTAAGAACGTTTTGTGCTTGAGCGCCACCAAGTTGTGTTTTACTGTAACTTCAGCAGCTCCAGGCACGTGAACTAGCGCTAGGGCTGCAACTAACGATTATTTTGATAATCGATTAGTTGGCCGATTATTTTTCAGATTAATCGGATAAAAAGCCCTTTTTTTTTTTTTTTTGACACAATACACTATTCCGCATCCTGCCCAATGCTGTCCTTCAAACAAACGTGCCAGCTGAGTGCTATGAAAACATACATAGTGAATATATCTACCATTACATAAATTAACCATGGTTTTAAAATTAACAAAACAAACAACAATAATAATAAATAAATAACAGGGTTATTTTAACCATAACCACAAATTAACCATTGTTTTGCTTCAAATCCATAGTTTAACTATATGGTATTTGTGTGGTTATACAAATGGTAATCAATATGGCAAAAACATGGTTTTATTATAATAAAACCATGGTTAATTTTCGTAAGGGTATGTTTGTGCTATACATTGTGCAAAAAAAGTTACTGAGCAAAAGGAGTTTAAATCCATACATTAAAATATTAAAGAAATACAAAAAAAAACACAATCAGTGTTACCACATAAGAGGAATGTTCTGCAGGAACACACGCATTCACTCTGGACACAGTATTCTGTTACTGTCATTTCTTTATTCTGTAGAAACGTCTTACATTTATATTCAATTACACGCTGTTATCCCTTTACAGTTACTACTCTTATAAAATACTTGAATTACATGTTGACTTTTAAAACTAAATTTAGCGCCTAAAGAAGATATTTCAGCTAAATTAGTGTTTTTCGCTGAATATTAACTGTCTCCCTGTATACTGCGTTCTGTCTGTTTGACGCGAATGCGCCAGTGAAGTTGAACACCGACTGTCAGGACGCGCTTTCATGCAAAATGGAAATACTCGCGTGAATTAGTAACATTTACAGATGAGGATATAACTACTGTTCTCTGTATAGATCAGTGGATATAACCTGTAAAATTAACGTTTTGCGCTGAGGACGCAGACACACACATGTCAAAGAGCATAACAGGGTATGTTAAACGCTAATGCATTCGCTTGAAGCTTAAAATAAACAATTCTCATGTTTTGGGCACTTGGATCACGTACCTTTCCCGCAGCAGCTCCACTATTTCTAGATAAATGTGTTATTCAGTGCTGTAATGGTGGACTGGTGGAAGCTTATCGTGCACAGAGGGCAGACCCGACTAATCGATAATGAGAATAGTTATCGATGATTTTCATTATCGATTGTTATCGATTTTGACTAGTTGTTGCGGCAAAAAAAAGCGCCAATCTCATTGGTCAAACCAAAAAAAACTAACCTGAGGTGTTTTTTTTTTTAAAAAAAAGCTTTGCTTGTCGGTGTGCACACTCACATTGGCGCCCTTTGTTTAGTCACGAGGTGTTAAACGTCTGTGATAAATGTGTGCGGTAATCGTCCCGGTGTGAACAAGCCTTAAGTATTTGTCAATTCGAAAATTGAAATGGGTCAAACTAACCTGCAACATAATGTAAAGGAAAAAAAAAAAAAAAAAAACATGCTGCTTGCTGTGCCGTGACCTATTGTCCTTTGCCTCCACATCTTTTATATCTCAATTTCAAAAAAATAAAATAAAACATTCTTTTATGAATCTTACTGTGCATCATAATTGCTGTAACATTTTTGTTGTGTCTTTTAGAGTTTGTTTGAGAATAAGGCCAACAAAGATAAGCGGCTGTCTGTGGAGCGGATCTATCAGAAGAAGACGCAGCTGGAGCATATCCTGCTCCGGCCCGACACCTACATCGGCTCTGTGGAGCCCGTCACTCAGGTAGAGATCATCCATGTGTGCTCATATTGATTATCAGGGCCGCCCAGACACATTGTTTATTAATAACAAGTACTGCCCCATTACACGTTTTATTGATACTAAAGAATAATTGTTCTTCTATTGTGGTCACTTACTTTACTTAATCTTGCTAAACTGTTCTGTAAAAGTCATGTGTACAAGTAACCAAATTAAAATTCTGAATCTCCTTAATCTGTGGAGAAGACCAGCTTATATTTCCTAAAACAGACTTTCAGCAGAACAGTTTATTCAATTTTATTTTAAGATTTTTCTTTTTTTTTTTTTTTTTTTTTTTTTTTTTTTTTTTTTTTTTTTATCCTTTGTTGACAGTTCAACGACTCAAGAAAATTGAGTTAAATCATACAATAATCTTGCAATGCTAAGGTGTTTTGATTTTTAAAAGTTTTTATATTTGAAATGCCATCCCAACGACACATAGAAATGTGATAGAACGACCCAAGATTTCTTCAGTTTTCTTCAAATTTCTCTTTCCTGTTTAGCAAATGTGGGTGTTTGATGAGGATGCGGGGATGAACTGCAGAGACATCACATATGTGCCAGGACTCTACAAGATCTTTGACGAGATTCTGGGTGAGATTTGTCATGTGGTATAGTGAATCTCAAGTAGTCTGCAGCTAATAATTTTATTAAATTTTAAATTGAACTATTTAGCTTTTATTGTATTAGGCATATGCTAAGAATAAAGATGGAAATGTCTTTGAAAATAATGACCTTCGCTTAAATATCTTTTTTTTTAAATTAAATTTAATATGTATGCTCTCTCAAGTACGTATTTTCTTTTCATTATATATAATACACACAAAAGACAAATTACATGCCAGTTGTGATTCTGACAGCTTTTTTAGTACACATTTTTGTATCTGCATTTGCTGTTATTTAGTACATAGGCTTCCCTTTTGATTTAAAACATGCATCATTACGGGTTTAAATTATTGTTTTTAAAGGGATAGTTCACCCAAAAATGAAAATTGTCATTTACTTGCCCTCATGTCATTTGAAGACTTTTGTCACACACACATTACATTTTTTTTTTTTTATTGGAACCTGACAGATACAGTGGGGAGAACAAGTATTTGATACACTGCCGATTTTGCAGGTTTGCCCACTTACAAAGCATGTAGAAGTCTGTAATTTTTATCATAGGTACTCTTCAACTGTGAGTGACGGAATCTAAAATCAAAAATCCAGAAAATCACATTGTATGATTTTTAAGTCATTAATTTGCATTTTATTGCATGACATAAGTATTTGATACATCAGAAAAGCAGAACTTAATATTTGGTACAGAAACCTTTGTTTGCAATTACAGAGATCATACGTTTCCTGTAGTTCTTGACCAGGTTTGCACACACTGCAGCAGGGATTTTGGCCCACTCCTCCATACAGACCTTCTCCAGATCCTTCAGGTTTCGGGGCTGTCGCTGGGCAATACGGACTTTCAGCTCCCTCCAAAGATTTTCTATTGGGTTCAGGTCTGGAGACTGGCTAGGCCACTCCAGGACCTTGAGATGCTTCTTACGGAGCCACTCCTTAGTTGCCCTGGCTGTGTGTTTCGGGTCGTTGTCATGCTGGAAGACCCAGCCATGACCCATCTTCAATGCTCTTACTGAGGGAAGGAGGTTGTTGGCCAAGATCTCGCGATACATGGCCCCATCCATCGTCCTGTCCCCTTTGCAGAAAAACATCCCCAAAGAATGATGTTTCCACCTCCATGCTTCACGGTTGGGATGGTGTTCTTGGGGTTGTACTCATCCTTCTTCCTCCAAACACGGCGAGTGGAGTTTAGACCAAAAAGCTCTATTTTTGTCTCATCAGGCCACATGACCTTCTCCCATTCTTCCTCTGGATCATCCAGATGGTCATTGGCAAACTTCAGACGGGCCTGGACATGCGCTGGCTTGAGCAGGGGGACCTTGGGTGCGCTGCAGGATTTTAATCCATGACGGCGTAGTGTGTTACTAATGGTTTTCTTTGAGACTGTGGTCCCAGCTCTCTTCAGGTCATTGACCAGGTCCTGCCGTGTAGTTCTGGGCTGATCCCTCACCTTCCTCATGATCTTTGATGCCCCACGAGGTGAGATCTTGCATGGTGGCCCAGACCGAAGGGAGATTGACCGTCATCTTGAACTTCTTCCATTTTCTAATAATTGCGCCAACAGTTGTTGCCTTCTCACCAAGCTGCTTGCCTATTGTCCTATAGCCCATCCCAGCCTTGTGCAGGTCTACAATTTAACGTCTCTCACAGTTGAAGTGTACCTATGATACAAATTACAGACTTCTACATGCTTTGTAAGTAGGAAAACCTGCAAAATCGGCAGTGTATCAAATACTTGTTCTCCCCACTGTATAATGGTCCCTCCATTTGAAAGTCCATGCAAACAAAACTTTAATAATCGTAAAAACATGGTAACATTAATCCATATAAATCAAGCGGTTCAATCCAAGTCTACTGAAGAGAGACAATTGCTTTATATAATAAACAGATTTAACTGAGGCTTTTATTCACATAAACGTTAAAATCAACGCACATCCATAGTGCATCAAATATAGTAAAAGGAAGCAAGCACGTTTGAATGTTGACTCCGTTTTGACCTTATAAAAAAGATGACTATTTCTTGAGTGTAATATTCATTCTCTGATTCATAGTGAATGCTGCTGATAACAAACAGAGGGACAAGGCTATGAACTGCATCAAGGTCAATATTGACCCGTAAGTAATTCTCATACTCTGGATGGTCAGTGTTGTAGACAGAGAGGACTTAGAGTTGTCTAAGTGGTGCGTGTTTGTGTGTGCAGAGAAAATAACACCATCAGTGTGTGGAACAACGGGAAGGGTATTCCTGTGGTCGAGCACAAAGTGGAAAAGGTGTATGTTCCTGCCCTGATCTTCGGCCAGCTCCTGACCTCCAGCAACTATGACGATGACGAGAAGAAGGTCACAGGTGAGGTTATGCTGGAAGTGAATGCATTCATTTCAAAGCACTAGACTTAATGGGGATGTGTAATCGTGTGTTGTCATCAGGTGGCCGTAACGGATATGGTGCGAAGCTATGTAATATCTTCAGCACTAAGTTCACTGTAGAGACCGCCTGCCGAGAGTCAAGACATTGTTTCAAACAGGTAAGCCTGACACCTGACTGCTCAAAGCAAGTTGAAAGAAAGGGAAAAAAAAAAATACACACATTTTAGGGCTGGGTAAAAAAAAAATATAGATTTCTCGATTTTAATCAATTCTCATTTTTACAAATCGATATCGATTCTTAAATCCCAAGAATCGATTAGTCTATCCTGTTTTCAGTTGATGAATGGAAGGAACATTTGTAGCACGCCTCCCATCCAATAAATCACAATAATCTTTGTGCTTTGTTACTATTGATATGAAACACAGTCTCAGATTTCAAATTACGTCTATTTTATTACGAAATTCAAAAACATAAATACCGCTTTGGCGCAAGATCACTCTGGCTCAGTTCAGTTCGAGAAGCGGCAGCGCGGAGTGCGCGTAAACTGATCTTCTCTTCTGCCTTAATACCAGTTACAGCGCGAAATAAACAGACATGAATGAGCATCTGAAAGTGTGTTAAAAGATACAGTACAATTTATTGAAATCCGTATCATGTCACATGGAATCGCTCAATCAGTGTTTCAACAGTGGAAAGACGTCAGTAAAACAGCTTGTAACATCACACATACCTCAGAAAAACCATATCCGGTGTCCATAAACTCGTTAGTCAGCTAGAAAAATTAACTCTCGAGAGGAGAATTTTGCTAAATATATGCACCATATGACACAGGCTATTCATTATAATTTTTAATGTTCTTCAATATTTAATGCATGTATGAATAAATCTGATAAGTTTTTATGACAGCCTCCATTTAAATGTTTATTTTTCAAAAAACGAGTAGAAATGATTGTAATTTTATTTTATTATTATAAAAAAAAAAAAACCATCGAGTGTGATTTTAAGTGTTTGTATAGAAATCAGTTAATTTTTACCTTCAGTGTTATAGTAGGCTAATGTAGCCTAGTAGGCTACAACTGACTCCCATAGTTTACAGCATTAGTTAAGAGATTTGTTTTCTTCGAGAAAATTTGCCATGTATTGTACCTGATATACATCCATAATAATCGAAATCGAATAGTGAAATTTGTGTCAATACCCAGCCCTAATGGATAGATTGTTTTGAATATTTAGTTGTATGACGCTAATTTGTATTATAGTCACTAACAGGGCTTGACATTAACTTTTTTGCTCACCAGCCACTGTGGCTAGTGGTTTTCCAAAGTTACTAGCCACTCAGCATTTTTACTGGCCACAATTTTGACATTGATACAATGGGGGAAAACTGCCATATAGATTTTTTTTATATTATCTTATAATTTGGCAGCAGGTATATTAGGCTGCTGTCACTTTAAGACCTGCAGCACGGATCCATTATTACTTTCACTTAAAACACAACTGACTGTTTACGTGAATACTCGCCAAGCCTGGCATTTTGACTTTATTTTGTGTGTATTTGACTGTACACTTTGAGTGGGAGCACAAAATTATGAGTTTTAATTACAATCCCACGCAGAAGTTCAAGCCCTGTAACACCAACAATTCATCCGGAGTAAATAAAACGAGTTGGTGATTGGAGGCCAGTTTGTGTGTCAACTCGTTGTCGGAAAGATGAGACTATCTCAATGAGTATTGGAAGTGTTTCAGATATTTCAGTATTGATATGTATTGAAAAATTTATATTTGACAAAGCTACATTGCACTATTTCAGATGCCTTTTTAAAAGAATACAATTGAAAAATGTGGTGTTTTTTGTTTTTTTTGTTTTTTTTTCTCTTCTCTATCTATATATCTATCTCGTTGTTGGGAATATCGTAATGGCTGCTCAAACACTTGTAGTTGCTTCACTTCCTGCTGGCAATCCAGTCATATTTGGAGATCAGTGATTGCCATACTTCAGCCATCGTACAGCCAAATGTGACTTAATGGTGTCAACCATCAATCAGAATGTGATGTGCCTTATCTTGGAACAAAAGTGGTAAAAGTGTTTCAATCTTTTCCCCAAAGACATGGTTTGATAACATGGGCCGAGCAGGCGAGTCTAAGATCAAATCCTTCGATGGCGACGACTACACCTGCATCACGTTCCAGCCGGACCTGGCAAAGTTTAAGATGCAGGTTTTGGATAAAGACACTGTCGCGCTGCTAACTCGACGAGCATATGACATCGCTGGGGCCACTAAGGGCGTCCGTGTCTTTCTCAACGGCAAGAAACTGCCAGTGAGTAGATGATTGGGTTTTGCACTTGACCTCATGATTTTTTTTGTTTGTTTATATCACTGAGTTTTCAGCCTAAGTTTAAGTTCCTTTTGTCTTTCAGGTGAATGGTTTCCGTAGCTACGTGGACCTGTATCTAAAGGATAAGGTGGATGAGACTGGTTCTCCCCTGACAATAGTCCACGAGAGTGTGAATGAACGCTGGGAGGTGTGTCTTACCCTTAGTGATAAAGGGTTCCAGCAAGTCAGCTTTGTTAACGGCATCGCCACGACCAAGGTAAATGTCTTTAGGTTTACAACATGGCATTGATTTTCGAGCATAACATTTTATTTTGCTAAACTGTTTGATTTTGAGCATATTTTTAATGAAACCTAATTTCTGTCCCTCCATTAAAAGTCTGTTCACACAAAGCTTTGATGCTTAAGGTTAATATATGGTAGTAATAGTGATCCATGTGAATCTAGCAGTTTAATCTAAAGTCTACTGAAGAGACATGATTGCTTGATATTAGGGCTGCACAATTAATCGAATTTCTGATCGTGATTACAATTACAGATGCCACAATTACGTAATCGTTCAAGGGCGCAATTACAAAAAAAAGTCCACTTACATTATTCTGCAAGGGTTTTTTTTCCATAGTTTTAACTTTAGTTTTAGTATAACATTATTATACCATGCATATTTTTACTTTTTTTATTTAAAGAAATCAAACCAATGTATAGTTGGCATTTGAGGCTTAATGCTATAGAAAAGCAATATGTTTTCAGGAAGAATGTTTTCAGCTTATTTTTATATAAAAATATAGCATGCTGTTGCTTCAAACAATGGTATAAAGCTATTCAAAACATTCAATGTAAATTGTGATCGTAATCGATCATAAGCGCATTTCAAGGGAATAATCGACAATTATGATTTTCATGATCGTGCAGCCTTACTTGATATAATTTGATTTTAGGGTTTTATTCATATTTGAACATTTTTATCAACGCCCAACAAATATGGTAAATGGAAGCTCAACCGTACTTGCTTGGCATGAGAGAATAAACCCGATTGGTTTCATTTAATTCTTGCAGAATATCTGTGATACGAGAATAGGGGTGTGCAATATATATCGTCTGCAATTAATATTGTAATTAGGGATGCACCGATACCATTTTTTCAGAACCGATCCGATACCAAAAATTGAGTATCTACCGATACCAGTGCAGTTTTGTTTAAAAATTCAATGTAGAATTTCTATACCTCAGTGTGTTGAACTGATACTCACTCTTTTGTGTGTTAAACACAATCTACTAAATACAGACAACTTCATTATAAAGAAAAACAAATGTCACAAACTGACAAAAATACTACTATAAACTAGATGGTGGATAAACTAGATTCAGCAGCAAAAGTTACTCTAGAAAAATCATGTCACAAATCACAATAATTGTATAAAATCTTAACATCTAGTCAGGGTCGGCGCCACGAGGGGGCCCCAGGGGGCCTCGCCTGGCCACCTAGGTCGCTGTGCACCTTCACCTCTGGTCAGCACACCACCCTGCCTCGGAACACGATTTCAGCCGTTACGAGTAGTTACGTCACGATGTTTTCTTTTCGGGAAGGCTCCGCCATATTAGGAGGATACGCTATCCGTTGCCATGGTTACTTCGACAGTGAGACTGAGAGAGCAGCTTGAGATTTGTTTGTTTTTTTGCGATACGGTGCAGTTTCTTGGGAAGAAATGGAGAAGGGGGAAACGAAAGGAAAGGTGCTCTACCGAGAGAGACTCAATAACACCGCCAAACAGTGTTATTTAGAGAAAATGCTTGACATCAACATCGACCCGTACGACCTGCCAGCTACAGAATGGATGAAAAACCCAGAAGCGCTACCACCTCTCACACACCCTGACATCGCCAATTACCTGGTTTATGGTATCAGTGCCTACACAATGCAAGAGTTCAGAAGCTTTAAGTCAGAAGTCATAACATGACCTGTTACACAACTAAAGTACATACATTTCATTCCATGCTACATTTCCAATTTCCCTTTGTCTACAGCAATTACCCATCTGCTTGCCATTTAGCCTAAATCACACCTGATCTGCATGTCTAGAAGCTTCCATCACCAAACACTAACCAGTCTATGTAGACTCAGTAGGCGAAAATAATTTCATTTTTACAATGGACTTTTATTACAATTATATTATATTTAACTTATTTATTTTTTTAAAATAATAAAAATTAGAACTGTAAAAACATTAATAAAAGTGGAGTGCAACCTTACCTTGGCAAGTATGACTGAGCTCTTGCAGTTTAACTTACAGGTTTGTGGGTTTGTAAGTCTTGCACCCAGCCGCAGCAGAATTGTTCATAAATCAAATCACCTTTATTTATATAGCGCTTTTTACAATGGCAATTGTTTCAAAGCAGCTTCACAGTGGTAACAGGAAAATAATGCAACGGAATTTGATTCGGCTGTTCAGCCGCTCTGGTGAAAACGGTGATGTCATCCAGCTCATTTCAATTATCATATAGTGTCAATGCGGGCAGATCAGTAATATAGTTGAAGTTTAGGTGTCCCCAACTGAGCAAGCCAAAAGCCAAAGGTGGCAAGGAACCAAAACTCCTTCAGGGCCAGAATGGAGAAAAAAACCTTGGGAGAAACCAGGCTCAGTCGGGGTGCCAGTTCTCCTCTGGCCGATGAACAAATAGTGTATGATTATGATTCTGGCAACATTACAGGTCAGAAGTCATATTAGATAAATAGATATTCGTAGGATTATTCGGAAGATTGGAGTTGTCACGCAGGGGACGGGTTTAATGAGGATGTCGTGTCGATGCGGCATTTACAGGGGGGAGTTTAATTGACACGGTCTCTACAGACACTTCAGGGATATGGTCGTCATGTCCAGGCTAAGGTCCACCATCTGGTCTGGATACGGCCCGGATCCGGCCGACTGCAGTAAACCTCGGGATAAACAGAGAGACTAACATTAGCGTAGATGCCATTCTTCTTATGATGTAACGAGTACATCAGGTGTTATTGGAAGTGTTCCCGGTTCCGGCTGACCTAGTTAATGCAGCCTAAAACAATCATTTAACTGATTTGAATAATAGAAATTAAAAATGTTTTATGTGTATGCCATAGTAAAGAGATGTGTCTAGATTTAAACTGACAGAGTGTGTCTGCTTCCCGAACAATGCTAGGAAGACTGTTCCAGAGTTTAGGTGCTAAATAGGAAAAGGACCGACCGCCTGCAGTTGATTTTGATATTCTAGGTATTATCAACTGGCCAGAATTTTGAGACCGCAATAGACGTGATGGAGTATAATGCGTTAAGAGCTCGCTCAAGTACTGGGGCGCTAAACCATTTAGTGCTTTGTAAGTAATCAGCAAGATTTTAAAATGTATACGATGTTTAATAGGGAGCCAATGCAGTGTTGCCAGAACCGGGCTAATATGGTCATACTTCCTGGTTCTAGTAAGAACTCGAGCTGCTGCGTTTTGGACCAGCTGCAGTTTATTTATTAAGCGAGCAGGGCAACCACCCAGTAGAGCATTACAATAATCTAGCCTTGAGGTCATGAACACATGAACTAACTGTTCAGTATTTTGCATTGAAAGCATGTGCCGTAGTTTAGATATATTTTTAAGATGGTAGAATGCAGTTTTACAGATGCTAGAAACGTGGCTTTCAAATGAGAGATTGGTATCAAAGAGCACACCCAGGTTCCTAACTGACGACGAGGACTTGACAGAGCAGCCATCGAGTGTTAGACAGTATTCTAGGTTACTACTTGTGGAGTTTTTTTGTCCAATGATTAAAAATTCTGTTTTTTCTGAATTAAGTTGCAGGAAATTACTAGTCATCCAATTTTTTATATCAGCTATGCATTCTGTTAATCTTATGAATTGGTAAGTTTCGTCAGGGCATGAAGAAATATAGAGCTGAGTATCGTCAGCATAACAATGAAAATTAACGCCATGCTTCCTAATAATATCTCCCAGTGGTAGCATGTACAGGGTGAAAAAGCAACGGTCCTAGCACTGAGCCCTGCGGTACTCCATACTGAACTTGTGTTCGGTGTGACATCTCTTCATTTACTTCTACAAACTGATAACGGTCAGATAAGTATGATTTAAACCATGCCAATGAAGTTCCACTAATGCCAACATAATTTTCGAGTCTATTCAAAAGAATGTTGTGGTCGATAGTATCGATTGCAGCTCTAAGATCGAGTAACACTAATAGAGATATACAACCACGATCGGATGATAAGAGTAAATCATTTGTAACTCTAATGAGAGCAGTCTCAGTACTATGATACGGTCTAAATCCTGACTGGAAATCCTCACAGATACCATTTCTTTCTAAAAAGGAGCATAATTGTGAGGACACTGCCTTTTCTAGTATTTTTGACAGAAAGGGTAGATTTGAGATTGGCCTGTATTTGACTAATTTTGTAGGATCAAGTTGCGGTTTTTTAATACAGTGGGGAGAACAAGTATTTGATACACTGCCGATTTTGCAGGTTTTCCTACTTACAAAGCATGTAGAGGTCTGTAATTTTTATCATAGGTACACTTCAACTGTGAGAGACGGAATCTAAAAAAAAAAAATCCAGAAAATCACATTGTATGATTTTTAAATAATTAATTTGCATTTTATTGCATGACATAAGTATTTGATCACCTACCAACCAGTAAGAATTCCAGCTCTCACAGACCTGTTAGTTTTTCTTTAAGAAGCCCTCCTGTTCTCCACTCATTACCTGTATTAACTGCACCTGTTTGAACTCGTTACCTGAATAAAAGACACCTGTCCACACACTCAAACAGACTCCAACCTCTCCACAATGGCCAAGACCAGAGAGCTGTGTAAGGACATCAGGGATAAAATTGTAGACCTGCACAAGGCTGGGATGGGCTACAGGACAATAGGCAAGCAGCTTGGTGAGAAGGCAACAACTGTTGGCGCAATTATTAGAAAATGGAAGAAGTTCAAGATGACGGTCAATCTCCCTCGGTCTGGGGCACCATGCAAGATCCCACCTCGTGGGGCATCAATGATCATGAGGAAGGTGAGGGATCAGCCCGGAACTACACGGCAGGACCTGGTCAATGACCTGAAGAGAGCTGGGACCACAGTCTCAAAGAAAACCATTAGTAACACACTACGCCGTCATGGATTAAAATCCTGCAGCGCACGCAAGGTCCCCCTGCTCAAGCCAGCGCATGTCCAGGCCCGTCTGAAGTTTGCCAATGACCATCTGGATGATCCAGAGGAGGAATGGGAGAAGGTCATGTGGTCTGAGGAGACAAAAATAGAGCTTTTTGGTCTAAACTCCACTCGCCGTGTTTGGAGGAAGAAGGATGAGTACAACCCCAAGAACACCATCCCAACCGTGAAGCATGGAGGTGGAGACATCATTCTTTGGGGATGCTTTTCTGCAAAGGGGACAGGACGACTGCACCGTATTGAGGAGAAGATGGATGGGGCCATGTATCGCAAGATCTTGGCCAACAACCTCCTTCCCTCAGTAAGAGCATTGAAGATGGGTCGTGGCTGGGTCTTCCAGCATGACAACGACCCGAAACACACAGCCAGGGCAACTAAGGAGTGGCTCCGTAAGAAGCATCTCAAGGTCCTGGAGTGGCCTAGCCAGTCTCCACACCTGAACCCAATAGAAAATCTTTGGAGGGAGCTGAAAGTCCGTATTGCCCAGCGACAGCCCCGAAACCTGAAGGATCTGTAGAAGGTCTGTATGGAGGAGTGGGCCAAAATCCCTGCTGCAGTGTGTGCAAACCTGGTCAAGAACTACAGGAAATGTATGTTCTCTGTAATTGCAAACAAAGGTTTCTGTACCAAATATTAAGTTCTGCTTTTCTGATGTATCAAATACTTATGTCATGCAATAAAATGCAAATTAATTACTTAAAAATCATACAATGTGATTTTCTGGATTTTTGTTTTAGATTCCGTCTCTCACAGTTGAAGTGTACCTATGATAAAAATTACAGACTTCTACATGCTTTGTAAGTGGGCAAACATGCAAAATCGGCAGTGTATCAAATACTTGTTCTCCCCACTGTAAGTGGTTTAATAATAGCCAACTTAAAAGTTTTCGGTACATATCCTAATGTCAGGGATGAATTAATGATATTAAGGAGAGGATCTATGACCTCTGGAAGCATCTCTTTTAGTAGTTTAGTCGGTATGGGGTCGAGCATACATGTTGTTGATTTTGATGATTTAACGAGTTTAGCCAATTCTTCTTCTCCTATAGCAGCGAATGAATGTAATTTTTCCTCAGTGACACTACAATGCACTGTCTGATGTGATACTGTAGTAGACAGCTGCATGGTTATAATTTTTTTCCTAATATTATCAATCTTACAAGTAAAGAAATTCATAAAGTCATTACTGCTGTGCTGTTTACAAACATCAGAAGGTGAAGCGTTATCTTTGGTTAATTTAGCCACTGTATCGAATAAATACCTAGGGTTGTGTTTGTTTTCTTCTAAGAGAGTCGAGAAATAAGCAGATCTAGCAGTTTTTAGGGCCTTTCTGTATGCAATCATGCTCTCTTTCCACGATAAGCTTCTAATGATTTAAAGCTTCTGAACTCTTGCATTGTGTAGGTACTGATACCATAAACCAGGTAATTGGCGATGTCAGGGTGTGTGAGAGGTGGTAGCGCTTCTGGGTTTCTCGTCCATTCTGTAGCTGGCAGGTCGTGACAGGCCCCAGTGACACATCGAGGCCCCCTCGTTCCGTATGTCCTGGCGCCGACCCTGCATCTAGTGGGGGAAAAAAAAAAACATTTAGTGGGGAACAAATAAAAGTGAATAAGTGTAGCACTAAATCTGGTAAAATTTTACACGTTGTTGTCTTATACGTTCATGAAAAACAAGTAAATATATTTATAGAAATAGTGCCTGTATACTAAGAAATTAAAAGACATTTATTTTAAATGAATAGCGCAGGTTTTTTAATGAGGCAGCAACATATTATAGATAGGGCAGATCAAGAAAGGCTATTAATAATCTTTCATTGTGCAAAAGTATTATAATACGAAAGGCTCCAATACAGAGTGGCACAAATGCGCAGGATGATGCGCTTGAAGCAACATGGAGTCACAGCGCACAGCGCTCCGTCCACATTGAAAAGTTCAAAACACAAAGGGAAGATATATCGATGTGTAGTGTATCTATCTATGCACTATTTTGAGCCTTTTCTTTTAACAGTTTAAAATTTCAGTTACCGTGCGTGTGAAGAACAGTACATTCTCTAGTCCAATGTTGCGATCTAACAGACACCCGGTAGAAAGTAACACGATTTAGAAACCGCAATAAACCCCAGCCAGATAAAGTCGTTTTATGCGAAACCATAGAGCGTTATCTACAGATCAAGCAAAATAACAGCAACATTGAATCATCTTGGAGAGAGTTTCATCGTGTTGACTGTCGTAACCGAACGCGACACGCAGTTTGAAAGCTGAATGGAGAATGACTGACAGCCGCAGCGGAGGGAAGCATTCACGTGAACTCAAATTTAGTGACTTAAATATTCATCTGTACCTCACATTAAACTATGGAATGGCTTCAGAACACTTAATATAGTGCACGAAGAGTTGATGATGCTTTGATGTTTTTGTGCCTTTTGTGGGGCACTGGGGCTTAACAATAACACAGAATATTATACGCACAGTATCGGATTTGGATCGGTCCTGTCTGACCGATAACCAATCCGGCAAATAATGGCGGTATCAGATCCGATACCAATACTGACTATCGGATCGGCGCATCCCTAATTGTAATTGTTGTTTTAATGATGTGTGATCTGACATTATCGAGTATATCTCACACACACACACCCAGAGAGTGCATGCATACACTACGTGATGTAGTCTTGTAGATTAGACTAGTGCGGGTGCGCATTTAGAGTGCACGCTTTCACTGCATGATTTAGTCTATATACCATTTAATATAGTTAATAAATATCACCCGAAGAGTGCAGCATTTCTCGAGGTATCAGCATAAAAAAATGTGATTATTGATTTTATACAAGTTTACTAAACGAAGTTAATAAGTGACTTACGTTTTAGACATATTGTAGGGCTGAACGATTAGTTGCATTTGCGATAATATCGTGATATAACGATTTTTTAACCGCAAAGGCTGCGATTACAGTCTGGTCACGTGACGCGTTGCAATCTAATATTGTGTTGGTGATACTATACAATAGGGGTGGGAGAAAAGATTCTCTCTCCAATGATTCTGGATCGATTCTGAGCTTAGGTTTTAACTGCAGGTGCGCGATGGCGCTGCATGTGTTTTAGAAACACCCGTATTCTGCTTGCTTCCATTTCCTCTCACACACACCACTCGAACCATAAAATATTTCATAACGTTCGGAAAGGTTGAAGCAAATTACAGTGACATTCGCGGGCTTCATTGCACAGGATATATGCGCTGTGAGAAACGTGCACTTAGCTTGATGTTACGCTTACAGTGTGTGTTCTTGCCCGACGGTATTTTCCTTAAATGAAGCCTTTGCAGAGCATTTGTATGTCGTTTGGAATGCAGTGTGCTTGTATATTAAAAATGGGGAAACTCACTGACAGAAGGCTTTCAGTTTCAAATGCTCGCGCATGCGGCTTTGCGCGTCTCAAAATGCTTTTATGACGCAAAATTAATGTAAACACAGTCAGTAATGTCTTAAGGAATTGAACAGAGGACAAACCACATCTTATAATTCAAAAGAGATCTGTGCATTAGTGTGAGTGCAGATCGCCTGCTGTCTATGATGTCGTCATTAATAATCAAGCAAAAATAAAGCTGATAGAGAAAAATCATTCACAGTTAGGGCTGGGCGATATGGCCAAAAAAATCATATATCTGTATTTTTTGGTTGAATGGTGATACATGGTATATATATCCTGTTATTTTCTACGTTTTTCTATTTGGATGAAAAAAAAAAAAATCTGTATTTATTTTAATTTTATTTCACATCCTGCCCAATGATATCCTAAAAACAATGTTGATATTGAAGGCTATAAACAAATACAGTGAATGTAATGTAGGCTATGAAATATATTATGTGCAAAAAGGGGGTTAAAATCACATTACATTCTTACATTGTAACATTACAATCTAAAAACAAAATTAATAATTCACTAAACTAAAATGAAAATAAAAACAAAAGCATATTAGCCTACATTTGATTACCCCATTATAACGGTCACTTTCATAAAAATATACTTACTTGTAGGTTTAATTCCACATATGGCACATTTTATTGTCCAACAACAAATATTTTAGAAATATGTATACTTTAGTCAGAATTATTGCGTTTCTATTCTATTGCACTCCGTCTGTTTGCCGCGCATGTACGCGGCGGCGCTCATTCACGGAAGCCTGAATTTTAGCGGAGATTCATATGCAGAAGGCTCGTCCTCTCCGGACAGCAAAATGGACATATTTGCATGACTTTCTAACATTTACAGATGGAGAATATACCTGTGAAATGTAAGATATGCACTGAGGAAAGCACCATATTTCAAACGCATTAAACACCGCAAGTATTTATGTCTGTCAGCACAAGTAGCCCATCTCTCAGAGCATCTGACAGGGCAAGCTGCTTTAAACTATACATGTTAACTATATCTTACCAGTTATTTTGAAGCCCTTAATATAAAACCACGTGTAATGTTGAGGACAAGTTGTATCTTGCACTTTCCCTGCATCATCTCACTCTGCGTACTTTGCCATTTTTCAGATACGCTCATATCAATCTACTGTATATCGATATAAACGGTATTGCCTCATTCCATATCGTTTCTAAAAAATATATCGTACAAACTCGATATACTGCCCAGCCCTACTCACAGTTCAGATACTCTTAAATACTGAAAGCACTCTTTGTTCATTGCTTGTAATGTTTTTTGCAATTGTTTTAATAAAATTTTTTAATGTGTAATTATTTTAAAAAGTACTTATTACATATAATTAAAAAAAGATTAAGTTTTAAGATTAATTTATAAGAAAAAAGTTAAAGAATTGTTTTGGAATCGGATCGTGAGGTGCCTAAAAATTCCCACCATTACTATAGTTTTTTTTTTTTCTTTTTCTTTTTTTTTTGAATAATACAGAAAATAAAGAGCTTAAAAAATAATTGCATATTAAATCGCAATCGCAATATTGGTGTAAAAAAAAAAAAAATTGCGGCTAGATTATTTTCCAAAAACGTTCAGCCCTACCACATTGCCAACAAAAATAGTTTAAAACAAAAACACAGCACTGTAATTGCGTCTCTGAGCAACACACGGAGGTGTTTCCTTACTGAATGAATCAGCTTTTTGAACGAATCAGTTGAATCAATGATTCAATGACTAAGATTAAGATAGTCAAATGCTTCATTTTTGAATGAAACAGCCGTTTGAATCGGAATTTCCGTTTGAATTTCAAAGACTCACTCATTAATGGTGAACTTGAATTTTCACATTTGAAGTATCTTCATGTTTTAAATTTCAAATATCAATATTCAATGTTTTATGTTTAAAACATCAAAACATTATTTGTGCATTTGTAACTGCAGGTTCATTTGTCACCTCTGAGCTGCATTAAACAGTCTGTGTAAATGATCTAAATCCACTCCAGATGCAGCTTCTGTTTCCTCTCCATTGCAAAGATGAATTTTGTTGATACTTACTTTGATTGGTAACAGCCCTTTTGTGTCTTATTATAATTAAATTTGATTACTTTTATGAAATTGAAGCAAAAGATGATGCATGCATATAATTAGGTTTAAAAAATAAATGTATAAAATGCCCATAAGGTAAAAATCAATTTAAACTTTTTTGGAAAAGATGATTTCTGTTACTGCTGTGAACTGACCACCACACAGAATATGAAGAATATCAAAAACTTTAGGAGTCAGCTGACCACGGTAGTCTTAAACCTGCCATGGTGCAGCACAGTAACACAAAATATTGTCTAATTATCGTTATCAATAAAATCCCAGAAAATATTGAGATTTGTCAATATCGCACACCCCTATACGAGAACAATGTCAAGTCACATTTATATAGTGCTTTATACAATACAGATTTTCAAACCATTTTCATATTTCAAATCGGTTGACTAAGCCTTTTCTCATCGATTTAAAATTCTACTATTAGGGGGCAGCTCTAGCAGAGTTCACAACACAAATATAACTGTAAAGGCACAGAGGAAAGATATTGTGCTTTTTCCCTGCCCTAAAATCCTACTTTCTGACTTTAACTGCATTGCAGGTTTAAAATAAGAATGTTGTCCGTTGTTTTTAATGCAGTAGTTATTTTTCATAAGGGTGACCTGAATCCTCATTTAGAGTTGACCTGTAAACAGGTGAACATAATATGCCTCTTTAATCTGTCTCAATACCATAAATTGACAGAGGAAAGTGCTTTCAATACAGCATTGTGTTTCAGGGTGGCAGACACGCAGACTATGTTTCAGACCAGATTGTTTCCAAACTGATTGAAGTGGTGAAAAAGAAGAACAAGGCTGGAGTGGCTGTCAAACCTTTTCAGGTACGTCCAGATTATCAGAGAACCTTTATAAAACTCAAAGATTATGGCTCTCTGGTTGACCGGTTTGAACTGTGGTTGAACTTTTTGTGTGCAGGTGAAGAATCACATGTGGTTGTTTGTGAACTGTCTGATTGAGAACCCCAGCTTTGACTCTCAGACCAAAGAGAACATGACCTTACAGCAGAAGAGTTTCGGTTCCACCTGCTCTCTGAGTGACAAGTTCATTAAACAGGTGAGAAATGTGACACTTTAATCTTTCATTTTGAATCAAGCCTGAACCATGCTGAATATAGTCATGGGATAATTGAAGTGCTTGCAGTCTGCATATAATGCTCCTCTCCAACATTTGACATAAACAATTATTGCTGCCATGATCAATAGAGATATTAATTTGCTATCGAATTTATGGCATGCCATAGTGCTATACCAGCACACGTTTCCAGGTTAAACTGGTTTGCAGGTAATAGCGTTGTCAAAAGTAACGAATCAGTTTTAAAATTTACCATACCAGCCTTTCTGTGGTACTGAGTACCATCTCAATTCAGTCCCCGCAGATAGACGGCAGCTTTTAAACATTTCCATGCAAATTTGTTCCTGAAAAGGGGTCATATGATGCTATTTTAAAAATGCTTTTTTTTTTGGTTTATTGGGTGTAATGGAATTAGGTTAGCATGCTTTTAAAAACGAATGAAAATGTTGAAAAAAACATTACTTTTTACATACTGTACATTATTGCAGCTCCTCTTTTTCCAGTTTTTCTGAAACCTGCTGATTTATACAAAGCCCCTCCTTCTGAAAAGCTTAGAGTGCTCTGATTGGCCAGCTCACCCAGTGCTGACCCAGTTCTTTTTTGTGGCTTAAATGGTCAAATACACAAAAATTGTCAAAATCCCTGCCTTGGCTAGTATCCTCGTAAACAGTCTGTTATGTCTTAAGGGAATGAAATAACGCAAGTATACAAGTATGTTGCATCTGTGTGTTCGCTCTTAAAGTGACAGCAGCCTAATAAACCTGTTGCTGTCTGTCTTAATCAAACAACTAAAGACAGCAAGAATCAATCATTGCCCTTGACTGAATAACTTATCTTTAATTTTAATGATTAATCTGGTTTTAATTTACAGTGGAGACTATCCAGTGTTTTACATTTGATTACTTTATTCAATTTCTATAGTATTTCTGTACCTGAATACTACTGTTAGTAGTAAAAAAAAAAAAAAACTTTCATTTGTATCTTAATTTTGTATTTATTTGTGCTACTGTTTATAATTTTATTTACCTGTTTGTAAATTCAATTAAAATTTTTAAATCAAGCTTACTCGTGCTGTGTAAGCTATTGTGCGCAAAAAAAATAATAATTCAGGCCCTGTTTTAATTGATATTGGGTTAAAAAAAATTACACTACTTAGCATTCGCCATTCAGTCATGTGACGTTATGTTCTCTTTGTGGAGTAAACTCTGGCAGTCGTAGCTAGTACTTATTAAAACAAAAATCAAGCAAACATAGTCTACATGGCATATCTTAAGTAAAATGGCTATTAATGCTATGCAGACTACGTAGACTTTCATGGAACATTAGGTCAAGAATTTTGCCTCAAGTCATGGAAATTTATTGGTAAAAATGTGTATAAACGCTGGCTGTAAAACCCCTGAGTGAATTCACCTCTCTGTGTCTTATCTGTAGGCTAATGGCTGTGGAATTGTGGAGAGCATTATGAACTGGGTGAAGTTTAAAGCCCAGGCTCAGCTCAATAAGAAATGCTCTGCTGTCAAGCACACTAAGATTAAAGGAGTACCCAAGCTGGATGACGCCAACGATGCAGGTAACAAGAGGTTTGTTGTGCTCTTAAAATGTTAGGACACTTTGTTCTGCCTGGATGTTAATTTCAGGATGGTTTGTTTGTTTCAGGTGGAAAGAACTCTACTAGCTGCACTCTGATCCTGACTGAAGGAGACTCGGCCAAAACTCTGGCCGTGTCAGGTCTGGGTGTGGTGGGACGTGATCGTTATGGTGTCTTCCCTCTGCGTGGTAAAATCCTCAACGTGCGAGAGGCGTCACACAAACAGGTCAATAAATTAAATGTAGTTTAAAAAAAATACACAAGGCTTTTATTAACTGCTTGGATTACTTCAATGACAGACCCCACTTTTTTTTTTCTTGTCTATTAGCTTTGTTTCCTTTTTCTTAGGTTTTTTCCATGTATAGATATCTATGATTATAATACTTATGTAGTGTATGTTCGCTTAGCAGGCTAATTAAATTGCATGCAAACTGAGAAATTAGCAGTTTGCCCTTTTGAGTTTTCTGTCTTCCATATGATGAAAGTGAATGGTGAACTGTCTCAGATCCCGGTTTACTTTCATTGTACAGACAAAAAGATATAGGGCCCTATCATACACCCGGCGCAGTGCGACGCAAGTTTTTTTTTTTTTATTTTATTTATTTTTTGCTAGTTTCAGCCTGACGCAGTTATCATTTCCACGTCTAGCGCCACGTTGTTTAAATAGCAAATGCACTCGTGACCATCTGTTCGCCCATGGTCTGAAAACGAGATGTTCAGGCGCATTGTTGGTGCGTTGCTATTTTGAGGCAACTGAAAATGACTGCGCCATTGACATAGTATTTTATTTAAAGGGCCCGTTAGTAAAATGCGCCTATAGGTGGGAGCACAAAGCGCGTACACTCTTCTTATTACACACAGGGACGCGCAGCAGCACACAAACATTTTTAAATATTAAAAAATAAAAGGATTCCTCTCTGGAGAAGCGTTCAGTCTTTCGGCTCGCAAATTCCGCCATGTAAATAGCGAATCCGCCATGGTGCAAGCGCAACTGGCTTTTAAAGGGAATGGGGGATGAGACTTTGATTGGTTTATTGCACATTATGCATAAAACACACCCATGACTCATTAAAAGACCTGGCACAACCCTTTTGGACCATGTACCTGGCGCACCAACCTTTTTTTTTTTTTCTCTCCTCCTCCTGTCGTTAAACTAACAAAAGTGGATTCGGACATGTCTAAGTGCACTTGTGCTGTGTGCTTCAGACCATGTGCTCAGATCATTAAATTGGGGCCCATGTTCTCCACGCAATTAAGTCAAATGGGTTTGGAATAAAAAAAAAATTCAGGTGAAGTATAGGAACAGTAGTTTTACATTCTATGTGTGATTCATTGAGACATGTTTTCTTTTTTTGTAGATCATGGAGAATGCTGAGATCAACAACATCATAAAGATCCTGGGTCTGCAGTACAAGAAGAACTACAGTGACTCCGAATCACTCAAAAGCCTGCGCTACGGCAAGCTCATGATCATGACAGATCAGGTCAGACTCGACTACAGTGTGTCTGTTGCAGGAATATGGGAGTGTTGTAGTTTGTTGTCTGTAATGTTGGGTGATTTTTTTTTTTTTTTTTTTTTTTTTTTTTTTGCAGGATCAAGATGGATCTCACATTAAAGGTCTTCTCATCAACTTCATCCATCATAACTGGCCGTCACTGCTGCGCCACAACTTCCTTGAAGAGTTCATCACCCCTATCATCAAAGTAGATGCCAACTCCTCTGTCATCAGTGCATAGTGTTTTTTTGTCGTAACATCTTTTTGACTGTCAGTGTTTTCGCTTTCTAGGCGTCCAATAAGAAGCAGGAGCTTTCTTTCTACAGTATCCCAGAGTTCACAGAGTGGAAGGAGAAACAAAGTAACATCAAATCCTGGAAGATCAAATACTACAAAGGTTTGTCTCAAACACCTGTGGTAGTCCACTGGCAAATGTAAGCAATGTTTTTACTCAGTGCTTATCTCTGTACAAGTGAAGGGGTCACAGACTGGGTCACCAGCACACTGGGTGTTTACTAGGGCTGGGTGGTATGACAATATATATTGTGGCGACAATATAAAGTGCCTGTCGTTAGAGATTTTGCTATTGTTTATATTACTGTATGCAAATATATCTGTGTAGCACAAAACTGCTTGAAATTGACACTTTAGAGCAGTGGTTCTCAACATTTTATAACTCCAAGGCCTCCTATGGTTGAAGAAAAAAATTTAAAGGCCACCCCTCAAATAAAAAATATGGTATTTTCAATTATTTTAAGTTATTTTGAGACCCCCTTATAAGTCAGCTGGGCCCCCCTAGTTAAGAACCACTGTGCTAAAGGAACATCCGTAATTGAGAAAGTAAAAAGCACGATGTGCAAGTGTTTAGCACAATAAGCCATGGAGAAAAATAACACATCAATGCGGTGCTCGCGCTGAGTGATACACACCATACTTTTTATGCTTGAATGATCAACACATAATTATGCCAATGCCTGTCGTGTAGATCATTCACGTAAACTCAGTTGGTTTTATCTTAATTGAATGACCTGTGCCTCTATTATGCTATTTTAAATGTTCCTATTTTTGTTTTGGTGGTCTGAATAATACTGTTAGACTTCATAACTTTGTTAGTATTCATCTCTGCTTGTAATTTTTGTATTTGTTCTTATTTTATTACTGACTGTTCACTTGTCTTTTAAAGGGTTAGTTCAGCCAAAAATGAAATTTCTGTCATTTAATTACTCACCCTCATGTAATTCCAAAACCGTAAGACCTTGGTTCATCTTCGGGAACACAAAGTAAGAGATTTTTTTTTTTTATAAAATCTGAGTTTTCTGACCCCTCTATAGACAGCTATTTAAATTGGCCGGTGCTGTTCACGTGAGCACCATGGCGCATGCGTGTGATGCTGACGCAGAAGCTGGCCAACGTAAACTGCGCAGGAGACTGACACAGACAAGAAGAAATTGTTGAATAAACTCATTTTTTTAGTGTTTTTTTTTTTTTTTTTTTTTTTGCGCACAGTATTCTCGTCGCTTCATAAAATTAAGGTTGAACCACTGGAGTCACATGGACTATTTTAACGATGTTTTTACTACCTTTCTGGGCCTTGAAAGTGGTATTTAAATTGCTGTCTATAGAGGGGTCAGAGAGCTCTCCGATTTCATCAAATATCTTAATTTGTGTTCCGAAGATGAACAACGGTCTTACGGGTTTGGAACGACATTTGGGTGAACTAACCCTTTAATAATGTTTGAACTTTATTAGTTAGGCTAGTAGTAGTGAAATACTTGAAGTGAGCTTCAAGCAATGTGACAACGGCAGCTTGTAGGATAAGTGTGCCGTGTAGTGTGAGTACCAAGCAGCATCTCCAGGTGCTCCCTTGAGAACCAGACCAAAAAAGTTATGTGCACCCCTGGTTATACTGCTATGTATTGCTGTGATAATTTGAACCACTGACTCTTCAAGTTTGTTACATATGAATGTTACAGAAGTAAGACTGGAATTACTGACGACTCGTTCCGGCAGTTCAGAATAGGTTCTTTTGGGAGACAAACTTTTTGTTGTGCACTTTAAAACTTTACAGACCTTTTACATTCACAAACAGCTATATTACACACTGCATGAAAGTTAATATTTGAAAAAGCATAATAGAGGCACTTTAAAGAGACAACAACCTAATATACCTGCTGCTGTCTCTTATCTTTTGTTTTTAACATTAATGACAAAGAAAATGAAATGCTGCTTTGACTGAATAACTTCATACAGTGAGACTATGCAGTATTTGTTTTACATTTGACTTCAACTTATTTAGTATTTATTTTTTGATAAATCTACTGAGAAATAATTTAATTTGTGTTCTGTTGTATTTTTTGTGCTTTTTTTAGTTTGCTTTCTTGTTACTTTTAATAACTAAAAATAACATAATTATATCTTGATTATATTGTTAGTGAAACAATTTCTTATTGTGAAATAAGATTGGTTGTATCACCCACCCCTAATGTTTACAATAACACTGTGGTTCTAAAATGTGCATGTGTACATGGTCGTTTGTAAATATCTCATGTAGTTTTCTATCTGCCTCTCTCCAGGTTTGGGTACCAGCACATCTAAGGAGGCCAAAGAGTATTTTTCGGATATGACGAGACATCGAATCCCCTTTAAGTACTCCGGGCCAGCCGATGATGAAGCTATCACTCTGGTAACCATTTTACCTTTATAGTACATTGCTGCTTTTTGTGAATTTAGTCAAAATACAGTGCCACAATGACCTCTTAAAAGGGGCTTCCTGAAGATGATGTTTGTGGCTTTGTCTATTTGCAGGCCTTTAGTAAGAAGATGGTAGATGAGAGGAAGGAGTGGCTGACCAGCTTCATGATCAACAGACGTCAACGCAGAGAACACAATCTGCCTGAGGTGCCACAAACCTGAAAATCAATATAGAGATATGCTTTTTAGGAAATTCTCTTTTAATAGTTGACGTGTGTGCCACCAGGAAGCCTGAGCTTATTTCTGTTTTTTTTTTTTTTTTTTTTTTTCTTTTTCTTTTTCTTTTTCTTTTGTTTTTGCAGGAGTATCTGTACGGACAGGAAACTACGTCCCTCTCCTACCACGACTTCATTAATAAAGAGCTTGTGCAGTTTTCCAACTCTGACAATGAGAGATCTATCCCCTGCTTGGTGGATGGTGAGAAATCCTAAAACATTACATGTGTAGCAGCATTACAGTCATTTCAATATTCACTATGTTGTAAATGCTATTCCAAAGGTTAGCCAGTACAATCTAGAGTTGTCAAAATACCATAAACACTTTTTTTTTGCAAAAACAATGGTTTATTTCAAGTGTTCGTGCTGCCTTAATTTTAAGTTTAGTCAACTCAAATATCCAAGTTGTCACTTAGTACAACTTCACATTTCAAGTTGACTAAACTTAAAATTAAGGCAGCATGAACACTTAAGTATTTTAAGTTGAAACAATTTTTTTTTTTTTTTTTTTTTTTTTTACAGTTTCACGGTACCATGCAGTATTGTTAATTCATAATTCCAGTCTACTAAATTGATCACATTTTCATAAATGCGTAGATGTAGCATAAATTAACACTACTAGACTAGATTTTAGATGGAAGTGATGTGCAGGTCTTAATACCATTTTAAAGACCTTTCCAAAAATATTTAAGTTTTAAGATGGAACTGGACAACTCTTTTGAATGTTCCGATCTAATCTGCCTTGTAATGTTTGCCTGAATCATAATCATACACTGTTTGTTCGTTGGCCAGAGGAGAACTGGCACCCTGACTGAGCCTGGTTTCTCCCAAGGTTTTTTTTCCCCCATTGTCACCTGAGTTTTGGTTCCTTTCCACCGTCACCTCTTTTGCCTTTGGCTTTTGGCTTTCTTAGTTGGGGACACTAAATATTCAAATATATTACTGATCTGCCCGCATTGACACTATATGATAATTGAACTGAGCTGGATGACATCACTGTTTTCTCCAAAGCAGCTGTACAGCCGAAACAAATTCTGTTGCATTATTTTTCTGTTAACACTGCGATTTAATCAGTGTTGCCACTGTTACCGGTGTTCAGGCGAAACACCGGTTACATCACTTGCCCACCGCGGCACCGTCGTTTTGATTTTTATAGTAATAAAATAATTTAGTTCAGTTAGAGAACACACTACAATTAAACCGAACGTGTCTGCTCAATACAGTGTGAGCCAAACGAGTGTCGCAGCACAAACGCAGCAGGAGTCAGATTTCATTTCACGAGAGCGAAGAGCTGACAGACAAGATGATCGCGGAACATTTGGTTTCAGAGCGAAATGTAAAAGTGCCTATTTAAGTGATTTTTGTCATTGTACTCTTGTTTTTCGTTAAGAATATAGGCTAATGAACCCACAATTCAAGCAACCTGCCCCCGAGCACGGCCGCACAGTGTGCACACATTTACGGCTGCACTGTCATTCACGGTGCGTGTCCAGTCTGGCGCGGTTTCAGTTCATGCCTATGGAAGCTTAACTTTGATAGGAATTCACTGAAAACACTCGCTTTGCTCTGCACCGCTCTGTTATGAATGCCCGAGCGGCCGTGCGCATTTTACTTTCGGTTTAAAATTAACAATTTGAAAAGCCCCCTGCCGATGATGCCTGTTTTATTGGTGTTGTCACACGTCGATTAACCGGTGGGAAAATTTCCTCACCGTCACATCCCTACTTTGAAACAATCTGCGTTGTAAAAAGCGCTATATAAATAAAGGTGACTTGACTTAAGTTTTAAATTGGAAGTGCTGATACCTGCAGATACCCTGTATAGGATTGAGAGAAATATAGTTACTATTAAACAAATGCAGAGAATTAATGCGTGTTTGTTTCAGGGCTGAAACCAGGTCAGAGGAAAGTGATTTTCTGCTGTTTTAAGAGGAATGATAAGAGAGAGGTGAAAGTGGCTCAGTTGGCTGGATCAGTGGCTGAGATGTCCGCGTACCACCATGGAGAGGTGAGGACTTGTTTCGTTCAGCTCACTTGATTCATTGTGCAATCTGTATATGAACTTTTCACATTGGTTTTGTTTTTGAGCAAGACACTAAACCATAATAAATCTGAAAATACACGTTCAGAAGAATTATGCTTTGACTCAAAGATAATCATGTTAAATTACTGAAACAACACACAATGTTCTATCAAACTGATGTCATGACGATGTGAAGCCAATTAACCTGGTAACTTTCACATGAGCCAACAGTCCATAGGAAATATATCAGTACACAACCAGAAGTTAATTTGCCTAGAAAAATATTAAGTGATTTAAGTTATCATGGCCTCAAGTTATTTTCTTTTCTCTTCCTCAGGTCTCTCTGATGATGACCATTGTGGGTCTTGCTCAGAATTTTGTGGGCAGTAATAATTTGAACCTGCTTCAGCCTCAGGGTCAGTTTGGCACACGTCTGCATGGAGGCAAAGACTCTGCCAGCCCCAGATACATCTTTACCATGCTCAGGTACACAGACACACAGCCAGTGATTATGGCTCTATACCAGAACCCAGTGTGCTGTCGGCTGACTAAATGGGTAGCTGCTATCTTGGGCCGCAACAAATGTGGAATCTATGGAGCCCTTTTTTAGCATGCCCAATTTATTCTGTAAATTTTGGCACACATTTGGCATTGAATATATGATATATTGGTAATAATGCTATTGCTAATAAATTAAAATTGCATTACTAAAGTAAATATCTTTTCTCAGTCCGCTTGCTCGTCTACTGTTCCCTGCTGTGGATGATAACCTGTTGAAGTATAACTACGATGACAATTTGCGAGTGGAGCCAGAGTGGTACATTCCCATCATCCCTCTGGTGCTGGCTAATGGAGGTGAGGGCATCGGCACAGGATGGGCCAGCCGCATCCCCAATTATGATCTGCGAGAGATCATCAACAATATTCACCGCCTGCTCAATGGAGAAGAGCCACTTCCCATGGTAAATTTTTTTTTTTTTTTTTTTTTTTTTTTTCATCATGCATATTTTTGTTCCAAACCAGCATTGATTAACTTTATACTCCTCTTATGCCCACTCCTATTACATATAGCTGCCCAGCTATAAGGGGTTCAAGGGCTCCATCGATGAACTGGCGAAGAATCAGTATGTTAACAATGGAGAGGTGGCCATCATTGACTCCACCACCATTGAGATCACTGAGCTGCCAATCAAAACCTGGACACAGGTGTGTGAAGTCTGTTCTATTACTTGCTTTAGGACTATGACTGTGCGTTAAAGCTGTATCAAATCTTATATATGCTTCCTCACAGGACTCAAATGTTGGTATTTACACTCATTTGGTATGTGGCAAGTAGGGGTGGGCAATATTTAGGTTGTGACAAACTAGTAGAAATTTGACAACCGATATAAAGCTTGGGTTATCGTGTCATGGTTACACTCTCACATTATGGTGCAGTGTCATCGTCATGAATGTATAATTTTTTTTATTTTTTTTAAGCCTTGCTAGTTTAAGCTTTCAAGCAGTTTAAGCCATTCATGCACAAGACACAAAATAAATCAATTCCATTCTCTCACAGAGTTCTGACAGACGTTTTCTATAGCCCTATTTGGATGGTAATTGTTTCTTATGGGGTCGTAAGTTATTTTCATTTACAGGGGCTAGTCTGTGATTTTTATTGCCGTCTGAATCCAGAATGTCAGTGTTTTTCTCCCACCACCCGTGTAAAAATCCCCGGCCGAATTACCTACTGTTTTTTGACAAACACCAAGGTCGTGTGGTAATTGAATTGCCGTCCGAATCCACATCCAACCAAATCCAGTTTTCAAGAAGAGATCACTTCAAAATTCACTGTTTATATTCTTTTTGACCACTGTGAAGCACCATACGGTTGCGCTTCGCAGTTATTGGAATGCATTTTAAAGATCTAGCCTACACTTTTATTACTGAAATGCTGGAAGGTATTTTTCAAGAACAATATTGTAACAATGTATTAACTTATTTCCGCTCATTTCTACATTTTTAAAATGACATCATTTTGAGAAAATACAGGGGGAAAAAAACGCGTCTTTCTATTTTTTAAAATGGGAGATTTGAATAATTAGGATATTATTTTTCTATTAAATCAAATATTAATTTATTCGTATTATTCCAAGCATATTACATTTTATTTACAGCAGACAAACATGCGACTGACCACGTGAGCAGCGTGTTCCCAAGTTTGTAGGATCACAAAACTCCTCCACCATGAATAAATCGCCCTCCGAATGCACGAGTTTTATCACTGAGGTGGCATGCAAATACATTTTTACGGACGTCCACATGAGAAACAATTACCATCCGAATAGGGCTTATGAGCACACACCTGTCACACGTAGTTAGGGAATTGAGTTATTTTTTCACAGTTTATTGTATTTAAAGGTCCCATATTGTACACCTTTCTGGAGTTTTATTTTAGGTGTTGATGTCCTTAAGAATATATATTCGCGGTAGAAGTACCAAAAACCATCGCAATATATTTTTACAGCTCCTTTCTCAGGAGCTCTGATAAGAACAGGTCGATTTTGGCCTGTCTAATTAATATTCATGAGCCTCTTTTCTGATTGGCCTTTTTTCGGAAACTATAGCAATGCAGGGCTGTCAGTCAGCGGCTGTGGGTGGGGCATGAGGAATGTGACGTCACATTCCTCAGAGAATCAAAACGGCTTGTCTAATGAGACTGCTTTGGTTTAATGGGGATTAAAAAAGGAGTGGGTGGATTTATATCATTGTAGGGTGGTTGTGTTCACACGCTGTCAACACATATTTATATCCAAACACCTTTGTAAAAGTGGATTTTGCATAATAGGTGACCTTTAAAATTCAAATGCTCAAAGCTATGTCAAAATCCTTTCTTGCCGAGTATTCACGTAAACCCAGTCGGTGATGTCTTGTGATGGTAAAGTTGTAATAAATTGCATGTCATATTAGATCTGTGCATTATTTCTTAATGTGGCAGAAGCCTAATATACCTGCTGCTGTCTATGCTGTTAAACAAAAACGTAGAAATCACTGACTGTTGGCACAGTGAGAATATGGATTCTAAGAACTTTTGTCTCATACAGTGAAGACATTTTACATTACGTATTGCTTGTAATTAGTTTATTATTACTGACTCTTTAGTATGCTTGAAATTTTACTTAGGCTAGTACTGTTTAATTGTGTGTGTGTGTGTGTGTGTGTGTGTATAATTGAAATTTTAATGTCATCTAAACTTTTGGCAACATAACCTTATTTATAGCAAGAATAGCTATTACTTATTATAGGGTTAGGATTAGTGTTTGATTTAGGGTTAGTTGCATGTAATTATGCTGGGCGATATGGCCCAAAAAAATGATCACGATTATTTTATCAGTCTGTCGATATCGATAAATGTCGTCATTATTTCTTTCAAGTTTAAAGGCAGATTTTTGTAGAAAGATTATTAATTGTGCTTTTAAACTACTCTGTCAATATGACAAACACTTGCCAAACAGGTGAACGTTTCACAAATCTGAGGTAGATCGTTCAAAACATCATTCTTTTACATTTTCATTGTTCCTTAAAAAAAAATATCTTAATAGAAAAATTAATTTCTTAGTTTCTGCATGTTCAAACGGGTGATATCATGAAACAGGTTTGTGTTGCCTGACTTTGGCATGTATCTTCAGCACAGTTTGCAGTGCAGGCTGCAGTATTAAAAATATGACATGTTTTGTCTCTTAGAAATGCACATTTGACAGTAGCTTGAGTTGCTAATATGCATTTGTTCATTATCAAAAACAGTATCTGTAAAAATTGTAACAACCTCATTTTTATATGGTGAAATTTAAATATTCTGACTGTTTGAGTTTATTAAAATTAACCAATTGGTCATCCATGGTATCATGCGTTTAGATCACAACCACAGTTAAAACCATGCATATAGCACTTATATAAAATCTAACGATACAGTTTCTATGGCATTTGTATGAAAAACGGTAGCCTAAATACATTTAGTATAACTGTACAAATACTGTAGCTTAATGACAAAAATACTATAATATCCCATTGTTCATTTAATACGTCTACATTAGGTTTATAGTAATAATAATATAGGTGGTGCAGTTAGTGTTACTACAGTAAATCTATGGTAAATGTAGATTGAAAAGCCTTCTGACTGTATGGTTGCGCACAGTGCAACTAAGCTAGTTTAAAGCCAGATGAAAACGAGCTGACAAACACTGTAACTTTCTTGTGCTCAATTTATATAATGAGTGAGTACATCATGAATCCATTTTCCAAACTGTTTTTTTTGTCTTATCCTGAATCACTGTGGTACACTTACAAGTGTTTATATTCAGACTGTTTTTAACCTGTCGGGCCGCCACTACTGCTGAGTAGCACAGTACCTGCGTGACTCGTCATAGACATAAACAGAGAGAAGTAGCTCCAGCTACAATGTTCTTCCGCAAGACGCATGCAGTTTATTAACCGCTAGAGCGCCAAAAGTTACATAGTGTTGCTTTAAATCACTGAGACATTTGTGTTCTTCGCTGAATTCAAGCGCTTCTCACTCGACTCTCAGCTCTGAGACCAGCAAGTAAACGCATCTGCTCTATGCTCGTGCTGCGTTGCCGTTTGAATTGAGCCGAGCGGATAAATGGCCCGTGTGGTGTGCGGTTCAAATGAGATTCATTCCGCTTTTGCCGCATAAGCGTTATCAAACATTTATTGAACTCTTGATATCGTTTTATCAAGTGAAATTATATGGCTAACGTTTTATCGCCCAGCCCTTTATATCGCTATTGTTTTATCGCCCAGCCCTAATTATGCATAATTTACAGTAACTACATGTAACGTGTAACTAGGACAACTTAAGATAAAATCGTCATTTACTCACCCTTGTGCCTTTCCAAAAATAAGACTTTCGTTCATCTTCGAAACACAGTGGAGGGACATTACTCTCAGGTCTTAACACAAAGCAATATACAAACCCGATTCCAAAAAAGTTGGGACACTGTACAAATTGTGAATAAAAAAGGAATGCAATAATTTACAAATCTCATAAACTTATATTTTATTCACAATAGAATATAGATAACATATCAAATGTTGAAAGTGAGACATTTTGAAATGTCATGCCAAATATTGGCTCATTTTGGATTTCATGAGAGCTACACATTCCAAAAAAGTTGGGACAGGTAGCAATAAGAGGCCGGAAAAGTTAAATGTACATATAAGGAACAGCTGGAGGACCAATTTGCAACTTATTAGGTCAATTGGCAACATGATTGGGTATAAAAAGAGCCTCTCAGAGTGGCAGTGTCTTTCAGAAGTCAAGATGGGCAGAGGATCACCAATTCCCGCAATGCTGCGGCGAAAAATAGTGGAGCAATATCAGAAAGGAGTTTCTCAGAGAAAAATTGCAAAGAGTTTGAAGTTATCATCTACAGTGCATAATATCATCCAAAGATTCAGAGAATCTGGAACAATCTCTGTGCGTAAGGGTCAAGGCCGGAAAACCATACTGGATGCCCGTGATCTTCGGGCCCTTAGACGGCACTGCATCACATACAGGAATGCTACTGTAATGGAAATCACAACATGGGCTCAGGAATACTTCCAGAAAACATTGTCGGTGAACACAATCAACCGTGCCATTCGCCGTTGCCGGCTAAAACTCTATAGGTCAAAAAAGAAGCCATATCTAAACATGATCCAGAAGCGCAGGCGTTTTCTCTGGGCCAAGGCTCATTTAAAATGGACTGTGGTAAAGTGGAAAACTGTTCTGTGGTCAGACGAATCAAAATTTGAAGTTCTTTTTGGAAAACTGGGACGCCATGTCATCCGGACTAAAGAGGACAAGGACAACCCAAGTTGTCATCAGCGCTCAGTTCAGAGGCCTGCATCTCTGATGGTATGGGGTTGCATGAGTGCGTGTGGCATGGGCAGCTTACACATCTGGAAAGGCACCATCAATGCTGAAAGGTATATCCAAGTTCTAGAACAACATATGCTCCCATCCAGACGTCGTCTCTTTCAGGGAAGACCTTGCATTTTCCAACATGACAATGCCAGACCACATACTTGCATCAATTACAACATCATGGCTGCGTAGAAGAAGGATCCTGGTACTGAAATGGCCAGCCTGCAGTCCAGATCTTTCACCCATAGAAAACATTTGGCGCATCATAAAGAGGAAGATGCGACAAAGAAGACCTAAGACAGTTGAGCAACTAGAAGCCTGTATTAGACAAGAATGGGACAACATTCCTATTCCTAAAGTTGAGCAACTTGTCTCCTCAGTCCCCAGACGTTTGCAGACTGTTATAAAAAGAAGAGGGGATGCCACACAGTGGTAAACATGGCCTTGTCCCAACTTTTTTGAGATGTTGATGCCATGAAATTTAAAATCAACTTATTTTTCCCTTAAAATTATACATTTTCTCAGTTTAAACATTTGATATGTCATTTATGTTGTATTCTGAATAAAATATTGAAATTTGAAACTTCCACATCATTGCATTCTGTTTTTATTTACAATTTGTACAGTGTCCCAACTTTTTTGGAATCGGGTTTGTATTTTTAATAAGACCTGAGTAATGTCCCTCCACTGTGTTTCGAAGATGAATGAGTCTTGTGGGTTTGGAACGACATGACAACACTCAAATAAATAAACTATCCCTTTAAGCCTTTAGCTGTGTCTGCTAGGGGTTAAAAATGTATTCAATATTTTAATCTTCCATCCACTGCAAATTCATGTTTTATGCTGTTTATAAAATAAATTAGCAATGTGTTTAACCTCTCAAATGTGACAAAGCTGGGTAATGCAGAATGATTCCAGTCAGTTTAGCAACTAAAATTGACAACTTTTTCTTTTGAATAAATGATTAATAACACAACATCTCTCAGACCTATAAGGAGAATGTGTTGGAGGTGATGCTGAACGGCTCGGAGAAGGTTCCTCCTCTGATCACAGACTATAAGGAGTATCATACGGACACCACAGTGCGTTTTGTCATTAAGATGACAGAAGAGCGCCTGAAAGAGGCGGAGGCAGCTGGACTACACAAAGTCTTCAAGCTACAGAACCTGCTCACCTGTAACTCCATGGTGAACAACACACACCACATTTTACACCTCACAACATGCATTAGTTTTTCGCCTAATCCTGAAATCATCTTCTGTTGTCCATCTCATCCTCATGCAGGTGTTATTTGATCATGTGGGCAGTCTTAAGAAGTATGAGTCTGTTCAGGACATCTTGAAGGATTTCTTTGAGCTCAGAATGAAGTATTACGTCCTCAGGAAAGACTGGCTGCTAGGAATGCTGGGAGCTGAAAGTGCCAGACTCTCCAACCAGGCCCGATTCATTCTGGAGAAGATTCAGGGCATTCTGGTCATTGGTGAGACATGCTTTGTTTTCCTTTTTTGTCATTGCTTTCACACCACACGCAAAAGCAGCACGTGTTAACAGGCTGTGTGGTTCCAGAGTCGTAGATGCAGAAATTTGTAATTGTTTTGTGCTGGGCCTATTTTTGCTTTGTTCCATACACTGAACTGAAAACATGTTGAAAGTGCACTATAAACCTATTCATCAGCACATTTTGCTTTGTGTTATTACAAGAAAATAGACTGACCTACTAAGTTAAGTGACGTTCAAGTGTAATAGTCCTCAGTAGTCCTATTTTACCGGTGTTATTGGGGTTGCTCCAATTAACACATTTTGCCCAATACAGAAACTCGGTGTATGTTGTGGCTGATAAATGTCCAAAATTTTGAGCAATCTTATAGGGCTACATGATTAATAGAAATAAAACATAAATTGTAATATGGCTTGTTTTCGTCAAATTGCAAATGTTGCGCTTTAATTTAAGGGGATAGTTCAATTATCCCATAATTGACTTACCCTCAAGCCATTCTAGGTGTATATGACATTCTTCTCATTCAAGGATGAGTAAATCATGGGGTGTATTCATTTTTGGGTGAACTATCTCTTTAATGTGCTGCATGCTTCAGGGTAAAACTCTTTATACAGCCGGCAATTATAAACCGACTAGTCAACAAAAGAGAAGCTTTAAGGGCTCTCTGCGGTTTTCCACTATAAAAGCTTGATGGTTTAATGTTTCAAAGTGAATTAATACAGCCACAAATATTAGTATTTTATAGTATATACAGGGTTCCCACGGGTCCTTGAAAGTTTGTGAATCTGAAATTCAAGGCCCTGAAAAGTTTTTTGAAAATAAACACGCATAGCTACAGGTCCTTGAAAGTGCTTGAATTTATTTTGTGCAAGAAGTTTTATGGAAATAATTCCAGATTATTCTCTCCGGTCCACTAATGTGTTATTTCGCCAACACTTCGTGCCCTGTGCACACTAGCTTGCTTGATTTTACGTTAGTTACACGCATTTATGCGTTATTTTAAGTGTTTCCCACGTGAGGTACTTTGTTTTACGTTGCCATGACGTTCACACACATACAAAACTACTACGATGGTAACGCAAAATTTTCAGTGCTTGCACCGAACCCAAATATGTTCAGTCAATATATCACTGTATAGTGTGTTCAGTAAACAAAACGTTTGTGGTAATCTGTTGCCCAAATATTTTATTTTATGTAATGTTGAATTGCTTTGCTTAAGATAATGTAAATCCATGAGGCAAGAAAAACTTAAAAGCATATTCGTATATCTTAAAACTTCTGGTTACATGAGCCTAGCTCTTTTTAATAAAATTCATGCAAAAGTTAATATCAGATCATTTTAGAATACAGTATAGGATGTACCAAATATTCTTCAGTTTTATGCAAAACAAATACAACAAATAGAATATCAGATCTGTCATATGGCCAAAAATAAATGCAATAATATTTTTGCATAGTTTGATACATGAAAACTGTATGCATCTTACAAGGTAACACAATGTAACCTTGCTCTCACTTGAAATATGTCCCCACATTAAGTGCCAGATTTACTAACAGCTTGCGCCAGCGCAAACCCTGTTTTGGCGTTAAACTACTGTTAGGATTTACTAAAGGCACGCAGTGAAAAATTAGCGCTGAAAAGGCGTGGACAGGGTTACTTTTGCGGCTAAAATGCATATGCATTTGTAGGAGTTTCCCTTTCAGATGCAAAATTTATGGGAGGAGAGAATTTAAATGAATCAATGAAGGTGATTTACAAAGGTTTGCAATTTACTGGTGTTTGCGCCATTATTTACCGCCCAAAAATTCTTTATTTTTAGAATAGTCCTTTGTTTTTTATATGATGCTTATTAGGGGTGGGAATCTTTTGGTACCTCACGATTCAGTTAAATCAAATTTTGTTTCAATATATGCATAGGTTTGATTGTAGTTTGTGGTTTTGTTACTTATTTGAGTGCAGTAGACAGTTTAAGTCTAGAAGAAAAATCTCATTTTATTGTAAACCTTGATATTATAAAACAAATGACTGCAATCATTACACATGACTGGCAGTCTTCTGTAAAAGCAAGGCAGCTTTGAGACAAATAGAAAAATACTGCATAATTCCTTGATACAAAAATAAAAACTTTTGCAAATATAAAACTGGCAAATAAAATGAAAATAAATGAACAATAGGACCCATACAAAAGAAAAAAAATATACAAATTAAGTTTGTCAAGTAAAGTAGCCTAGTTTTAAGTGTGTATTAGGGATGTCAACGATTAATCAACGCTCGATTGTCGATAATGCATTTAATCGATAAAACTTATCGATCATCGATTTAATCAGGGTAATGCGCACTTGCGTGCTGCTCAACCGCTAAACACGAGGGGAAAAATAAGCGCGTGCGCAGGAGTTATGTTTGGGACCATTTTACAGCTGGAGCTACACCATCTTGACTATAACTTTGCGTGTGCATTCACAGCCTTTTGCTTTGTGTAAATGCAAGTTGTAATGTTGTTTGTTTTGTGTAGGCCTATCTATATGTGATTTATCTCATATAGGATGCATTTGGTTAAGAATTAACGCGGTAGTAAAGCATGCCGTTGATCAACTTCAGCGCAAGCAGCTCCAACAGCAATGCACAACTAATAATGACTATGATTGGGACTGTCATGTTACATAACATTATAAAGAGCAATATTGTAATAAAACATGAATTATTTTAGTTTAGTTGGCAGTTTCATTGCGTTGCTCCAGTAAGAGCGCGTGCACAACATGAGTCACGCATTCTGAATAGCACGTAACTTAGTCCAAGTTCACTTGTACATTTGATTCATTTTGTGCAGATAAATGTTTTTGTATATATCTGATTAATCTCATATAGGATTCTTTGAGTTAAATAACGCACTAACAAAGAGCTTCAGTGTTCATTCTGTGCTTCAGCGTGCGCAGCTCAAACAGCATTGCACGACTAATAACTATGATTGGGACTGTCATATTATATAACATTAATGAGAACACTATTGTAATAAATCATTGTGAATTCATTGTCTATTTGGCGTTTTCGGCATGTTCCAGGAAGAGCGTGTCCATTCTGAATAACACGCGGTGACATGTTGTATCAGTCGTTAATTTAATCATTTAATTAATTTAATTAAATGATCAATCACATGGACTCATTTTACAATCCTACTAGCCCTTTTAGACTAAAAACCCTTCTCATTCATTTGGTGAGGAGCAGCATTTGCACACTCTGTCATGCTGTTGCTATAAGCCACTGCTTTAGACGCATATTGCAATATTAAGCCTAACGATTAATTGATCGTTAATTTAAACGACGATTGATCATGGGAATTTGTGTAAATTGACATCCCTAGTGTGTATTTGACCATTCAAGCTCAATATGCTGTGAAAGAGAACTGAATTTGGGATCGCGTGCATCTGAGAGGCGGCATCTGAGAGGCTGTGTTCATCAGCACGAGCATAACTTTGAGTCCTTTTTCACGGCTTATTGTGATTTTAATAACCAGGGATATTTCAGCCTAAAATCATGACCCACGTGAATCATGCAGATTAGTAATTAAAAAAAAAAAAAAAAAAAAACTGGATGGTGTTCACGGTCCACTCAGCCCTGCTGTATCATCTTAATTACTCTGTGCGACAAAGTACTCTACCGTGTCATGTTTTATACAGTGAAGTTTAAGAAATGTAACACTTTAGAATATCAACTTTCTGCTGATTCGGATCAAATCAGAAGAAAGTAGAATCGTGATTTCGTTTTGTTTTTTTTTGTTTGTTTGTTTTCTCCTCCTTTCCACCATTAATGCTTCTCATTTATATTATTTTTAGAAAACAAACCTAAAAAGGAGCTGATCCGCATGCTTCAGCAGATGGGCTACGACTCCGACCCTGTTAAGGCATGGAAAGAGGCTCAGGAGAAGGTACGTACCACAACAGCCTCGTATCAAATGGAGTGCTTTTGTTTTCTTTCTTTGACCTTACCTGCATCAGTATCATTTTCATTGTTTGGTAGGATGCTGAGGAGGACACTGGGGAGGATGAGGAGGAGAAAGAGGAAGAGACGTCTGGCCCTGATTATAACTATCTTCTCAACATGCCCATGTGGTACCTGACCAAAGAAAAGAAAGATGAGCTGTGCAGACAGAGAGATGCTAAGGTGACTAGGAGTCTGTGATGGATACACAGCTGGTGATTTAGTGTAGCAGTGGAGTTTAAAAAGGTTAATGCTTTTGTTCTGCAGATGACTGAGTTGAACACGCTCAAGATGAAGGGGCCCACTGATCTGTGGAAAGAAGATCTGGCAGCTTTTACTGAGGAGCTGGAGGTAATTGAGACGATCATATCAATTTACGTTTTTTGCATTTGGTGAATCCTTTATTTAAAATTACACTTATGAAATGACGACTTTAATTTAGGCTTTTCTTCGCACAAAGCAAAAAAATCAGGCCTTCACAAATCACTAAATCAATAATTTTGAAAACATGAAGTCATCAATGGTTAACTCTGTGTTTATGTATATAGCGTGTAGAACAGAAGGAGAAAGAGGCACAGACTATGCCTCAGGTGAAAGGTAAAGTAAGCAAGTCAAAAGTGGTGAAGGTAAAGAATGAGACTATGCCCACCCCGCAAGGCCGCCGTGTCATCCCCCGCATCACCAGCACTATGAAGGTCCAGGCCGTTAAGAAGGAGGGAGCCAAACGAGGCAAAGCTGCGAAGGTACGTGTACAGAATGAGATTTGCATGTGTGTATAAAACGGCTTTTGTTAGAATGGTCACTCACTAAAAAATACATTATCAAGAATGCTGTGATATTGTGAAATATTACAATGAATCTTTTTTTAATATATAAAAATAGGGGGGAAAGTCATTTATTCATGAGATGGCAAAGGTTAATTTTCAGCATCGTTACTCTAGTCACATGATCCTTCAGAAATCATTCTAATATGCTCATTTGTGTGGGACTGGAGAGGGTTACATTGTCAGTGGTTTTCATAACCAGACTTTTTATAAGTTTAGCTGATCCTGAGGGAATACTCGTGTATTTTTAGAAAGAGGCTGGTGTGGTGATGAAGATGGAGTTTGATGATGAGGCAAACACAGCAGCTGATGGCTCTGAGATTGGACTGACTGCTAGACTCACTAAGAAGATCAAGAAAGAGCCAGCCAAAGACAAAAGTAAGAACACAGACATGTACTATATGAAACTGAAGGAAGACTGCTGCTTTTCGGGTCTCTAGAACTATGATCTGTCCTGCAACCGACTGGTTTATCTCAACTAACAGTATGCAACACAAGCTTTTACTCACCTTTGTGTGCAGCAACAGTGGCTTTCCATGCTGGACAGGTCTTTGCCACTCTTTCTGCTTCTAGTTTTCTTTTTTTTTTTTTGATATCTCATAGCACAGACATTGTAAGCATCTGCAAACATCAAGCAGAAGCCCAGATTTTCATATTTATTTAGCAGACACTATAATGGCATATGGGTGCAAACTGTAATGAAACCATACGTTTTTTTTTTTTAGAAAGATTTGAAGCATAAAGGTCCACCCCTAAAACTAATCCTCCATGCAGTGTAAGCAGATCATACAAATTCATATGAATTTACCATGAAGGGACTTACCAGGTGTTTGCGTGTAGTGCAGGGCTCTAGACTATTATTTGAGAGTAAGTTCTACAGATGGTGGCACCAGCACCTGATCTGGTAGCGTTGGGGGATTTTTAATCATAAAGGTAATTTTAAAATTATTACTATTATTTTGCATTAAGTGCAGTAACTGATCATTTACATGATTATTTCTAGGGGTGTAACAATACATTGATATAGATCGATACATTGTATCGTTAGACATTAGATCGATGTATCGATGCAATGCGTTAAAAATCGATACCTGTATAGGCTATTTATATATTTAAGAGGCACATTTGTTTTAACACTCTCCACATTTTCACACAATGTCAGTCTATACATCATCGCCAATGCGTGCATTCTCGTTTTCATCTCGCATTTCACTCTCAAAAGGTTGTACGAACCCTGGAATGAATGTAAAAACATTCGACTAATTCTGCCACTATACCATTGTTACAGTTAGCATTACTATATTAAATCCGTGGTGAATGTTGGTGATTTGTGGACTGAAACTTCCGTTAATGGCACAATGTTCCTTCTGGTCTCCACATCAGTGCTGTTTGATCTGATGGTTTATAACGGAGAATTGTACGCTAAATTTGAATGCTTCTCTAGATTTCATTGGGATGTTAATAATACTGCAGCGACTTTGTTACTACACAGCGCTGGGAGATCCAGTGAGAAAGTGTTTGGTGTCGTATGATCAAAGATCGGCCCATGAGTAAACCTGTTCTGAGCTCGCACTGCACTGTCTAAAATTGGTCCTAGCTGATAAATATTCCGCACTTCACAGCTCAAATGAGAAGTATGGTTTCATTTTGTTTGCCTTTTTCTTTTTTTTCTTTTCCATATGCAACAGCAATGGCAGCTCTTGTTATTTGGTATTGTGGTGATGGCACCAGTGCGACCTTTAACAAAATTGTCACACCGGCAAGAAAAAAAGGTCGCAGTCTGGAGCCCTGGTGTAGAATCATGAAATTCTGATCCTAATGTTTCATCTTTAATCTGTGTCAGACTCAAAGTCAGGCAAGCAGACCACCCTCACCTTTAAACCGGTCCAGAAGAAGAACCCCTGGTCTTCTGAGGAGGAAGAGTCCAAGTCTGACATGGAGTTCATCCCTGAGGATGTGGCTCCAAGAGAGAAGAGAGGTCGCAAGGGTGAGGGTCTTTTTACACACACATTAAAGATATGAGATAGAAATGTGCATGTCGAATGATGCCATAATACCTTTTTATTTTAAGGCCTCTAAATTATCAACATGAATTTTTTTTTTTTTTTTTTTTTTTTTTTTTTTTTTTTTTTTTACCAAGGCCTTTTAGTATAATTCTAAAAGGTAATAAACTTCACAGCTTTTATCCTAACTAAGCATTAGACATTATTGGGAGATATAGAATCAGAATGGCTGTTTTTTTTTTCACAACTGCAAAAATATCATATTTTCACTCTGTTTAGGCCTCTGGATTTTGATTTTAAAAAAACAATTACAAGTTCATTATGACGACCGACTAGTGGGGGCATTTTACTGGTCCTTACTAGTGAAAAAGGTTTATAAATGGCCAAAAGGGGCCGTTTACATTTACATCGTTTTCAACTAAAAACTTTATGCGTTTTGGCCATTTATTTACACTACAACATCGTTTTGGGGGCCTAAAAACACAATCTTTTGAAAATGGGTTTCAAAAAGTGAGGTTTTTGTGTACTATACCGTTAGTGTCTCCGTGTAAGCTACAAAAACGTGAATTTGTGAAAACGTTGATGTCAAGCGCATGCGTATGTGTTCAGTCTATAGGTGTGAAGTTTAAATATAAACTGTCTGTTTATATTGCATTGTATAGCATGTAACACTGAGTGGCACTGATGCACTGCACTGAGAACATTTCACATCTGATTCATTAGTTGTCAAATTACAATTTAATAACAATTAAGTTTAAAATCTGCATCATAGGGGAAAAAAAGCATGTTTAACCAAATATAAGAGAAAAGTGAAATTTAAGGTTATAAAAGTTATCCAGTGATGTAGAGCTTCCAGTATGCAAATCATTAAAATCCATGTCAAAAGGTGTGGGATCTCCAACTAAAAAAAAAAGAAAAGGAAAAAAATAGGAAACCGATAACAAGTGAATTTGAGAACTCAAAGCTAATAAGTTTTACGTGTCCTTGCAGCTGCGGCTGAAAAGAAATACAGTCTGTCAAGCAGTGAGGATGATTTTGATGACTGGACGAAGAGCAGTAAACAGAAGCGTGCTGTCATTGATGATGAGTCCTTCATCCCTGAACCCAGCGACGCACCTGACAGTGACATGGGCTCCCCTCCTCCCTCACCTGTTGTGTAAGACTGTCATGACTTGCTTTTTACTTCACAGATCTTGTCTGTTCTCTATTACATCTCTTAAAACTCTCCTTGATCCTTTCAGGAATAAAGCACCAGCAAAAGCCAGCAAACCAAAGGCAGAGAAACCAGAAACCAGCAGCAAGTCCAGCTGTAAGTACCGCACAATTCTCTGCCCATCACAGATCACTTCTTTAGCTTTGTCTGTAACCTCACCGGGCAGTTGGTTTATTTGTTCACTGTTCTCGTTAAATTAGCTCTTTCTAAGACCAGCCAAGAGCCAGCTCCTAAACCTGTGAAAAAATCAGCTGAAGGAGCCGCCAAGAAACCTGCCGCAAAAAAGACAAGTGCTGCTTCGAAGAAAGCAACAGGTACTAGAATGTTGTAATTTTTCGGGGAAAGATTGTTCTTTGAAGTTAAATACTTGGTTTCAGTAATAAAATGGCATGTACTTGGTCATACTGAATATCAGTATAGATAATTTTCTAAAATCACTAAATGTTTAATCTTTCTAGACACAAAACAGCCCTCAATCCTTGACGTGCTCTCCAAGACAAGTCCTAAAAAACCCAAAGCCACCAAGAAGCCTACTGCTGTCAAACCATCTTCCACTGACTCGGAAGGCGCAGCCCCTGCTGTAGTTAAGAAAGCAGCCAAGAAGAGGAAGACCGCTCTGAGCAGTGACCAATCAGACAGCTCGGACTCTGACAGTGGCAATCTCATGGCTCGCCTCAAGGGCAAAAGCACTGCTGGAAAGGTAGTTTAGCACTTTACTGTTGAGCAACATTGCCGGGGGCATGCACCGATACGATAATTCTTTATATTTAAAAGCCGATCACCGATATATGGGCCGATAAATCTAAATCCAAATTTTTATAAACTTTGAGAGCCTGATTAGAAAAACAAAAGGCTCACCATTAAAAGCCATGTCCCAAACACTTCAACATAAATCAAACATATACAATACAGTAGCCTAGTTTGAACCAGTGTTAGATTCTTTAACGTTTCAAATAAATTTTGGTAACACTTTACAATAAGGTTTAATTTTTGTTAGCATTAGTTAACCAACAATGAATGAACAATACTTCTACAGGATTTATTAATCTTAGTTCATGTTAATCTCAACATTTTCAGATACAAAGTTGTGTCTGTTAACATTAGGTAATGCACTGTGAATGAACACACATTTTATTACTAACATTAACAAAGGTTATTGCTCTGTTTTGTTTGTTAATGCATTAACAAATGAGACCTTATTTGTAAAATGTTACCAAAAATTCTATTGCCTTCCAAAAAAAAATAAAATACCTAAATACTAATGCAAACAAGTCATTGGACAGCATTACTTAGGCTGCATATAAAGAATCAAAATGCATGTGCCGTGCATGAAACCGCACGGACAATAAGGAAGTTATTTTAATCAAACCATATTGTTGATGAAAATAATATGAGAATAAAAGTACTAGTCATTAATATTTATTAATAATATTTAAAAATGTTTAATATTACAGTAATAGTAAACATCTTTAATATTAGTCTATTCGTCAATCAAATAACGTTGCTGTTTGAGAGCGTGCGCTGAAGAGAATGAACAACCGTAAACTGAAGCGCTTAAGGTTAATTAACAACTAAATGCATCATATATGAGAACAATCAGATATTTATACAAAATAAATATAATATTACAACTTATATTTGCACAATCACGCACAGGTGAACTAAGTTACGTAGTCAGAAGGCCTAGTATAACTCCTGTGGATGCGCTCTTCCTGTTTGAGAGCGCGCTGAAACTGAAGATGATCACCGGTACAATGAAGCACTGCGGGTTATCTCAACGAAACGCATCCTATATGAGACTAATCAGATGTTTATACTACATAAACTTAATATTACGACTTATGTTTAAAATGACGCAAATGCACAAGCGAACCTGACTGTGCTGGTCAGAATGCGTTGTGGATGCGCTCTACCCTCAACAGCGCGCTGAAACACAACTAAACCCAGAGAATTCACAATGTTTTTATTACAAAAATGTTCTCATTACAATGTTATGTATATGACAGTCCCAGTAGTTATTAATGATGTGCATTTGTTTGAATTGCGCGCGCTGAAGCTAAAGACCGGTACAATGAAACGCTTTACTGCATCGTTAATTAACTCAACCAAACGCATATGAGATTAATCATATATACACAGAATAAATATAATATTACAACTTACAATGGCACAAAAGGCTGCGAATGCACAAGCGAACTTGACTGTGCTTGTCATGAAGGTGTAACTCCGTGGACGCGCTCTTCCCTCAACAAACGCGCTGAAACAACGTTTTTTTACAGCCGTGTTCTCATAATTTTATGTAGCCTATATGTCATACTTGCTGCACATGTTGCACATAACTGTATTTTCCTTTTCGAAGTGATTCGAATCATATTTGAAGCGATTCAAAACCATCATGGCGGACAGCGCGTCTGAAGTGTCTCAGCTGAAGGAAATACATAGCCTATATCGGCTTGAATATATCGGTCAAATTTTCTTATCGGATCGATAACAATAACATCAAAAATGATAAATATAAAAATTACGAACACAGAACTAGCCTATTGATCCACGAACGTCGCACTTACTGGCAACATTACGAATCTGATGCGGCAGACAAACTGCGCGCATGTCACAAAATGATTCCGATTGAAAGTCAGCACATGTGATCGGTTTAGATAACGTCTCATGTAAACTGTCCACCGAATCTTTCAATTGGAATGATTTTAATCGGAATGACATAAGTGTGCATGTAAACGGGGCTAATGTAGCCGTAATATTCAGATCGTATGGGCTGCAGACTTGTCTTCGGGCTTGTAATCGCCTGAAGCGTAGCTTAACCTTATGGCCTACATGTCCTGAATAATCAGAGGCTAAGGGAGGATTTCATGCACTTAACTTAGTCAAGACTTTCAGAAAACAATTTCAAGATGACGTTGGCTGTTGTGCTTTTACAGTGTGTAAGTGAATGTCGTGATTTATTACTGATCATGTGAAGATTTTGCAGCGGCGCTGAAAATCCAGCGACTGCTGTCTATACTGGACGCGACCCGACAAATCCCACGACAGTAAAACTGATGCCCTGTTCCATTTCTGACAAGCTCCAAATGCTCGCGCTATTTCTGACACGAACATGTTTAACATGAACATGTTATAGTGACAACTGACAATTAAATGCATTTTAATGCAAGTACTCTGCTATACTGTTTTAAAAATTTCATAGATTCACATTACAGGCTCAGAATTTTCTTTTGCACCAAAATTGCATATTTTTTTATTAGTTTGGGCCTTTAAAAAAAAAAAGATGAGCTCCATTTTCTTCTATATCATAATACATGAGCCATAAAAGTAAAAAGTATCAAACAAAAACAATGCAAACTTTCCCCCCCAGATTTTATCTAAAGGTTCTATTTAATAAAAAAAAATTGACTTATTTCATGTCAGACTTTACAGGGATAAATTTACATTTCAGTTGTACATAGCAAATCTCATAATTCTTAATCACAGTGAAAACAAATATTCTGGTTTAAATTTGACAAGCTAAAATAATTGCATCCAGCATTAAAAAAGTTAGACGGTGCTTTTACAAATAATTGTTCAATGCAAATAAACTGTTAGTAATGAAGTACAAAAACACAGTGCAAGCATTAAAACCAATATACAGGATTTATTGATAAGCTTGTGAGTTTAATCATGATTTAATTTCCCATTTCAGAAAGCGAAGAGCTGGGATGATGACAGCTTTCAGCTCGAAGAGAAGGTAGTGACATCTGTAGCTCCCAGAAGCCGAGCTGCACGCACCACCAAACCTGTGACCTACGCTCTCGATTCAGAGTCTGATGACTATTAAATGTTTAGAAATAAGCCTGTATTCATTACATTCATGTTAGATTTTGAGGAAAAAAATTGTTTTTTAAAAAGAAAATAAACCTTAAAATAAGTTTTAACTTTAATGCAGAAAGCCAATTTTATATTGGCTCTTTTTTGAGCGACTGACAGGCTAACTAGCCACACGTATTTAACCTGGTTTCTTAGTTTCTCACCTTGTTCATTGTTGCTTTTTATACATGTTGTCTTGTCTTGTAAATATTTTATATGTTCTCTTTTCTTTTCAAAGCTTGTAATAAATGTTTCAATTGAGATTTGTTTCACTGGTTTTTGAGAAGGCTATTGACTCTTTCCCCGTTTCCTGCAACTAGTGTTGAGGGCAACTCATCTCATAACTCATAATCAGATTACTTTTTTCAAGTAACTAAAGTAATGCATTACATTTAACGTTACTACAAAATTAGTTACTTTTCCAAATAAGTAATGCAAGTTACTTTGCTTTTCTATTTATTGACTATCCCCATGTTGGGAGAAATGGGGAGCAAGTGCAGAGGCGTTGTGTGTGTGCTGTGTGAACACGTTGGTTGGTTCTAGACTTAATGTGAGCATGCATTTACTCTCTTCAGCAGCACAAAAACAGATTCAGCATTTCTCAGTTAATAAAAACGGTGAAATGCAAACTGAATATTACACAAGAAAATGTTAAATTACTTTTATATTTAGTCTCACTTTATGAACCAAAGTCTTTGCTGCTGACCTTTAATCCATTTCAACCATTCTAATCAAAAATGACTACATAAACATGTTTTTATTTCTTTTTGTTATTACTAGAGTAAGGCTGCGTCTGAAATTGCATACTCTTGAGTAGTTATTTTAAATAAGTAATTACTTCACGACTGCTAAAAAAAATTTTCAATGGGTGCTTCTCAAACGGATGGCTGCAAACGGATGCATATCTCGGCTGCCACGTCATCAAACGTTGCCGAAGGCCGTCTCAATTTAAAGAATCCTTGGAAGGCAGCCTTTGTTTCACGTCCTTCATTCGGCCTGTTTTGTAGGACGCATCGGATGTATCCTTCGTGGCCTTAAATCACCCACAATCCTTTGCCCATTCCAATTCATGAAAATAAGCTGACGGAAAATGAGTTGGTACTGAGCTTGTCTGAGTTTATGAAATGTAAGACAAAAATAATGTTTTCGGACATGAAAGCATAGATGTTCTCTTTTTTGCTGTAAATTTAATAACACTAAACTGACTAAAGTTTTTTTTTATTAAGGATTGAGGGCACATGAATTTAAAAAAAATGTGCATGGATAAATATTGCAATATTCCAATAAAAATTAAGACCGTTTTGATTTCATGGTGACTTTAAAATGCATGGCATGTAAAAAAAAAAAAAAAAAAATCTGGTCAACAAATTACCAAGCAATGCTTCATTTTGTCTGTGGCGTAAAAGGTCGCATTAGCAATTAAAGAAAAAACACTTAAACAAAACATGGTCAGGTCAAAGTGTCTGAATAATTTTGGTCCCAAATTTTTATCAATTTTACTGGTAGTCCACTGTATGAAGAATTTTTGGGTATAATATGTCACAGTTTACTTTATTTTGCTATCCTCAGTCGCTTACATAAATTAACTATAGTGTTCTGCACCCACTGGTGAAAAAATACATCTGGTGTCTGAATAATTTTTGGTTTGACTATATATCACAACAGTACAATTGTTCTAATATCATATTTGCTAAATGTAAAGTCTATAGAACATAACATATTCAAAACAAGATAATAATCCTTACAAGTACCCAAGCAGGATCAAATAAATGTTAATTTTTTTGTTATGTGACTGGTCAGTTGTGCTATTCTGCAGTCTAATAATTTTGTACAATGACCAAAATAACTGACAGTTATCAGCTTTTCATAGCAGTCGATTTTAGCTTCAGTCCTCTCTAATCATTCCACCCTCAACAATCAAATCCAATATTTTAAACTAATAAGCAGGATATTACCATTACATAATGCTCTTGTTGCAAGACAAATATATTGGGTGGATCTCAGCATGACACTGTTTATTTGCAATACCTCACTGCAGACAGGAGATGGTAGAATTGTCTCATTTTCTCACAACAGTTTTCCACTCTATCTTCAAGTCTTCTTTCTGTCTTTTGCTCTTCTCTGCTACTGAGGCAATTGTGTAACTGTTTAGCAATGCGAATTTAACCCTAAAGTTATACGTGGGTCAAAATTACTGATCTGTATAAATTTATATAAATCAGTGGTCAAAATACACTCTTATCAGACATTCCAGAATTTTCTCAATTAGGCTACTGTGTCTTTGATCATGTGACAAAAATTGCTTTTACATTTTTTATATTAAAAAAGGATTTATATTTAGTAAGAAAGTAAATAAAAAGATGTTATTTTTCAACAGCCACCCTGAACCCCAATGAAATACTTTCTGTGTCCCAGTAAAATATTACTAATAAATCAACCTGAGTCTGAGATTCGTTGTCCTTGATAATATTTCTGCAATAGGGGTTATGCGCAACAAACTTCTGTATTCTGCAAAACAGGTTGCATCACTTCCGGTTCAGGTCTTTTGTGTTTTGTTAAATATAGAGCTGTCAAGATATACCTTCAAAGGAACAAGTAAAGATGAGCATAACCGATGTCCATTGCATATGCAGTTTATTTAAAAATATATATTTTTCTTATTCTCACTAACATTTAGATACTTAAAAAATAAATAAAAAAAAATAAAAAGAACTAGCTAGGTTAGCTGATTACCTTAAAAGTCCATAGATATCGCCGTCAGTTCGTACTGCTGTTAACACTTTCTCAGACAAGCGGACGCAATGAGACCTGTTTTCCTATTTGTTCATGTGACGTTGGCAATCTATCTTGTATGTCTGCTGTTAGCTGTTTAGAATCGGAACTAGCGATACCAGACTCAGTAAAAAAAAAAAGGTCTGAATTTGTTCGCAACTCAGATTAATTCATTTTTATGCACTGAAATGTTTGATGCGGTTTTTCACGCTGTGATAAGACACAAAACAAAAAGAGGATTGATGAGGTGCTATTGTAGAAAGCCAAACTTGCTAATGACTTTTATTGTTTGTCAACGATGAAAAAGATCTTTATTGTGTGTGTAGATTGTGAACCCAGGCAAAAAGTGGTGGGGACATGGGGGCCATAGCTAGGGTATCCTGGGCCCCCGTGCAGGTTGTTGCTGTGGGCCATCCTCGCTTGAAATCGTGTTCCTGGTGTGGTAGGTGCGTGGTTGGTGGGGTGAATCCCCTCCAGTGAAAACGCGTTTTGGTGATGATGGTTGGGGGTTTGGGTCCCCCTCGATTGATATCGTGCCAAACCCCCCAACCCCAACCCCCCAACGTTTTATTTGAGCATGTATAGTTTTTTCACACTATGCCTAACCTAGAGTTATGGTCACTTTTAACCCTGGGCTAAACCCTGAATCTCTTCTCTGATGATGTGTGCACTGGACTATAATCCCTCTTCCAGCAACCTGTCACTCACATGAGATCAATCCAATTAATTCCTGATAGACAAAATCAAGTCCCACCCTACATTTTTTTCTCATTCAAAAAGCCATTTTCCTCACGTATATATATCCACAATACTGTAGGGTGCCCTATTTGTCATTTTAGGTTTCAGAAGTGCGCTCTTGATGCACATTTTTGCCGAGCCCGCAAGCTCTGCAGCAGTTTTCCACCCCGACACTTGAAGTGGCATTACGTCACGAAAGTGTGGACTCGGAAGAAGATTGCGAAGGCCTAGGGTTCCGTTTGGGACAGGGCCCAAAGCCTGTCTATATATATATATATATATATATATATACACTCACCTAAAGGATTATTAGGAACACCATACTAATACTGTGTTTGACCCCCTTTCGCCTTCAGAACTGCCTTAATTCTACGTGGCATTGATTTAACAAGGTGCTGAAAGCATTCTTTAGAAATGTTGGCCCATATTGATAGGATAGCATCTTGCAGTTGATGGAGATTTGTGGGATGCACATCCAGGGCACGAAGCTCCCGTTCCACCATATCCCAAAGATGCTCTATTGGGTTGAGATCTGGTGACTGTGGAGGCCATTTTAGTACAGTGAACTCATTGTCATGTTCAAGAAACCAATTTGAAATGATTCGAGCTTTGTGACATGGTGCATTATCCTGCTGGAAGTAGCCATCAGAGGATGGGTACATGGTGGTCATAAAGGGATGGACATGGTCAGAAACAATGCTCAGGTAGGCCGTGGCATTTAAACGATGCCCAATTGGCACTAAGGGGCCTAAAGTGTGCCAAGAAAACATCCCCCACACCATAACACCACCACCACCAGCCTGCACAGTGGTAACAAGGCATGATGGATCCATGTTCTCATTCTGTTTACGCCAAATTCTGACTCTACCATCTGAATGTCTCAACAGAAATCGAGACTCATCAGACCAGGCAACATTTTTCCAGTCTTCAACTGTCCAATTTTGGTGAGCTCGTGCAAATTGTAGCCTCTTTTTCCTATTTGTAGTGGAGATGAGTGGTACCCGGTGGGGTCTTCTGCTGTTGTAGCCCATCCGCCTCAAGGTTGTGCGTGTTGTGGCTTCACAAATGCTTTGCTGCATACCTCGGTTGTAACGAGTGGTTATTTCAGTCAAAGTTGCTCTTCTATCAGCTTGAATCAGTCGGCCCATTCTCCTCTGACCTCTAGCATCAACAAGGCATTTTCGCCCACAGGACTGCCGCATACTGGATGTTTTTCCCTTTTCACACCATTCTTTGTAAACTCTAGAAATGGTTGTGCGTGAAAATCCCAGTAACTGAGCAGATTGTGAAATACTCAGACCGGCCCGTCTGGCACCAACAACCATGCCACGCTCAAAATTGCTTAAATCACCTTTCTTTCCCATTCTGACATTCAGTTTGGAGTTCAGGAGATTGTCTTGACCAGGACCACACCCCTAAATGCATTGAAGCAACTGCCATGTGATTGGTTGATTAGATAATTGCATTAATGAGAAATTGAACAGGTGTTCCTAATAATCCTTTAGGTGAGTGTATATATATATTTCACAATAGAGAAGAAAATACAATTGCAATTTTCATTTCATGTCGACTTTAAATCCCCAGAGCAACACCACTGTTCTAAACCCAAGGTAAATGGAATCCTGTGTTATCTTGTCTTATTTCACACCACTCATACTTTATTCAGGGTTAACAATTAATCCTGACTTTTCATAATCTTTATTCATTCTTATTTGCATAGTTGCGGTTTCAACAACCATTGGACAAATAGAGTGCAGCTGGTTTAAATAGCAGCTTGTCTCCCACTTTTGCATCAGTGAGAAAAAAGGTCACCACATAAATCTCCTTGGCTGTTTTACCAAATGTGGGGTTTCTGTGACTGTACAAACCTGTAATCTGAGCAAAGTCCCTTTCAAGGAAAGTCAGTTCACTCTGTGGCCATATTTGCAATGCCTTCGGATAGCTATTTTGGACATCCAAAGCCCTGTCCCAAATGGCACACTTCATGTGCACTTGCGGTCTTGTGGACTTACAGTGGCCGCCGCATGCGCATGTCCGTTAAATCCACAAGACTGTAGCATGCCCTATTTGTCATTTTAGGTTTCAGAAGTGCGCTCTTGATGCACATTTTTGCCGAGCCCGCAAGCTCTGCAGCAGACTTCCACCCCGACACTCAAAGTGGCATTACGTCACGAAAGTGTGGACTCGGGAAGATCGCGAAGGCCTAGGGTTCCGTTTGAATCTATTTAAATGGGGAATTCATAAAACCTTTCAGATCCTGAAATCTTTTTTTTTTAAAACTAGTTTTGAATCAGTTCTTTGTCTTTCAACCAGCTCTGAACCAGGAAAAGTGGTTCATAAGTAGCACCAAAACAATGCTGGTCTAGAAGTAAGAACTAGTGATGTCTGGTTCGTGAACAAATCGTTCTTTTGAACCGGTTCTTTTTAGTGAACCGGTCGAACCAGTTCACCAAATCGGACTGAATCGTTCTAAACAGTTCACATCTCGAGTCAGCGCTGATACACAAGTTACTAAAGTTACTCACTTTCTGACATGAGTGACAGTCCCTCCGACTAGAAATAAACCAACATCCTGAAGTATATGTTACTCTAGTGACTTCCAACAGTTCACTGAACTGAGAAATGTTGTGCTGAGAGAACTGATGAGAGCACGAGCAGCTGATACTGAGCATGCGCGTGTACTACAGAATGTACAGCGGTTCTCGAGTTAACAGTTCTCAAATCCGATCTGAGAACTGTTTCTTTCGGAACACGTTCGACATACTGAGAACCGATGAGCTGAGCATGCGTGTCATTTGTTCAGAGGGACGAAATGCATGTTTCTTAAGTATTTTGTTGAACATCAGAAAGTGTAACAAAATAAAACGTACTTGGTTACTAATGTAACCTCGGTTCCTTTAGATACGGAACGAGTACTGCATCGTTCGTCTTATTAAGATAAATAAGACAAGACGCTATGGGGAAAACTCCTTTTTCTCCGATTCTGAAGCCTTTATACAATCACGCAGTGAAAACTGCACGTCGATTGGTTCATAAAGCTAAAGAAAATGAACCAATGACAGCGCGGTACGCGCGAGCCAATGGTGAGCGAGCCCGCCGAAAGGGGCGGGGTCTCTGGCTATAAAAGCGGCCATTTTACCATGGCAAATCGTTTGGTTTCGACTGAAGCGACGCATGAGGCGTCTTCGCGTGTAGCACGGCAAATTACACAGTACTCGTTCTGTATCTAAGGGAACCGAGGTTACGTTAGTAACTGAGTACGTTCCCTTGCGATACTACACGAGTACTGCGTCGTTCGTCTTATTAAGATAAATAAGACAAGACGCTACAGGGATAATACAATCACACCGTGCTATGTAAGGGGGACGACTAAATAAAAGTGTGAAGCGCTTTAAAAAAGGGCTCCAAGACAATCTCAAGAGATATAAGTCATCCACCAGAACCCCATTACTAGGGCCTCCAGGGGCCTAGTTTATGTATATATGGGGCAAACAGTAGTTACTCCCAGACTAAGTCGGAGATATAACAAAAAAGCATGTGAGTGCAGTAGGTTTATCCAGAAAGGACCTGCGATTGAAGCGCAGGGACCTCTAGATTATAAAATCTAACAAATGTGGACGGTGAGGCCCAGCCGGCCTCCGCACAGATGTCATTAATGGAAACACCAGAGGACCACGCCCACGAGGAGGCCATGCCTCTCGTGGAGTGTGCTCTCACTCCCAAGGGACATTGAAGGCCCAAGGAGGAGTAAGCGAGAGCTATGGCGTCTGCTATCCATCTAGATAGTCTGGGCTTTATGACCGGAAGACCTTTCGTGCAGGCCACCAAAGCAGACAAAGAGCCCAAAAAGGGGCAAGCGATCAATGTACATCCTCAGGGCTCTGACAGGACAGAGAAGGTTCAACTCCTGTTCATCCTGAGAAGGAGAAAGGGCGGAGAGAACTACCATCTGCGCCCTAAAGGGGGTAGATAGAACTTTCGGGACGTATCCATGTCTAGGTTTCAGGACGACTTTAGAGTCATTGGGCCCAAACTCAAGACACGAGGGGCTCACAGAGAGTGCCTGCAAATCTCCCACACGCTTAACCGATGCTAGAGCTAGCAGCAAGGCGGTTTTTAGCGACAGGGGTCGAAGGTCAGCAGTCTGGATTGGTTCAAATGGAGGGCTTTTAAGGCCCCTAAGAACCACAGACAGGTCCCAAGTAGGGACCGTGAGGGGACGTGGAGGGTTTAGCCTCCTGGAGCCCTTAAGGAAGCGAACAACAAGGTCGTTTCTTCCTATAGACTGCCCTGCTATAGGAGCGTGTGAAGCTGCTATAGCCGCAACATAGACTTTAAGAGTAGAGGGGGAACGGCCTCTATCCATTAAGTCTTGAAGAAATGACAATATCTGAGATATGTCACAAGTTAGAGGGTTGCCGCCCCAGGTTTTACACCAGGAGGCAAAGACGGCCCATTTTGAGGCGTAGAGACATCTTGTAGACGGAGCTCTGGCCTGAGAGATAGTGTTTAGGATATTCTCAGGGAGGTTAAAGGGCTCCCGTTGAGAAACCACACATGAAGGTCCCACAGGGGTGCCAAATTGTCCTCCTCGCTTGGGAGAGGAGGTCCCGTCTCAGAGGGATCGGCCATGGCCTCAGGAGCGATAACCAAGACAGCTCCGAGAACCATGGTTGGGTCCTCCAAAGAGGAACCACCAGGAGAACTTTGTGGCTGCACTCCCTGGTTCGCTTGATTACCTGAGGAATCAGAGAGATCAGGGGGAAAGCATAAAGGAGGAGGCTGGGCCAGTTGTGGGCCAGCGCATCCCTGGCTTTTGAGAAAAATATTGGGCAGTGATGATTGTCTTCTGAGGCAAAGAGGTCGACCTCTGCCTTCCCGAAAACTTCCCAAATTCTCTGAACCGAGCGGGGGTGGAGCGACCATTCCTCTGAGGGAAGGTTGCTCCGGGACAGCATGTCCGCCACTACATTCAGTACGCCCTGTATGTGCGCTGCTCTCAGAGAGAGTAGATTGCACTGAGTCCACTCTAGGATGGTTTTCGCTAGGGTGAAGAGGGGTTTCGATGAGAGGCCGCCCTGGTGATTTATGAAGGACACCACCGTCATGTTGTCTGATCTGACCAAGACGTGGTGTCCCACCAGAAGAGGAAGGAAGACCTGGAGAGCTCGATATACCGCCATCATTTCTAGGCGGTTGATATGTAGCTCGCTTTCCAGGTTGCTCCAAGCCCCGAAGGCTGGGCAGTTGTCGCACAGAGCTCCCCAACCTGTCTTGGAGGCGTCTGTGAAGACAACTTTCCTCTTGTCCATAGCTCCTATCGCCACACCTTGCTTGAACCAGCAAGGGTTCGTCCAAGGGGCCAGGGCTGTGACACATGCCTGGTTCACCTTGAGCGAGCAACGGCCATGATGCCAGGCTGAGGGCGGGACCCGTGGTTTCAGCCAGAACTGCAGAGGGCACATATGAAGCAACCCCATCTGCAGAGCTGGAGATGCTGAGCTCATTAGGCCTAGCATTTTCTGAAACGTTCTGAGCGGCAGAAAAACCCTGGGCGTAAATGTTTGCGCGAGCTGCTGAATGGCCAGAGCACGCTCTGGAGTGACTGTGGGCCTCAAGAGGGTTGAGTCTAAAATTATCCCCAGGAACGATACACGTTGGCTGGGAGATAATGAGCTCTTTGCAAAATTGACCCTGAGACCCAAGCACTCTAAGTGGTTGAGGATAACGGATCTGTGGAATATTAGTTCAGCCTCCGACTGGGCCAGAACGAGCCAGTCGTCAGAATGCGCACACCCATTTTTCTCAGAGGGGAGAGAGCTGCATCCATGCACTTCGTGAAAGTGCGGGGGGCCAGGGACAGGCCAAACGGCAGAACCGTATATTGATATGCCACTCCCTCAAAGGCGAATCTCAAAAACTGCCTGTGATGGAGGGCTATCTGGATGTGAAAGTAAGCATCTTTCAGATCCAGGGTAAAGAATCAGTCTCCCAGGCGTATTTGCGGGAAGATCTGTTTCAGAGTAATCATTCTGAACGAGCGCTTTATTAGGGCCTTGTTCAGATGTTTGAGATCAAGGATGGGTCTGAGACCATCATCCTTCTTGGGGACGAGGAAGTACCTGCTGTAAAAGCCTGACTCGCTCAGTGCTGGAGGAACCACTTCTATGGCTCTTTTCGCCAGCATGATGTTTACCTCGGAACGCAGGACATGTGCATCCTTGCTTTCTACAGAGGTTTCGACCACGCCGTTGAAAAATGGGGGTCTTTGAGCGAATTAGAGTACATAACCTCGTTTTATTATGTTCAGAACCCAGGCTGACACTCCGGGGATGGCCTGCCAGGCCTCGGCCCGTGAGGCGAGGGTCTGAATTGGTACTGGCACTAAGTCGCTGTGAGGGACTGAGGTGCATGTGTGTGGTGGAAGAGGAATTTTGCTCTCTTTTTGAGTATGTTTGATTTTTATTTCTGCTATAACAGCGGCTCCCAACCAGGGCATTTGATTTAGGGTGGCTCGGGGCAGAGGAGGTGGAGCGTTTGGGCAAAAAGTGCTGCATAGCCTGGGACGACTTTTGTGCGGCCGTAAAGCGCTCGGCGAAGCCATCGACGGTGGGTCCGAAGAGACCGGTGGAGGAGACTGGTGAGTCGAGGAAAACGGCTTTATCCGCGTCCTTGATCTCAGTCAAGTTAAGCCACAAGTGGCGCTCCAACACCACCAAACTGGCCATCAAGCGTCCAATGGCTTGAGCCGTGGTCTTCGTGGCGCGCAGGGCCAGATCCGTGGCGCTGTGCAGCTCTCTGAAGGTAGCAGAGTCGTGACCGGCCTCATCCAGATCCTTAAGGAGCTTTGCTTGATACACCTGGAGAACCGCCATGGAGTGTAAAGCGGAAGCTGCCTGACCAGCCGAGGTGTATGCACGTCCAGCGATGGCCGAGGTGGTACAACAGGGCTTAGATGGATGAACGGCCTTGGTTTTCCATCCAATAGTGGCAGGCGGACACAAATGTGCGGCCACCGCTTCGTCCAGTGGAGGTAACTTCTCATAGCCCTTCTGCCCGGCACCGTCAACGGAAGTGAGAGTGTGAGAGGCAGAAGAATGAAGGCGGGCTGAGTAGGGACCGCGCCATGACTTTGTCAGCTCGTCGTGCACTTCTGGAAAGAAGGACGCTGACCGCTGAGAGGGAGCTTGACGACATCCAGGCAGGAACCACTCGTCCAAGCGGCTGCGCGTGGGTTCCTCAGGCGCAGACCACTCTAAACCGAGCTGTTCGACCGCTTTTGACAGCACGCGATAGAGCTCTGAGTCACTAGAAGCTCTGGTGTCAATCGGCTCCAAAGACGGCAAGGGGGTGGGGTCATGCTGCGAGCCTGACCACTCCTCGGCCTCCGACGCCACTAAGGACATGCTGTCGTCCTGCGGCTCGTCATCAGATCCTCCGAACGAGACCAAGTCACTCGCGGCCGCCGAGGGACATTGGTCTGGATGGTAGAAATGGACGGGGGAAACCTCTTTCTGTGTCTTCGAGTCACGCGGGGGCTGAGCTGACGTGAGATCGCACTTGTCCGAGCGCTGAGATCCTCTGCCCCGCTGTTTTTTCCTCGCGGGTTCCCGGGGGGAAGAAAACAGGAGGGCGCAAGGGGCGGGGTCGCGCTCTGAAAAGAACGCTATCCGCGAGTGCAGAGAGGCGAGACTCATACTCTCGCAGTGAGAGCAGGTCGAGTCAGCGAGCGTGGCTTCTGCGTGGGACTCGCCCAGACATTGCACACACGCTGTGCCCGTCGTGGCGCGACATCTACAACAACGTCTGAAAGGATACACCGAAGTGCACTCGCACGGCTGCAGGCGGCTCGTGGGCGAAGCGCTGACCAGGCTGCAACACAGCGGCGTGGGAACAGTGCTGCTTGAGAGCGGCAAGCTGATCTGGCTGCTGCAGAGTGGCGGGTGATCAGCGCTGCACGTGAGCGGCGAGGTGAAGAGCAGAGAGTGCTGCGGCTGCTCAAAGCGCCGGCTGCGCAGGTGGCGAGCGGGATAGAGAGCGACGAGCAGGGAGGCGGGCCCATCAACTGCACAAAGGCGAGAAGATCAGCGGCGAATCCCGCTGCTTGCAGGTGAAGGCGGCTTCAATCCGTGTTCCAACGAAGAGATGTTATCTGCGTCGCTGAAGGAGAATTAATCGATTTGCCATGGTGAAACGGCCGCTTTTATAGCCTGAGACCCCGCCCCTTTTGGCGGGCTCGCTTACCATTGGCTCGCGCGTATCGCGCCGTCATTGGTTCATTTTCTTTAGCTGTTTCTTTATCAACGTGCAGTTTTCACTGCGTGATTGTATAAAGGCTTCAGAATCGGAGAAAAAGGAGTTTTCCCCGTAGCGTCTTGTCTTATTTATCTTAATAAGACGAACGACGCAGTACTCGTGTAGTATCGCAAGGGAACATGTTTTTACATCATATAATTACTGTCTTATCACTGTATTATTTTAAAGTTTGGGAACAATGAATAGATTGTAAAACTGTCAAACTAAACATTTATTTGTTGTACCAATAATGCATGATATTTTCAGGAACAGCTTTTTAAATTTCTAAATAAGTTGATATAAATCTTGACGTTAACCGTTGCCACGGTTTTAAGGGTGCAGAGTAAATGTTAAAAATGTATTAATCAAAACAGTAGAAACGTATTGAACATATTGGAAACATGCTTTGACTTTTTAGTTTTCTCGACTATATATTCAGGTTGCAGCAGTTCTCAGCTCAGCTCAGCACACGTACTGCTACAGCGGTTCTCGAGTCAAGAACGGGTTACAGCAGTTCTCGAATCACCAGTACCGAATCAAGAACGGTTTCTTTCGGACACGTTCGATACTGAGAACCGATGAGCTGAGATACTGAGCATGCGTGATAGAACCGTCTGAACCGAACCGTTTCTCTCGGACAAATGATGCTGTGCTGACACTATATGAGCACGGGTGAACAGAGGACTTGAATGAGGGGCGAATTTGGCGCATTGTAAATTTATTTAATCTGTTTAAAACATCTGCGTTCGCACGTCAGTTGCTGTATTGGCTGCTTTTGCAAAACATAAATATAAGAAACTTATACAAGATGATGATGACGATAATTATTATTATTTAACTGAAGTTATGATTAAAAATTACTTTATTTGAATGTGTTTAAATGTTTTTTTTATTCGCGGGGATTATACAATTTACGTCATTACGTGAGGACGAAAAAGAACCGGTGAACCGTTTTTTTGAACCAGTTCATTGAAACGAACTGTCCGAAAGAACCGTTTCGCGAAAAAGAACAGAACTTCCCATCACTAGTAAGAACTGCTTGCGTCAGGGGCTGGGGGCGGGGTTACCGTGACCAACAAGACAAACAAAAACTTGTGACCGCTATTTTTGAAATAGCAGCTAAAAACGATGGATTATTCCCGTTATTCTCGATTCTAGCCTCCGTCTATACAAATTACGGGGACCTGCACAAACAATTTGGATTCGCCATGTTTGGATGCCATCGTAGGTTCGCAAAGCCGTGAGCATTAATAGTAACGCAACGTCCGCCATTGTTGATGGTGTGTTTGTGTTTGGAACTGCCACGCTAGCATTGCTGGGAAAGATGAGACGTATACAGTGATCTAAGACCTGGCTATGTGGTGGCTCTCTAGCCAGTGGAAAGGCAAACCGGTTCTTAGAAGGCTCGCTAATCAAACCAACTCCGAACCGGCAATAGCACTAACTCTGAACTAGCACCCGGTTCATGCTGGTGGAAAAGGGGTAACAGTGATTCCCAACCTTTTTATGCCTGGCCCCCCTTTTGTAAAGAAAAAATATTTTTTTGCACAAGTGCAGAGATAGAACGGGGCATTAGTTTACTGTTGAAAATTTTATTGTGTCATGCATCCAGTGTAGACAGCATCACTGATTATAATGGGTTCTGTACGCAACGCTCACGTCTGGTGTAGACACGTTCTTTTGGTAGTTCTGACGTTTGAAGTAGATTCACCGCCTGCTTTACGTTTACCTTGCACTGGCAGTCCTTTCACAAACTTGTCCATGCTTAGTGCAGAACCAAGCATAATTCATTTTTACATGGCTCCCTGCAATACTCAATTCTGATTCTTCAATCAATTCTCCGTGCCATCTAGCGGTCTGTTATTCCACGCAACAACTGCTACAACTGACAACAGACCAATCAAGTGGGCACTGCGAGAAATCTTAAGGTAATAACATATGTCAAATTGATAATTGTGTTAAATTATTGGCAAGTAGCCGCATAATAAGCAGGATATTTTTGCAGTGGGGTCTTGTATCATCCTGAAGAGGTTTCTTTTCCATAACAATCTGCTGACTACACTATCCCTTAGCCTTGCCGCGCCCTCCAATTTTTTTTTTTTTTTTTTTTTAAAGTAAATATGCCATTGTAGTTCAGCTTTTGCAAAAACAGTGGAGCAGGGTTTCATAACACTGGGTAAAAAGCAATGATAACTACCCTTTCAAATTGCAAGTGTGAAACGTTCCTCTAACACGGGATAAAAAGTTCAGAACTATAATATCGTGGGGTTAGGCACAGTGTGAAAAGCACTGCAGTGGATTAGTGTCATAGGTTGTTTGTATTGACCGGTTTATTGTTTATTTGGACTAATCACAGTGTTAACACTGTTTATTATGGGTTTATAGATTGCTTAAAGAAAGGAATAAACTGTTTCCTCTCTCTCACACACACACACACACACACATATACATACTTGTATATGTGGTTTACGGGGACTCTCCATAGGCATAATGGTTTTTATACTGTACAAACTGTATATTCCATCCCCTTACACTAACCCTACCCCACCCATCACAGAAAACGTTTGCCATTTTTTTTAATAAATAAAAAAACACAGTTTAGTATCTTCTTTTTAAGACATTTGGTTTAGGAGGACACAGGAAGTTTAAGTTGTAATACCCATGTCATACTCATTTGTGACTTCATATACCATATAAATAAGAACACTCACTCACTCACACACAGTGAATCTCAGTACTTAAGTAAAAGTACAAATAACCAGAGATATATTTACTTTAGTAAAAGTAGAAGTACCACAATGACAACCCTACTTAAGTACAAAGTACCTGATTTTAAATGTACTTTAAGTATTTAAAGTAAAAGTACTTGCATAATTTATTCTCTTAATGTCTATATTCTAATAATTAAAAAAAAAAAAAGTATGGGCTGTGGCCTTTTAATTATGTTAGTTTTGTGTTAATGTAGTTGTGCTTACCATCTGTGGCCCAGTTTACATTCTGATTTATAATTCCGGTTATCTATCAGGGTGATCTGCAGAGTTAAATATCATATCAATATCAAAATATCAATATTCCAAGTGTTCTATCAGCTTTGACGTATTTAAATCTGCATATTTATGATATTTTTACCTTTTATAAAGAGCATTTTTTCCCTAATCTTACTAAATATAGGCTATGCTTCAGCTTTCCTTTTATATTCTTAAATTTGATCAATAAATTAAATTAGAATAAGACACTATAGGGCTGTTACCAATCAAATTAAATAATTTACGCTGAAAAATTACAAATGCATTAAATAATGTTATGAGATTGTTTTAACTATTTTTGAATATACAAATAAGAAATGTTGGAAAGAATGTTTAAACATGAAACTAAACTGCCAGTAGGTGGCGGCAGGTTTAATGAGTGAGTCATTGAGTCGATTCGTTCAAACGGCTGATTTGTTCAATAATGAGGCAGTCGTTTATTAACGGGTCATTGAATCTTTGATTCATTCAAAACGCTGAATCATTCAGTAGGCTAACACTGTTGCTGTGAGATGCGTTATGGTTCTGATGTGATCTTGGAAATATTTTCGCTGCTGAAATAGAACAAAAACAGTCAATACTGCATCTAAAATGTAAGTGACTTAATGTTAATTAATTGTTTATGGAACTGTCATATGAAATCAGTGTCACATTTTCAGTCGTGATGGTATTCAGGAAAACAGCACTTTTGGTTGTGTGATGTTGCTTAACTGTATCATATGTTATAAATATAAAAACAATTTGTAAAATTTTAACCGTGTATGTTAACTGAGTTTCTTTGTGTGAGAGAAACTCATTTGTTTTCGATTTCTCCTCATGAGGCTGCGTGAGCCTCAACAGTGCAACCTTGTTACCTTCAGTTCATTGCATTATATATTATTATCCACTATTGATCACCACTTACACTAAATGAATGCAGAATCATTCTTGCATTTTGGTGATTCCCTAGTTATTTTTGTTATTGACGTTTTAATCATGCTTGTCCGGTCGGGCAAGTAAAATTCTCTTTCACTTGCCCCTTCAAAGAAATCCACTTGTCCCGGACAAGCATTAATATCGAGCCCTGAAACTGATCAGAAAATGTAACGAAAATGTAACGGAGCGTTGTAGAAATGTAGTGGAGTAGAAAGTATAATAATTGCTGCAAAATGTAACAAAGTAAAAGTCAAAAGTATGCACTATTGATTCTACTTAAATAAAGTACAGATACGTGAAAAACGTACTTAAGTAAAGTAACAAAGTATTTGTACTTCGTTACATTACACCACTGCTCACACACACACGTGTGTCTGTGTCTGCGGGTGTGTAGCCACATTGGAGATATGCAGATTGGGTTCTTGTATTCCTTTGATCCGCATGAAGGGAATTATAGATGGCTTTTACGTAACTGTTCTCCTGCCCAAAGAGGAAAAAAAGATTAACGTCTCAAACTTCATTCTGCTTTACTCTCTGTGTTTTCTTCTCTCCCTCTCTGAAGCCCGGCAGGCTTGTGTGCGGTGTGGAGCTGTGTCTGTATTTAGGTCAACTCTCTCAACGAGTGATTCTCTGCATTGAGAAAAGGAACAGAGAGGAGCAGTGGGAAATATAGGTGCCAGTACTCCCCTTCTTTGCATACATATGAGGGTATAGGAAAAGGGAGATTTCTGCAGATTGGACTGTACATTAACTCCAAAAAACATGAGATTAATTTATTAATATTTGTGTTCATTTACTCACAATGCTGATGTATATTATCTTGACAGAACTGATATATATCCTATATTTGCTTGATAATGGTCTGTTTAGAAGGCACAGGGCTGTTACAATATGCCAAAAACCTAGTGGCTGGTTTTGCCAAAGTTTGCAATGTTGAATGTTTTAAAGATACACTATATTGCCAAAAGTATTGGGACACCCCTCCAAATCATTGAATTCAAGTGTTCCAATCACTTCCATGGCCAGAGGTGTATAAAATCAAGCACCTATGCATGCAGACTGCTTCTACAAACATTTGTGAAAGAATGGGTCGCTCTCAGGAGCTCAGTGAATTCAAGCGTGGTACCTTGATAGGTTGCCACCTGTGCAATAATAAGTCCATTTGTGAAATTTCCTCACTCCTAAATATTCCACAGTCAACTGTTAGTGGTATTATAACAGTGGAAGCAATTGGGAACAACAGCAACTCAGCCACGTAAAATCACAGAGCGGGGTCAGCGCATGCTGAGGCGCACAGTGTGCAGAAGTAGCCAACTCAATAGCTACAGACCTCCAAACTTTGTGTGGCCTTCAGATTAGCTCAAGAACAGTGCATAGAGAGCTTCATGGAATGGGTTTCCATGGCCGAGCATCTGCATCCAAGCCTTACATCACCAAGTGCAATGCAACGCGTCGGATGCAGTGGTGTAAAGCACGCCGCCACTGGACTCTAGAGCAGTGGAGACGTGTTCTCTGGAGTGACTTGGTTGGGCTTGGCCCCTTAGTTCCAGTAAAAGGAACTCTCAATGCTTCAGCATACCAAGTTATAGCCAACTCCATATTAAACCCTGCGGATTAACACATTACATTTTTCTGCTAAGACCAATGTTTGTAAAATAGCAGATGGCCTGAATGAAAATGCAAATTCAGTCTCTGGCTGTAGGTGGCGTTTATAGAAAAGCAGAAATACCCCAGGACTAGTCTCAGCCTCAGTCATCAAGCCGACGGTCAGCCGTTGGGCAATGTTGGACCGTTTTCGAGCGTTTTTTCTGTGTGTTCCGCATGGTTGGCTCTAGTCAGACACCATCTGGGCTTTTCAGGTCGATTCAGCATGTTGAATCGGCGTCGGGCCGGCAGTGAGAGAGATCACTCTGATTGGCTGTTCAGCTTAGGCTGGACACACATGCTGATTTGCAACCCCCCACGATCTGGGGGGCGTGGCCCAATTCAAGGCTTCTCGCAACTGACTTTTGGTCCAAAAGTCCCATTGGTCCCATTGTGTGGTGTCAGACAGAAGCCTAAATTCCATCTGTTCATCATATAAAGCGATCATGTCTCTTCAGAAAATTTTGCACTAAACCTCTCAATTCATATGGATTAGTTTTATGATCTCTTTATGAACTTTTTGAAGTGTCAAAGTGTCATTTGTGTAGCTGTCAATGGAGGGACAGAAAGCTCTCAGATTTCATCAAAAAGATCTTAATTTGTGTTCCGAAGAACAAAAATGGGGAAACACTTCTGGAGTTTCGAAGTCATCATCTGATTTGTTGAATTCTACAGAATAGGATGCTGAACAAAACAAACTGTGATTGGTTGATTTACATGTCAGTCAGAGGTCCTCTCGGGCGGTCCTTGACCAATGAAAGCTGCTACGGAGTCCTTCTGCCATCAGTCTGAAGGTCTGGCTACGCAAGACTACTCCAGGAGACAAAGTTCTATGTAACGTTCCATTTCGCTTTCCACAGAGAATAAAGGAAGTGAAACCGTATTTACATGTTTTCAACATTCTCTTTGTTTGCGTTTCAAATGAACGCATTTTGTCAAGTGAAATGAACTTCAACAGATAGTTAGATAATAGATCATTGGGACCCTGTCAATCGGAACACAGCTGTAGTTTTATGTAACAGCAGCGGCTCTAGGCATGTGGATTTACAATCCCTCTTCTTGTATTATATAATGAATTGAAAATCATAGTTTTCTTAACTTTCTGGTATTTATGTTATAAGCAATGTCTGTATTTGGTATCTGAGAGGTCACTGAGGGTCTGGCCCATGTCAGGAATGCAGTAACAGTGCTTACTCATTTAGCCTGGCTTCCAGAGAATATGTACTTGTTTTGCAGTTAATTAATTTGCTCAAACAACCAAATTAATCAAGAGTTACATTTTGTAGAAAGAGAATTGTCAGTCTGAACTTTATTCTGCTCTTCTCGTAATAGCTGTATGAGACATACAAGGCAGCTGTGTGTAAGGTCATGAAGGTCAATAACGTATCCACTTACACATATGCATACTTAGCGTGTGTAATTATTTTTAAGATTTATAGCACCATTGGTCACTATATATTAAACTATGGCAGTGAATCAAGTGTAGAAGTTGGTGTCCTTGCTCCGTATGGATGTAGTTTTCATGTTCTGTTCCAGTGAAGTCCTGACAAAAGGGAAGGGAAGATATATCCCCAAGGTTTAATCTAATTGTGCAGGGATTGTTTATTATTTTTAGAGGCATGTGCCCATGCCAAAGGAATAGTCTCCAGGAGAGTTTAACAGCGTCCCAGATGAGAAGTCCTTCTGGAATTTGTGACTCACCTGTGACCCTTACCGAAGTTTCGTACATAGAACGAAGTGTGTCCAAGATGTCTTTAAATGACTTCATTTGTATAAAGAACAGAATACCAGGTTCAGATGCTGCTAGAGTTATCTGTACTGTTAACCTATCTGAACCTGTAGAAATGACATCAACTGATTATCCATATGACTAAGTATGTTTCTGTATCCTCAATGATTTCAATGCTGGATCCTCTTACTCATTTTCTGTGGCCTATGGAAGTGTGGAGAACTTTGTCTTCAGTAAACTCTCTGTCAACTGATTGAACTTCAACTTTGACTCCTGGTGTTCATTGAGCTTATTGGTCTCGAGGGGTCTAAATGTAATTCCCCTACACATGTGACCAAAAGCTCAAATCTGGTTGGCCAGTTTTCTTTGCAGTGTGATGGAAAAGAGATTTAAAAATTCCGTTGCACTGACTTCATGCAAACACACATTAAAGCCAGTCATTATAATTAAAATGTTTATTGCACAGAATTTTCTTACCAAATATTTGTCTTGTTGTTGACAGCCCTTTATATAGAAAACATAGTTAAAGTTAGTTAAATTGTCTTCATGTTTATAGCTAGATGCTAGCTGCCTAAATAAATAATAACCGTCGTTTGAATGTACAAAAGACAGTACTGGTAGCTTATGAGAGTTATTGATATGAAAGAAAGTGCATTGTCCCACTTTAAGCAATGGAGAGGACTATTGTCTTTCTCTGGTTTTCCCACCATGCTTTCCGTTTCATCCACCTGCAGCAATCTTTCTCTGACTCCCCGAGGACATGTGTCTCTCTCTTTGTCAGAGAAGGGGACATCATGTTTCATGTACAGAGGCTTTTAGAGAATACAGTACATCTCCAGCAGGCACATGAACTCTGTGGCCCTCTCGTGCCGCCAGCAGGCCTGGGAATGGCTTTGTGTGATGTAAACAGGGTAAATTGACGTAGTTACGGTGGGGAAAGTTTTTTTGACAGCAGAAATATTCTGCTCTATGATTGGAGAAATTCTCTGATATGGAGCTCAAACATCCTCTTTCTGGTTCATTTCCTTCCTCTTTTGGGGTCAGTGTGTTTATCCGTTTAGTTGAGCCTGATTGCCATCCGTCTATCTCTTGTTTTGGAGAAAGAGTGTGCGTGTTCTGTCCTGTCATTTGCATTGTGTTTTTAGAATGCAACTCTAACTCAATGTGACAAGCCAAAAACTGATCTATCTATCTATCTATCTATCTATCTATCTATCTATCTATCTATCTATCTTTCTATCTATCTATCTATCATGTATCTGTCTGTTTGTTCACCCATCCATCCATCCATCCATCCATCCATCCTCGATATGATCTTCTGGTTTCACTATCAACATTTATAGCTCTGTACTTCTGTATCTCTGTACTTAAAACAATACAGAGAAACCAAGAAGTTATGATAGAGATATGAAAGAGCAACCTTTGAGCAATAAAATGTTCTTCTAGGTTTTTTCATGACTTGGGGAGATAAAGAGATATTAGGCTCAGATCTTCATAAAGGATGTGTTTGTGTGTTTTGATGTGTGTTTGCCATTAGAGACATCCTGGCCTCTAGATGGAGTTGTTGGGTGCTTGTGGGTCAAACACACATTCACAAGTATGTGTGTCATTGTGTCTATTAGAGAGATATTTGTGATTTGATTCTGTGAGCATTAAAGATTGGACTACACTACACCACATCAGAACAGATTTTAAAAGACTAGGCATCATACACTTGCCGACTTTTTAAATGGTTACAGATAAAAACTGGGCACCATACATTTAATGACTGAGGATCACACACACATTCCAAAAGAATCATGCACCTCATTGCTGGGAGACACATGACAAATGAAAACAAAAATTGTCTCAAAATATCAAACATGTTTGATATCCTCCACAGAAAAGTCTGTGCCCATCATACACTTCACGATTTCCTGTGAAATCTGTCAGTTGCCCAAAATCTGCAGACTGGCTCTGACTTTCAGCAAATAGCATTGAGATTCATCCAGACTACAAATCGGGGAAAAAATCATGTACTGTGTTCCAGCCTTAAAGCAACAATAAAATTCTGTCATTATTTACTTACTCTCATATAATTCCAAATTTGTATGCTGTTATTTTGGAGTTTACAGCGATAATTTATGGTGACTGTATGCCAAACAATATTAAAGTTCATAAAAGTATCATAAAAGCACCATAAATGTAGTCAATGCATCTCATGCATTATATTCCAAGTCTTCTGAGTTTTCAATGTGATAGCTTTGAGGAACTGACAAAAAATTAATCTGCTGCTAATCTGCTTCTCTGCTGCTCGTTTCTTGTTTCTTTTCTTTTTTTTTTAAATCACATCTGCATTCAGATTTAGCAATGAATTAGGGTTTTGGATGGCAAAATCCCTTTGGTTCTTGTTTGGTATAATAACCCAACTCAATGCACCAGTTCTAATAAGAGCTGCAGCGAAGGAGAAGAATTTCAGTGAATAGTGGCTTAAATTTACATCTGTTTCTCACACAAATCATATGATGTACTGCATGAAGATTCTTCATAGAATCTCCATTTGTGTTCTACACAAGTAGGAAGGTTCAAAACAACGTGTGTGTGTGTGCATGATTTCCCTATGTATAAAAGTATGGTTTTTTTTGCCCCTAGCCATTCCAAGACGAGTTTCTAGGTGCATAAGCAGGTAAGTTTGTGATGAATGCAGGACTGATGGCAGGTTCTCAGGGGGACGACTGCTGAGCGTGTGATGTGTGATGGCCCAGCCACAGGCCCCCCTCCCTGGGTAACCTTTACCATAGGTCTGCCTGTCAGCCTGGAGCTTTGACTTATCTGCAGCCACGCTGCCCTTTTCCCTGAGAGCACTGCCTAATGTGATGTGACATGGAGGAAAGAGAGGAAAGACAAAAAAACAAGAATCGGGTGAATGAGGGAAAGACATTATTTAATGTTGCCCTTGGAAACCAGATAGATGATATAAACTCAGACTCAAGCTTTTACCAGTAAATGCATCAGAGAGGCGTTTCTAGTTGTTAGTTGTTCTGGGTGGTAACTAGGTGCTAGCTTACTGGACCAAATCAAAACAGCCCACCTTCAAGTCTTTATGATATTCTGGTCTCTAAATAAGGCCTGGGCCTTTCCTTATTCTCCAGGCAAAAAAACACAAGTATGACTGAAGTAATGGTATCGTTTATGTCTGTAGTGCAATGGGAGTCATGAATTTGACTGACAGGTGGACTGAGTGTGACCGACCTTTATAAGAGACATTAACCATCATCTCAGATTTGCTTTTGTTGCCACTGGAAAGCAACAACAATTTTAAAGCTCTGGTTTAGATCAGACATAGTAAGGAAAGAGTCTATTAGTGTCTGACAGAACCTCCTAGAAAGCCAGACAGCCCTCCAGAGACAGAGAGATAGGGGAAGGTAGGTAGGGGAAAGTAGATCAGTGGAGCTGGAGAGGCCTTCAGAGAGGAGAGTACAATGTACATACATTTTTGTACACTGCAAAATATAGGCATATGTATACTACCATACAAAAGTTTATGGTCAGTAAGATTTATTTAAAATATATATATTTTTTTTGTATTCAGCAAGTGTAACAGGTATAGAAATTATACTGTTAAATATACACTGATCAGGCATAACATTATGAAGTGAATAACACTGATTATCTCTTCATCACGGCACCTGTTAGTGGGTGGGATGTATTAGGCAGCAAGTGAACATTTTGTCCTTAAAGTTGATGTGTTAGAAGCAGGAAAAATGGGCAAGCGTAAGGATTTGAGCGAGTTTGACAAGGGCCAAATTGTGATGGCTAGACGACTGGGTCAGAGCATCTCCAAAACTGCAGCTTTTGTTGTGTGTTCCCGGTCTGCAGTGGTCAGTATCTATCAAAAGTGGTCCAAGGAAGGAACAGTGGTGAACCGGCCAAGGCTCATTGTTGCACGTGGGGAGTGAAGGCTGGCCCGTGTGTTCCGATCAAACAGACGAGCTATTGTAGCTCAAATTGCACAAGAAGTTAATGCTGGTTCTGATAGAAAGGTGTCAGAATACACAGTGCATCACAGTTGGTTGCGTATGGGGCTGCATAGCCGCGGACCAGTCATCCATGCTGACCTCTGTCCACCGCCAAAAGTGCCAACAGTGGACACGTGAGCATCAGAATTGGACCACGGAGCAATGGAAGAAGGTGGCCTGGTCTGATGAATCACGTTTTCTTTTACATCACGTGGATGGCCGGGTGCGTGTGTGTCGTTTACCTGGGAACACATTGCACCAGGATGCACTATGAGAAGAAGGCAAGCCGGCGGAGGCAGTGTGATGCTTTGGGCAATGTTCTGCTGGGAACCCTTGAGTCCTGCCATCCTTGTGGATGTTACTTTGACACATACTACCTACCTAAGCATTGCTGCAGACCATGTACACCCTTTCATGGAAACGGTATTCCCTGGTGGCTGTGGCCTCTTTCAGCAGGATAATGCACCCTGCCAAAGCAAAAATGGTTCAGGAATGGTTTGAGGAGCACAACAACGAGTTTGAGGTGTTGACTTGGCCTCCAAATTCCCCAGATCTCAATCCAATCGAGATTTAATCTTTTTTATTTAATCTTTATTGTAATTATTGCTTTTATGTCATATTTTAACTCCAATTCATGTGTATAATGTTATTTACTTACCTGTGTTATTATTTTTTTTATCATTTTTTGTAATGTAAGCCAGTAAGAGCTGTGCGTGTAAACCTCACTCCTCTGGCCTCATGAGGTGCGCTCGCGACTGACGCTAGCAGCTGCGGTCTTTAGCGTCCTTATTAGCGAGTGTATATTAAAATAGAAAACATTTTTGATAAAATAAATTCAGCTTTGGTGAGCATATGAGACTTCTTTCAAAAGCATTAAAAAAATCGTACTGACAACATGTCCCACTGACTGGATTGATGATTTACAGTATAACTGAAAGACAGATCAGTGGGGTATTTAAAAAAAGTTTCAACATCAGCTGTTCATAGTTTGCCAACTGCCCTCTTTTCTCCATGCCCACTTTTTCCTTTCATTTTAACATTATTTCTGCCCTTTTCTCCCTTGTTTTTTCTCTCCCACACACATTTCGTTCTGCAGAAATTCAAGCCTCTCTAGATATTATTGCCTCAAATTTTTGAAATAATTTCTCAACAGTTTTTTCACTCAGCCCTCTACTCCAGATTTCCCATTTCTGTTCAGCTTTGGATATATATTACTGTATTCACATTCAGAAGTGAGCTGTTACTTTTTATTCCATAGCAAATGTTTAGCTCTAACTCTAACCAAACACACCCAAACAAGCTAATTAAGAATTGTGCTGCATATGACAGGGCCCCTACACTGCTCCCTACTCCCTGAGCACAGGATATCTGTTCCCTTGACAAAATGTGTTCATTCGGAACACCCTGCAACGCCATCACACATAGACAACTTGAGTCGCAAATATATGAGGAATGTTAGGTATAATGCCATAATATAGTTCTTTAAATAAAAAATATTTTCATTTAATATATATGTGTATATAACTCATCAAATAATTTTACTTGTGGTGATGCGCATTTACTGACAGGTAAATTTCCCTCTCCACTTGTCAATAATTGTACTTACACCAAGATGTTAGCAGCAGATCCTTTAATTCCTGTAAGTTGCGAGGTGGGGCCTCCATGGATCGGATTTGTTTGTTCAGCACATCCCACAGATGCTCGATTGGATTGAGATCTGGGGAATTTGGAGGCCAGAACTAATGGTACACAAATCCAAATTGATCACACTTGTAACACAGCTAGTCATTCTATCAAAACCTGATCCCATGCTTTCATTACATTTATACACATTTTGAGTCCACATAATCATTGTTTCAAACACATTATTGTAATATGTAATGAGAACATTTGGGTTAATCACTGAAACACAACAGTATGATCTTTCAGTTTAGTACTTTTAACAATCAGTTCATTCAACTGTAAACAAACAGCAAACATATCACCCTTGTTGCTGAATGTAATACAGGCTATAGTTGCCACATTAGAAAATACACTTACATTACCTAACTTATGTAATTGAATCCATATTGTTTGTAATCTATCAGTGTGTTATCAAAAGGTGTGATGAAGTTATGAAACAGCCAGGTTTTGTGCAAGAACAGAGTTTGCTGCCAATACAGTAAATGTTCTCACTGTACCATATGACTGAATCTATACTATAGTTGACCTTTACAGATGAAGGATGAGTTACAGTAATATAGCAATCTCTACCATATCTGGTTCACTATTTTTGTTCGGACTCTTAAAAAATGGTTACGTAATGGTTTTTATACTGTACAAACTGTATATTCTATCTCCTTACACTAACCCTACCCCTAAACCTACCCATCACAGAAAACGTTCTGCATTTTTACATTTTCAAAAAAACTCATTCTGTATGATTTATAAGCTTGTTTCCTCATGGGGACCTCAATTTAGTCGCGAGTCCCCATGAGTCGGTGTGCATTCAGGTTGAAGTCCCCAGCGGGATAGCAAAACATGAACACACACACATACACAAAGTTCTATAGAAACTATGTCTATAGAATCAATATCTATAGAAATCTATAGGTGTACCAAATGATTAATTGATTAACCATTGAGTTCAGTAGGATTAAATAACAGACAAACTGAACGAGAAGCGATGCAAATCAAAAGTTTGATACTAAGAGCCTTATGAAAGGTTACTGTGAATGAAGCATTTACATAGATGAAACACTTATTTTGTGTAGTGAAAAGGATACTTTGTGATTTTGTATATTGTACTTACTGAAAATATGCTGAAATGTTTGAAAAAAGCACATTTTTGATGATCTGTTGTGATATTAGTAAGAGTTTTGAAAATTAACCAATTTCTTGTGAAAATTGCGCCAAAGCAATTAAAAAAAAATTTGTATAAAACTGTGATGCTAACAAATAGCATGTTGTTGGCAGCCTCCAGTTTTGAGGAACTCGATGTGGAAGCACATGTTGATGTTTCTATTGAATCTACTTCCCCCGCCAGCCCTGCATATGGGAATTTTTGGATGTAATGGCCTGCACCATGCACAGGTTGAACCTGATCTGGTCGTGTGAGAAGCGGGAAATTGCTTGTGGATGTTTAGATGAGCGCTTCCTAGCAGTCTACGAATGTCCTTCCCCTGTGAGCCTACCATTTCTTCCTGATCTTCATACCGAAGTCATACTCAGCCTGTATCTTAATTTTCCAACATTTGAGTTATTTGAATGTTGAGGGATTGTGCAAGCATGGGTATGTGAAGATGCCTCCTGTGCAGGAACCACTAATTGGTTATCTTTTACAGGGCGAGTTGTCTTCACTTAAGACTTTTGGGTAGAGTAGGATTAATGGAATTGTATAGGTACTTACAAATTCCTTCAATTCCATTTATTTCCTTTCCAACTATGGTTGGACCTTAAAGTAGGATTTTACTCTCCCATATAGCTGGTATCATACAAGTCTCAAGTGACCTATGCTCGTAAGAACCTGGACAAGTAGGGGCAGTCTGCCTGGGGGCCTCCCTTCTTGTTATTGCAGCACTTTAATTAAAGTCTTCGAGCCGGTCCCGGAGAAGGCTTGCAGACAGGGTTGAGCACTCTCCCCTATGACTTTAGGGTAAATAAGTAGAGCTTTTGCACCCCCCTTGGTAGTGGTAGATTGAAAGTTGTAGTTGAGTTACTCCCTTTGATAAGCTACTCCCTGGAGGCTTTGTCAAAGCATTGACATAGAATTGCTTTTTTGCTCTTTGGGCTTTTTGAGGTTCTTTACCTGCCCTGCAAGGGAGGTAGGAAGGTTGTAAAGGCTGGGACTTCCCTTGCAATAGAGCATAGAAGCTGAGACACCTTATTTGGCTAGAAATTGAGCTTATGGAGTGGCTCCACGAAACAGTCTACGAGTCGCATTTTTGCACCCTGGGGGTTGACGCCTTGACTCTAGCTGGTTGATCTGTAGAGTCAGTTTATACTATGCCCAATATGGTCTGTATATCTACAGTCTAGTGAGGCAGGCACTCCCTCAGCATGGCAGAGTAAGTATTGGTTCTCCATAGCATCTACTCCAGACACCGCATTGAAGTTCCACTTCGAAAGGGAACGTCTAGCTTACGACTGTAATAATGGTTCCCTAAGATGGGGAACGAGATGCAGCATATAATGATATAGATTTTTTTTAGGGTTTTTATAGGGTTTGCCTGGACGTCTCCTTCAGACAAAGGAGTTGATGACGTACTTTGCAGGTGCCCTCTTATACTCGCAGGAGCTCCACTCATGACGTCATAGACTGCCGTCGGCCAATAAAGATTGCTGTGTTGGGTACAAGAGGGCGTTCCCATAGTGTCAACTCCAGATGTCACGTCTCGTTCCCCTTCTCAGGGAACCATGGTTACAATCATAACCTAGAAGTTTTAGCATTTTGCAAACATTATGGGAACGTTACTTTTGAATGTTATCTGAACATTCTGAAACAAGTAGTAACATTTAAAAAAATGTTAGATAAACATCCAACTAAAAACGTTTCAGAAAAAGTGTTCCATGAATGCTATATAAATAATGTTTTTATGGTAACGTTTTGAGAATAACCAGATAACTTTGAACGAACATTGTAGTAACGTTACTGGAAGAACGTTTGTTCATAAATTGCCAGAACGTTAGCCAAAGTTCTGAGAATGTTCCCTGTTAGCTGGGCACACACTATAGTGGCCCTGAAAGTATTTTTCCTATACATTTTCTGCATGGCATTTTCTGCATTTGGCAGTCATACGCCTTAAATCAAACCAAACAGCTCTGACATAAATCAAAACATTACAACACTTAACTTGTTTGAATTGTGTCTCCCCATGGGGGCATCATGAACACACAACCATGTTGAACTAACATTAATTTTTTTTTTAAAAGAACTGACAATAAATAGTTATGTTCTTATGCACCATTAGAACTATGCAGTGTCCTGTTGGAGTTGTCCAGAGGTAGAAGTAGAATTCTAATGAAAAGTTGGAAATAAAGAAAAAAATCATGTTACTGGATATACACTCACCTAAAGGATTATTAGGAACACCTGTTCAATTTCTCATTAATGCAATTATCTAATCAACCAATCACTTGGCAGTTGCTTCAATGCATTTAGGGGTGTGGTCCTGGTCAAGACAATCTCCTGAACTCCAAACTGAATGTCAGAATGGGAAAGAAAGGTGATTTAAGCAATTTTGAGCGTGGCATGGTTGTTGGTGCCAGACGGGCCGGTCTGAGTATTTCACAATCTGCTCAGTTACTGGGATTTTCACGCACAACCATTTCTAGAGTTTACAAAGAATGGTGTGAAAAGGGAAAAACATCCAGTATGCGGCAGTCCTGTGGGCGAAAATGCCTTGTTGATGCTAGAGGTCAGAGGAGAATGGGCCGACTGATTCAAGCTGATAGAAGAGCAACTTTGACTGAAATAACCACTCGTTACAACCGAGGTATGCAGCAAAGCATTTGTGAAGCCACAACACGCACAACCTTGAGGCGGATGGGCTACAACAGCAGAAGACCCCACCGGGTACCACTCATCTCCACTACAAATAGGAAAAAGAGGCTACAATTTGCACGAGCTCACCAAAATTGGACAGTTGAAGACTGGAAAAATGTTGCCTGGTCTGATGAGTCTCGATTTCTGTTGAGACATTCAGATGGTAGAGTCAGAATTTGGCGTAAACAGAATGAGAACATGGATCCATCATGCCTTGTTACCACTGTGCAGGCTGGTGGTGGTGGTGTAATGGTGTGGGGGATGTTTTCTTGGCACACTTTAGGCCCCTTAGTGCCAATTGGGCATCGTTTAAATGCCACGGCCTACCTGAGCATTGTTTCTGACCATGTCCATCCCTTTATGACCACCATGTACCCATCCTCTGATGGCTACTTCCAGCAGGATAATGCACCATGTCACAAAGCTCGAATCATTTCAAATTGGTTTCTTGAACATGACAATGAGTTCACTGTACTAAAATGGCCCCCACAGTCACCAGATCTCAACCCAATAGAGCATCTTTGGGATGTGGTGGAACGGGAGCTTCGTGCCCTGGATGTGCATCCCACAAATCTCCATCAACTGCAAGATGCTATCCTATCAATATGGGCCAACATTTCTAAAGAATGCTTTCAGCACCTTGTTGAATCAATGCCACGTAGAATTAAGGCAGTTCTGAAGGCGAAAGGGGGTCAAACACAGTATTAGTATGGTGTTCCTAATAATCCTTTAGGTGAGTGTAAGTAACATATATATATATATATATATATATTTTTTTTTTTTTTTTTTAAATCTTTTTAATTAAAATATATTTTTTTTAAATTTCATTTTAAATTACGTTTTTTTGCTGTGGCTCAAAGTATTTACAAATCTAAAAAAAGACAAAGGTATCAGGCTGTGTACCTATAACATCTTATAATAAAAAGATGGGAATGAAATACCCATCCCATCCCAAATGATACAATCAGATCATACACAATGGTACAATATAAAAGAGTTTACAAGTGATTGATTATCTGCATTAAAAAAAGTTGTTTGAGAATGTAGGGGGAATGAGTTGATCATCTGCAAGGGCATTATGGCAGTGGGCACAGTATTGTAGGCCACAGTGATAATTGATGGAAACCACTCAATATAATGCAACACATATTACTGTATATAACTATGTTAACTGTGTCAGGTCAAACACAGAAAAAACTGCTATCGAGCATCCCAAAATCAAAGGGTGTACTCCTCTCTCTAATGGTCTCTTTATTTTTCTCTGTCAGACATACACATTCATTGCGTGACTGTGGTTTCACGCTCTGCTTTTGTCAGTTTGAGAGGTTGGTGAATGTCAGAGCCGTGTTACTGTGTTGTGTGAACTTAATCTCCCACAGCCAGACATGCGATAAAAGCCTGGACTGACATAGTCACATATGAATATATTAATGCCATATTAATACACACACACACACGTGCGTGCATGCACACACCTCTTATCTGTGTAACTTTTTTGCTGCTGTTTTAGACATCCTGACCTGATGTATTAGTAATGCTGAACCCATCTGTACAATTATAATGTGCTGAAGTAATGGGTTTGATGGGATTATGAGGAGTTCTGTCTTTGCAAGGTTACGCTGAAGGTGGCGTTCCTTCATCCAAACCACGATGTCTGAAACGCAGGCAGAGATATGAGTTAAGATGGTGGGGTTGTCAAGAAGGAACGACGGGTAGAACTGCATATCTTAGCAGTGATAGGTTTAGTGAGGTTGTGTAGTGTATATTGAGAGAAGGGGACCAAACACTGAACCCTGAGGCACCCCGGTGGTTACACATGCTACATGCAATATTTTGAATCCTGCAGAAACCCTTACACTGACTATAACTACCTATAAAACAAAGAGTTAAGTGACTGAAAGTGACGTGAAGGCTAAACCCATACTCGGAATTTGTCCTCTGCGTTTAACCAATCCAAGTTAGTGCACATACATTTGGAGCAGTGAGTGGTAAACACACACCCTGAGCAGTGGCCAGCCATTTGCTGGGTCGCCCGTGGAGCAACTGGGAGTTAAGTGTCTTTCTCAAGGGCACCTCAGTCGTGGGTATTGAAGGTGGAAGAGAGCACTGTTCACTTCCACTCCTACATTTTCCTGCCGGTATTCAGAAATGAACCCGCAACCTTTGGGTTACCAGTCTCTCTAACCATTAGGCCACAACTGCTCCAAATGTGAGTTTTCACAGAACAAGGTTTGCAATATGAGAGGAAAAAATGCTATGAAATGCATATGAGAAATGGCTACAGAGCAGAAGGGGTCACAATGAAAACACATAGTCTGCGTGAACATCAAGTGTGATTACTTTGTCACAGCTCAGTGTGCTACCATGTAAAAGTAGTACTACCATACAAAAAGTAGTAAAAACTAGTAGTAAAGCAACTAATTTTCGAAATTCCAATGTAAAAATAAAAAAAATAGCCAAATCAAATGTAAGCTAATTTGAGTAAAATTGTTTTAGTGACAATATTATTTGAAAAGATAATGTTTGTATTACCCTGACCCCCTGGTGGTTGACATATTACTGAAAAATGTGGTTTGCGGGTGATTGCTTAATGTGCGAAAACAAGGAGGCTCAAAAGTGGTTGAGTGACAGAAGAATAAGCCTCAATAAGCACATTTGAGCTTTCATTTACCATGTTTAATGTGCTCTGTGTATGTGGGTGATTCTATAATTGCAGGTTCATTTGGTGTCCAAAGTCATTATTCTTTTCTGCTTTTTTCAAATGGTTATATTTGTAATTATTCAAATAATTTGTTACTCATTGTCATGGATCACAAGATGTTACAGGCCATAACAATATAATATTTTCTGTAAAAACTGTCTTATATAGCTGAAAATCATGATTTCTTGTTGTCCGAAATAGTCAGTATATTTTTCCCATCATGTATCGTGTAATCAAAATATTTTGTTTTACTGTTTAATTACTTTTGATAATATTTCATTTAATCATTTTCTTAATTCTATGACATTAAATTGTTTAAAAATAACTTTTATCTTATAAAAATGGGTCCATAAATCTTGCGTCAGTTCTGTTACCGTACCATACTTTGCATTTAAATTGGTGGAATTATCTCCCACAACTATGTAAGATACAGGAAATGATGTCACTTTCCCTCACTGATAAGATCGGAAGCACTGAAAGGTATGTGTGCTTAGAAAATATTTTAATCTAAAAAGTTCTTACAGTTATTTTGTAAAACGTCACAATTATTACCATAATATCAAAAGGAAAACAGAATTTTTCACTGATCACACAGTGGGTTGTCTTTTAATCATGATTTCATTAGTGCCATGTGCTCTTAGCATGTATGCTAGCAAGTGGAGTTTTTTGCTAAAAAGTTTAAAATTGTCAATCCTGTTACCGTCAAACTCTGTTACCAATGTTATTTCTACACATTGCCTAATTTGTTTGTAACAGAGTTGACAAACAATACTATAAAGAAATTACTTTTTCGTTAAAAGTAAAAAAGGAAGTAACTTCTGTTTGGCAAGCACTGAATTATTAAAATTGAATATGTTTTCAATAAGAATACTGGAAAGAATTTCTGTTCTTTTTGAAATGCAAAATTTATCTCCAATTATAGAGTCACTCATGTGCATTGATCAATGTTTATAGTAAATAAAAGCCTAAATTAAAGTGATTGGGTCTCTTCGGAAGACTTAGATTAAATTGCTCGATTCATTTGGATTTCATTTAAGAACTTTTTGAAGCGTCAGTGGAGGGACAAATTTACTAACTTTAGGGTCAAAGTTTTTAGACAGCGACAAATAAATCTTAATGGAAACACACAGACACTCACAATGTTTTCTCTCTCTTCCAGAAAGAAACGTATTCTAAGCAGACACCTTTTGCTATGTTCTTCTATTTCTCGTACGGCCCATGAGGACAGGAAGTTGAACTCATTGCTGTTTCTGCGGTCAGGAAGAAGAATGCCAGACATTGTTCATGAACCACCGACACTAGAGGTTTAAGTTTCAGTGTTCCAGAGTTGATTGTTCTTTCTCCTCACTCTGTCTTTATCAAATTTGTACCGTTTTCTTACAGCGTGATGTTCCATTCACAAATGAAGGAGTGTGTGATCATTCTCATGGTGTACTCTCATCCGTCTTTCCCTCACACGCTCATTCGTAGCCCCTGCATCTCATCTTCATTACACCGTAAATCATTGTCCGCTATTGTGGTATCTGTGACAGACATTTCTGCCTCATTCTAAAAGAGATCAGCTGTCCAACTCAGCCTGAGGACTCTTTCTCAACAAACACCTTTCTGATATTCACTGTTTACCTATATATTACATCACAGACCATTCACAATGTCACAGGGATTTCCAATCTTAAATGAATAGGTCACCTTAAAATGAATATGCTCTCACTCACTAATTCGTTCATACTGTGCTGTTTTTTCTCTTTTTTTTTTTTTGTCTGAAAAAACGCCATACTGGATGGGTCAAAGCTTGTCCGTGAACACTTGATAGAAAATTGACTGTGCGTCTGCAATGATATTCACATGTATAAATATCTATATCTGCAATAGCATTTAGCAGCTCGTCACAGGATTTAGTTTATCATTAATGTATAATTCAGCATATGGTTCATTAAAAAATAACATTGGTTATTATTGATTTTCAGAGAACATCTTACAACCATAGGCTGCACAATTTTGTGGCATTTTTATTAAAATCCTTGGTTTGTTAGTGTGAGTGATGAGCATTGACGTGTCTGGAACAGTTGAGTGAGGTATTCAATTCAATTTATCAGTATGTTTAATTATATTATTACACTTCAGAGTTTTGGCTCAAAAAATAAAAATAAAATAACATAACAGTTTGCATCAAACTTTTGACTAAAAGCCAACTATTGAAATAGTGTTCAATCAATCACCAAACTACTTAGAGTTAGAGATTACTCTAAAATAAAGATAATTAATGGAATTATTTAACCTTATCTATATCATTTAAGGTCAACAGTTAGCATAGTACATAGTAAATATAACTTATTTTGCATAATTTTTAAGCTTTTAATAAAGCTTAGATATATCCCCCAGTGGGACTACAAATGCTTGGAAGATGAGTCTGGTTGCAAGATGCCTAAATTATATTGGTGGAGGGATGCCAAAACAGCTGATTGAAAGATTAGATGGGTTAACTCCTCCCAAAATTACGTTTAGGAACTTCACTTAAAGGGCCCTATCATACAATGATTTAGTTTCAGCCCAAAGCAGTTATTATTTTCACGTCTGAAAATGAGGTTTGTTCAGGCGCATTGTTGGCACGTTGCTATTTTGAGGCAACTGAAAACGACTGCGCCATTGACCAACAAAAACCTGGTCTAAAGTCAATAGCGCAGTATTTTTGTGTTATTTAAATGGAGCATTATTAATATGCACCTATAGGTGGGTGCACAAACATTTTTAAATATTGCAAATAAAAGGATTCCTCTCTGGAGAAGCGTTCAGTCTTTCCGCTCACAAATTCCGCCATGTAAATAGCGAATCCGCCATCGTGCAAGCGCAACTGGCTTTTAAAGGGAATGGGGGATGAGACTCTGATTGGTTTATTGCATGTTACGCCCAAAACACACCCATGACTCATTAAGAGACTAGGAACAGCCCTTTTGGACCATGTGCCTGGCACACCGATGGCTTTTTCCGTTGTTAAACTAGCAAAAGTTGATTCGGACACGCTCTAAGTGCACCTGCGCCATGCGCTTCAGACCATGCGCTCAGATCGTTAAAATAGGGCCCAAAGAATAAAAAAAACGTTTTGTAATTTAAATTACAAAAAAATTAAGTCAATGTAATGATCAACATTATTATGTCAACAGAACTCATCAAAATAATGTTTGCAACTTAAAAGGTTTAATTAAACCAATAAACTAGAATTTTTAACTTGCAACCATTTGCATTTATTTAACGTGGTAATAGGTCCCCTGAATTCCTTTCTTTCTAGATAGGCAGTAAAGTGTGCAGGATATATTAAAATTTAGCGCATGAATTCGGCAGGCATGTATCATGATACAGCCGGTCTCAGAGCCCTCCCCAGCTCTACAGCGCCCCACAGTTTTCCAATGTAAATCTGTGGTGAAAAATGGAACTGCAGCTCTAACTGAGAGCCATTGGGGCAGATTTCAGACTGCCCCACTTATTTTCACATTACCTCTTGAAAACTTGCTCCACACCGAGAAGATATCAGTCCGCTTCAGCTATGTTTCAGTAACTAGTTGGCATGTCTGTTCTTTCTATGTGTAATAGCATATCAAATTAATGAAAGTATAAATCTTTTAGCTTAAACGTGCTAACTTTTTTATCATACATTATCAACAAACTGTTTATCATAACTAGCTCTAAGACCCAGAATCTGCCCTGTACCTAAATGTACGGCCAGGAGCCGCTACTGCATAGCATCATCAAGAAGCAGCACATTAAAGCCAATAGGGGAAACCCAGACCCACACTCACTCCTGTGGGAGTTTTGTCGGTGAGGTAGGCCTACTCTTGTCTGGTGTATTAAGATTTTTCTTTGTCAGCTTCTTCGTCTGATGAAAGCCAGACTCCAGAAAACCACTTAAGAGACTGAACAAAAGGAGACAGGGAGAGAGAAATTGTGAGATAATGGGAGTTCTTGATAGAGGGGATAGGGTGACAATTTGTTAGATAAAGAGAGATTGGGGGATGTTGGGAGGCTGTGTTAGTATGGCGGCTCAGTGTCTTGTCTTCCTTAGCAGTGACACACACTCTGCTCTGAGCAGGATGTTAAACTTTAAATGTCTCCCGCTGTGATGTAACGGTGTGTCATGAAACAGAACCGACACAACTTGATCTGTACACACGCACACACATGCACACACACACACACACTAGCACACCCTATTCACATTGTCAGCCAACTTGCAATTGGCACATTTTAAGTAGCCATCCTTATGAACAGTATATTTATGTTCTTAGATATTCAAATATGAATATCAAACAGACATTAACCTATTACTTAAATATTATTAATCTACTATTAAACTGTATAACTGTATAATCCCAGCAAGCACAAAACATAAAAATGAAAAATTTAAAATCTTAAATTTATTTAATAACATACCTTCAAGGGATTATCTGTGTTTTATGTCTGTTTGGGTGGGTTTTGCACTTGTTGTTCAGTTTCCTGTATTTCAGTTTGTTTCCATGGTTTTCCATTGTTTTATTATCAGTTACACCTGTCATTCCTTTCATTGATTGGTTTGTCTGTGTATTTTAGCTATGTGTTTCTTTCAGTTCATTGTCTGTTCTCGTCATATTATAATCGGTTGTTCAGTTCATAGTTTTGTTCTGAGTTTTTTTATTAAATAAATCTATTAGATCCTTTCCCTCATCATTTTGCAACCGAATCTGACAGTACCATAATAAGTAGAACAAAAACGAAAATAATGTAACATAATAGAAACTAAATCTTTTCCAAATGATACTTTACACATATTTATAATATTAATTTTTACACATTATAAATTACAAATAAAACTATATAGCTACCTTTTAAATTTTAGGATGGATCCCTTGCATGAGATTGATTAAAATAAATAATACATCTAACAGTACTTCAGTCAAAACTATAGTATAGTACTAGAGTAAATTTTAGGATGGGGGTTCCTTACATGAGACTGATCATATTTGGGAGTCCGTGGCATTTGAAAGATTGAAACCCCCTGCTATAGATTACAACACCAGAGTTTCACATTTGATCATTATCTCTCTCTCTCCGTTATAGGGGGACCTATTATGCTTTTTTCAGCTTACCTTTCCTTTTGTGTGTAATATAGCTTTTCGCGCATGTAGATAATCTCCAAAGTTGCAAGTCCACATCAAAGGGAGTTCATCTCTCCAACAGAAAATAATTAGCCTGAGATGCCTCGTTTGTAGTCCTGCCATTATTTCGGTGACTTAGCTCTGTCACCATGCCACACATCTGCATAATACCTGCCTACTGGCTGTTTTGGCCCGCCCTCAAAGAACAATATGGTAAGTGATTTCTCTATTTCGAGGAGACACATTTTTTTGTTTTTACAGAACTGAAACCTGATCATGGTAATGGGTCTTAAATTTTGGAACACACTCTAAGCGGTTGACCAATCACAACAGACTGGGACAGCTGACCAATCAGAGTAGACTGGGCTTTTCATAAGGGCGGACTTTAAAGAAAAAAGGAGCTAAAACGGAGTGTTTCAGACAGAGGGTGAAAAGAGGTGCTGCTACAATGTACAGTATGAGAAAAACAAAGTGTTTTTTGAACCTTAAATCATGTAAATGTATCACAACAGACCTCAAAAATGAACTTTTAAATGAACATAATATGAGCTCTTTAAAAATGCCAAACCTACACGACCAGGCTCTTGTTGAAATGTGGGCAATAAAGCTCAGTTGATCATCAAACACTACCCCCAGGTTCCTTGCTGTCCTGGTTGACTCCTGCTGTCCTCCTACCATCTCATCACATCTGTTTCATCCTCTTTACTCTCACATCTCTCTGTCCTCTTTGATTCCACTTAAGCAGATCGGGATTCATCCTCTCTGATGCATGTCTCCTAACATCAATCCATGCATCCCTCATCTGCTCCTGAGACCTCAGGAAGGGCAGGATGCATGATATCATACTGATCTCAGCATCGTATGACTATCAGTTGAGGTCATCTGTAAATATTGACATATTAGAGCAATGAAGGCATGTATTAGATCAGTGGTTCTCAGCTCGTTTTGTTTCAAGATTCAGATTTTACATTGGACATTTATTGTTTGCATTAAGTGACTGTACCAGATGGGTAGTTCACACAGAGGTCTTCTTGCATTCAGTCAACAGCTAGATAAAGCATGGAATCAAAAAGAATGGTATTTTAAAATACATTTTTAAAAGTTGAAAAGACACCAAACAGCAATGTTCCAAATGTCCGCCTAATGCATGTTAAAGTAGAAGAAAAATTAAAATTCGGGCATAATTTACTCATCCTTATGTTGTTCAAAACCTGTATGACTTTCTTTCTTCTGTGGAACAAGATATTTTGAAGAGTGTTGGTATTTAAAGGGGACCTATTATGCAAAATTCATTTTTATAAGGAGTTTGAACACAGATATGTGTCCACAGTGTGTGTAAACAGCCAGCCTATAATGGTAAAAATCCACCCAATACTTTTTTTATGATCCCCATCAATCATTATCAATCTCTCATAACTCGCTGTTTCACATTTCCCCCTACTCCTATGTAAGAGTAGGGAAGCCCCGCCCATGACTGTTGATGATCTTCCCTTTTAGCATAGACACACCCGAGTGAGAAGCACAGAGACCGCCATTTCTGTTTACTCACTGTATCAGCTAGCTAGAGTATTACAATGTCTGCGTTACAAATGTTCGGTTGTTGGATGTACCAACGAACATACGAGTCTCCATAGACTCCCGGCATCCAAGCCACTGAGGACACAGTGGTTGAATTTAATTTTTGAAGGAAATGTGCCAGAAGAATGTCGGTAAAATGTTATATATTTGCGTAAATCATTTTACAGTACAATGCTGAATTTGCGAATAAGTTGTTTCTGAAGGATGGGTCAATACCAACACACGAGTTTGGTCACCATTGACGTTCATTGTATTGACAAAACTGAGACATTTTTCAAAATATCTTTTTTTTTTTAACATACATTTTAGCTTACAGTGAATTTTTCTAAGCACTTTTCCCAAACTTTTTTTTTTACACCCCTTAGATGTAAATATTTTCTTAGTACCCCCTGAGATTTTAAAGTGCCCCTATTATGGCATTTGAAAGGTTCCTATTTTTGTCCCCAACAACAGGTTTACATGCATGCAAGGTCAAAAAACCCTTTCATTGTCTTATAATATGCATTTATTTTTACCCTATTTGCTCAATGACCCCCAAAGGATTCGCTCAATGATTCATTTTTCCAAACCCCTCCTTTATCTACTGTGATTGGTCAGATGACCCAGTCAGTTGTGATTGGTATACTGCGTGCAGCGCATGTCGGAAATGGAACACCTATCACCGAACTACGGGGGAGCTAGGGGGAGCTCCGCTCCCCTTAATAAGACATGGGCTCCCCTAAAAACGTGATTTGTGAAATTGTGGGGGGTCTCAAAAAATATTGACAATGTGTTACTTTGACGTGCAATTTCAGTTTTGTGTAATGTGATCATCGTGGATTATTATGTGTAAAATTGCAAAAATATCATTCATTCATGCATGACGGCGATTTAAACCTAATTTACTTCAATAAAGATAACTATACATGCTATTCTTGTCATGAGCATCAAGGTGTGGTGGCGCTACGGTGCAAATTCCACTCATGTTTAGTACGTTAACTCAAAGATTCGTAGAAAAAATATAAACGAATATCCACTTGGATCTCTGGACGAACAGCAAAGGAAGGTAAGGCATGTTATTCCCAATTATGTGTTGTGGCTGGGTTGTTATAGGTCTGCGTGACTCTCGATGTCTTAGGCCTAATTGAACGGAGGAATTATGGCATTCTTCCTCACAAGTAACTTTAACCGTTGTTCATGTGAACTCAAAGACAGCCGGATGCTTTGTTTATAGACTATTTTTTTTGGGTGGCTGTTTGCTGTTTGCTGTTTGATATTCTAGGTATTATCAACTGGCCAGAATTTTGAGACCGCAATAGACGTGATGGAGTATAATGCGTTAAGAGCTCGCTCAAGTACTGGGGAGCTAAACCATTTAGTGCTTTGTAAGTAATCAGCAAGATTTTAAAATGTATACAATGTTTAATAGGGAGCCAATGCAGTGTTGCCAGAACCGGGCTAATATGGTCATACTTCCTGGTTCTAGTAAGAACTCTAGCTGCTGCGTTTTGGACAAGCTGCAGTTTATTTATTAAGCGAGCAGGGCAACCACCCAGTAGAGCATTACAATAATCTAGCCTTGAGGTCATGAACGCATGAACTAACTGTTCAGCATTTTGCATTGAAAGCATGTGCCGTAATTTAGATATATTTTTAAGATGGTAGAATGCAGTTTTACAGATGCTAGAAACGTGGCTTTCAAATGAGAGATTGGTATCAAAGAGCACACCCAGGTTCCTAACTGACGACGAGGACTTGAACTGTGTAGTTCATCAATTATTAAATGAGGTTAATTCAGGCTTTACAGAAGAGAATAGTGTTGCTTTTAAGCTCAAATCAGTTCAATAACAGTGTTGATTTTGTAAATTCAGTGGAAAGAGTATAGCATGAAAGAGTTCCATGACCGCATAACTTTAACTAAACTGTGGACCACAAAACCTAACCCTAAAAAATGAGAGTGGAGACTGTATTTTTTGGGTGGCTGTTTGCTCTTTGACCTATCAATTCGTGTCGATAAAGTATAATAGGGTAAATCCTGTATAGTGACTTATCCTATATAGTGCTTGCATAAAGCAAGTAGTGCATACACTTGTAGCTGTTATGCATCTTTGTAAGTCCTTTTTTGAGGCACTTGCAAGCGCTCCCCCAATTTTATACAGTGTATGAACAGATATGGCATCAATTTTGCCTTACCAATTCGATCCAGAGTCCAATGAGGAAACGTCCAGAGTTGCTGATGAACCAGAAATTCAATCGCAAACACAACTGGAGCAGGACCTTTCTCAGTGGTAAGTGTCAATGTAGTTTTTGGCACTTCAAGCCGATTGAACATGCAGAATCAGAGTAAGAATGTCTGAGAAGTGACGTGCTGTAATCTGCTTAAAAGCCATTTGTTAGTTTAGTGTAACGCGTCACAGAAAAATTAATTGCCGAATTTATTTAGGTGCACGTGTGGGAACTGTATCAAAATGCCAAGCGAGACTGATAATGCGGGCAATATGCTAATATTTCGTCTTGACCTCACAACAAAACGGCTTGGTATTCGTTTTAAAAACGATTCGTTTAATTGACTCAGAGTCGACTCTTACTTTTGAGAGACAATAACTTTATATACGGTGCACTTTCAGATTTAAAACTTTGCAGGATGTTTTCATTCACTTAGAGCTATGTTACACACTTCATGAAAGGTAATTTTCAAAAATCCATAATAGGGTCCCTTTAAGGTAATATTTAAATTTAATATTAATTTAACATTACATTCACATGTTCATGGTTCTCTGGTATTGGTTAATGGTCACATGACATGCAAGTAAATATTGATACAGATAAAATATTGTTTTAACTCTAATTATAAAAATGAAAATATAAATATAATGCTGTAAAAAATGTTGTAAATTACAATTGTCCTGTAAAATAAAAGTATTTGATCATTATAATAATAATTTAAAAATATTAGTATTGTAACTTCAAATCCTCAAGTTTTTATTTTAACGGAATACTCTACTGAAATGCTGAACAGATATGTTGAAAATTTAGCAAATGTGAAAATAAAGTAAACCTAGCACACACTGCATTTCCAAAATGCACGTTAAACTCACTTTACAAAGATAGAGTTTATGAAAAGCAGCATTTCCTTTGAATCAAGGCACTCTGAGACACTGAAAACTGCATTTATTTAAATGTTGCTCTTCAGCGCAGTATGATATGATAATCAAACTAAGCTATGTTGCAATTTCAGTTTTATTTAAATTCATTGTGCAGCCACTTTTATTTATTTTCATTTTACATTCAATTTAATTATTAGCTTTTTGTATACCTGTAACCATTACACATTTTTGTTATAGGATCTTTGCCATGTTTTTGGCTTGAAACAACAATATAAAAATAAACACACACACACACATTCATATTCACTTGGCTTGGCTTGTGCCATCTGTCAACCTCCTGAGTTCCTGAAACGTGACTTTATGGAGGGATTATCTCTTCAGGCCGATGAGCGCTGCCAATCTCACAGTGCCAGCTCATGTACCCAGCACCCTTCCCATGTCTCAATCTCACCCTCAGTCATGCTCACACAGGTGCCACTTCAGGAGCCTCCTCTGTCCTCACTATATCTGCTTGTGTCAGCTGTGCCAACATCCATACCAGTCCGTGTGCCCATTCAACTGTATGGTGCCAGGTTCATACCTGCATTCGCGTTAATCCGGAGAGTGTTCAGATGCCAGCTCTTCTAGACACTAATCTGTGATCTCATGTGTGAAGGGTGTTCAGTGCACTGCCTGGGTAAACTGTGTAGAAAATGTCCACATCAAATTTCACCGAAAAAAACTAAAGTAGGAAATTAGAAAGTATATTTTACAGAGTAATGAAATTTTGGGAGAAAAAACCTGCTTAATGTTCACAATTCAATCTCAAATTTCTTAATGGTTTTACAAATAGCCTTCAACTACCAGTCAAACTTTTAGTATAATTAAGATTTTTAAAGTTTTTGAAAGAAGTCTCTTATATGCTCACCAAGACTGCATTTATTTGGTCGAAAAACAGTAAGAATGTGAAATATTATTACAATTTAAAATAACTGTTTTCTGTTTAACATATTTTAAAATGTAATTTATTCCTGTGATAGCAAAGCGGAATTTTCATCAGCCATTAGGCCTACTCCAGCATCAGTGTCACATGATTCTTTAGAAATCATTCTAATATGCTGATTTGGTATGTATAATTTTGGTGTGAGCATATATAATAATATATCTGTGAATTGATTATACATTTTATTTGTTGTATATTTAAATAACTTCTTGCCATTTCTGCAAAGCCATTGCATTATATCGTAAAGACAATAATTTATTTTGAATGTTAACTAGGGACTATGTTGTTGCAAGTTATGTAGTCAAGTCATGTCAAGTCTCTTTACACTTTATACAATGCTTTGCAGTAATAAACAGGAAAATAACATAATCAGTGATGCAAACTTCATCAAATATTACACAAATTCAAATTCTGCTGTAAAGCAGCTCTAAAAAGACAACAGTGTCATTATTCAGCTCAAGTCAGTGTTGAACTGTGTAGTTCATCAATTATTAAATGAGGTTAATTCAGGCTTTACAGAAGAGAATAGTGTTGCTTTTAAGCTCAAATCAGTTCAATAACAGTGTTGATTTTGTAAATTCAGTGGAAAGAGTATAGCATGAAAGAGTTCCATGACCGCATAACTTTAACTAAACTGTGGACCACAAAACCTAACCCTAAAAAATGAGAGTGGAGACTGTATTTGTGCACACTGGCTGCAGCAACAGGGTTACAGGGTTTTCTAATAATTGCGCCAACAGTTGTTGCCTTCTCACCAAGACCTATTGTCCTGTAGCCCATCCCAGCCTTGTGCAGGTCTACAATTTTATCCCTGATGTCCTTACACCGCTCTCTGGTCTTGGCCATTGTGGAGAGGTCGAAGTCTGTTTGATTGAGTGTGTGGACAGGTGTCTTTTATACAGGTGACGAGTTCAAACAGGTGCAGTTAATACAGGTAATGAGTGGAGAACAGGAGGGCTTCTTAAAGAAAAACTAATAGGTCTGTGAGAGCCGGAATTCTTACTGGTTGGTAGGTGATAAAATACTTATGTCATGCAATAAAATGCAAATTAATTACTTAAAAATCATACAATGTGATTTTCTGGATTTTTGTTTTAGATTCCGTCTCTCACAGTTGAAGTGTACCTATGATAAAAATTACAGACTTCTACATGCTTTGTAAGTAGGAAAACCTGCAAAATTGGCAGTCTATCAAATACTTGTTCTCCCCACTGTAATAGTTAACTAAAACTAATACCATAAAATACTTTAGTTACTTGAAATTAAACTGAATGAAGTACAATATACATTTTTTTTTTAATTTCAGCTAGCTGCCAAGGCAACATTTAGTTTTAGTTTATCTTGATGCACTACTAAAATAACCAAACCTGAAATAAAATGAATAAAAACTATATAGACATAAAAAAAACAATTAAACTTTAAATGATAAACAGAAAAACTTAAAGGGGTCCTATTATGCCCTTTTACGAAGTCTTGATTTTGTTTTTGGGGTGTACTAGAAAATGCTTTCATGCTTTATTGTACAAAAAAAAATATTTTTTTACATACTTTACATTATTACAGCATCTCTCTCCCCAGTATTGTTCGAACACTTTGTTAGTTCTGGTTTTGATGAAGCCGCTCCTTCCAAAATACGAAATGTGCTGTGATTGGTTAGCTAGCCCAGTGTGTTGTCATTGGCACCGCTTAGCGTGCGTTCGGGGAAATGTCACGCCCCTTAAGCAGGGCTCAGACTACAGGATTTTCAGGCCGATTTATGCTCGATTTACCCCTCCAGACAATCGGAGAAAAAATCGCGTTCAGGACTTCGGCCCAGATTATCTGGTAATGTGAGGCATTTCCAGATCAAATCTTAAACCTCCCGTTCAGCTCGCGGACACATCTTAATAATATCTTGTAGTGTGTGATGTGTAAAAATGTTCAAATTTTTGTTATTTTCTTATACATTTTAGATACGATGTTATACATCATTTAATCATATTTGTTGGAAACTATGGTGATACAAACAATAATTCACAAAACCAGGTTAATTTTCCTAAGGGGCGGTGAACAGCCTTACTAAATCGAGAGCTACAAAAAGCTTTCAAAATCTACAGTAAAAAGCTACAGCCTGCATTGTAGTTCTGGAAGCTGTTCTCCGTAAACGTGCAGCACACAGATAAACGCTGGGATTACTGTTTAGGAACAGTGTTTAAAATCAATTTAAACCACTGTAAGTTCATCAGCCTTAGGAAGGTCAAACAAATGAGTTTTGGAAACAGGGTGGGAAAAGTGTCTATTTGAAATAGTGACAACACTGTCTTCTCTAATGCAGCTCAACCAGGCTTCGCCACCCTTTTTGCGTATTCCATGGGCAGAGATTATTTAAATGAGTAACATTATGACTTCTGTAGTCCAAACGCCATTCGTTGTAGTTCTTGGAAAGTGGATTCTGTTAAATAAAATATCTCCCTTTGGAGTGGACTTTGAGCTTTGTAACCTTGCAGATCTTTTTTATGCTCAGCAACAGTACACACTAACTAAAGTTGAAAAAGTGAAAAAGCATAATAGGACCCCTTTAATGATCTCAGTGATACTAAAATAACTCTGGATAGCAATACACACCACAACAGGAAGCTCTGACAGAATGTATAGTAAAATAACCTCTAGTTGAGATGGGCTGAGAAGGTCTGTAAATGTAGGGTGTGACACTCACTCCGGAAGCACAGATACGAAAGACATAACCCTTGATTCAAAACACCAAAACCACAAAGACGCACAGCACTGGTGTTATTCTAACACCTTCAGAACAAACAGGAATGTTCAGAGGTGCTTCTAAAAAAGCACACTACCTCCTTTTTCTCTTTTACCTCTTCCACTCTTTCGGTTTTCTGTTTGAAGTGTTAAACCACTAAACAAGGTCATTGTGTTTGAACAGCGTTGACTTTTATTTCTTTTTAAAGTTTATCTGAGTTGACTATCACCATGTAGAAAAGGATGTACTTTAATAAAAGTTTTTTTATTCTAGCAAATCAACTACTTGACTGTTTCTATCGTCTCAAAATGTAAACTATATTATCACCAAGAGTTACATTAAAAGTTGGGTATATACAAGTACATTCAACTTATCTGCATACATACAGTACAGTCATGTAAAGCAATATTTACTATATAGCAAATCTCAGCTGTGTGAATGTATCATCACAAAACATAAACTTCTTATCGCCCAGCTCTTTATATTTAGATGTATAGGTATATCCAACTTTATCTGCATCTGCATAATATAGACCTACTCATGTAAAGCAATATATACCATATAGCAAATCTTAATTGTTTGATTGCTTGTATCATATATTATCGCCCAGTTCTAATCTTCTAAATGACTATATATATACACTATATTGGGACACCCCTCCAAATCATTGAATTCAGGTGTTCCAATCTCTTCCATGGCCAAATGTATATAAAATCAAGCACCTAGGCATGCAGACTGCTTCTACAAACAATTGTGAAAGAATGGGTCACTCTCAGGAGCTCAGTGAATTCAAGCGTGGTACCGTGATAGGTTGCCACCTGTGCAATAAGTCCATTCGTGAAATTTCCTCACTCCTAAATATTCTACGGTCAACTGTTAGTGGTATTATAACAAAGTGGAAGCAATTGGGAACAACAGCAACTTAGCCACGAAGTGGTAGGCCACATAAAATCACAGAGTGGGGTCAGCGCATGCTGAGGCGCACAGTGCGCAGAAGTTGCCAACTTTCTGCAGAGTCAATAGCTACAGACCTCCAAACTTCATGTGGCCTTCAGATTAGCTCAAGGACAGTGCGTAGAGAGCTTCATGGAATGGGTTTGGCCTTACATCACCAAGTGCAATGCAAAGCGTTGGATGCAGTGGTGTAAAGCACGCCGCCACTGGACTCTAGAGCAGTGGAGACGTGTTCTTTGGAATGACGAATCACGCTTCTCTGTCTGGCAATCCGATGGACAAGTCTGGGTTTGGCGGTTGCCAGGAGAACGATACTTGCCTCACTGCATTGTGCCAAGTGTAAAGTTTGGTGAAGGGCGGATTATGGTATGGGGTTGTTTTTCAGGGGTTGGGCTTGGCCCCTTAGTTCCAGTGAAAGGAACTCTTAATGCTTCAGCATACGAAGACATTTTGGACAATTTCATGCTCCCAACTTTGTGGGAGCAGTTTGGGGATGGCCCCTTCCTGTTCCAACATGACTGCGCACCAGTGCACAAATCAAGGTCCATAAAGACATGGATGAGCGAGTTTGGTGTGGAGGAACTTGACTGGCCTGCACAGAGTCCTGACCTCAACCTTATAGAACACTTTTGGGATGAATTAGAGCGGAGACTGCGAGCCAGGTCTTCTCGTCCAACATCTGTGCCTGACCTCACAAATGCGCTTCTAGAAGAATGGTCAAAAATTCCCATAAACACACTCCTAAACCTTGTGGAAAGCCTTCCCAGAAGAGTTGAAGCTGTTATAGCTGCAAAGGGTGGACCAACTCCATATTAAACCCTACGGATTAAGAATGGGATGTCATTAAAGTTCATGTGTATGTAAAGGCAGGCGTCCCAAAACTTTTGGCAATATAGTGTATAATTATATATATATATATATATATATATATATAATATAATTAACATGACATAATGTGTATTATGAAAACCGGCATACAAACAAATTTGATTCTGACTTAATATTTTTTGCTAAAAAGACACAAGAAAAAAGTACAGAGGCAAAATCTTTCTTTTTTATTGTAGACTGATTTAGTGATTTACTGACACCACACAAAGCAAAGCAAGAGTCATCGCTAAGAATTCAAAAGCATTCTCGGGTCTGAGACACAACAGGATTATTTCTACCACTTGCTTTGAGTTTCATCAGCTATGTAGTTAGATATTAATGCAAGTGTACTTGAGTCAGAAGATTTTGGGCCTCCAGGGACTATTCTGAAAGCGTTCATGCCCAATTTGACATGCAGGTCAGAAACTTAATCAACAGCCTATTGCATTAATCAGCATTGATTTTGTTTTATCTTCTGACTGGGAAGGTTCAAACCCCATTTAGCTTTCCAAAATGGTTGCTCAATGGACGCACGCAAAAGGTGTTTCTGTGACATTCCATGAATAGGATATTCTTTGGTGTTGCATTACTTTTTAGAGGCACAATTCAATGTTTGTTTGTTTGTTTATTTAAACTATAGTTAGAACTATTAAATATGTTAGACTATTATTACATAAAATTAATCTAGCATGAAAAGTAGGTTGTTTTAAACACATCAAAAACCATCCATTAAAATGTGATTTTTGGCCTGTGTTATTAGACCTTGACTTAAAGGGGTCATGACCTGAGAAGTCAAATTTTCCTTGATCTTTCAATATAAGAGGTCATTGTACTATAAATATATCCTGTAAGTTCCAGAACTCTTTGAACTTTTTAAAATTTTTAAAACTTTTATTGAAGCCAAGCTCAGAAAACAACTCGTTTCGGATTTTGTCACATTATTACGTCATAGTGTGACGTAAGACCGCCTCTGCAGAAGAAAATTATCATCTACTTCTACACCATTGCCTCTTCAGCCCCGCCCACTGATTCATGCATGTCATAGTAGTAAATACATGACGCAACCACATGATTACTCCAGCAACAAAACTAAAGAGATGCCTCTGAGGATTGCAAGACGTTTTGCAGTGTCAAGTTGTGGAAAAACACAGTCTTTGCGTTGCCAATCTTGTTATCCTAACATTAGCCTGGATGAACCTTATTTTTAACGAAGTTTCAGTCAGATTGTGTCAGTAAGACACTGTTCATTTGTTTGCTTAATTTTACTGTGGATTCGTTTTTAAACAAGACACAGTTCGACGCAGGCTTTTCAGAGAGACTGAAAATAAAAGATGATGCAGTGGCAACTACATTGGATCTGACAGCAATGTCGCAACACACAAGTGTGAGTAACAATGTTTTTACCATGTGTCACTATTGCTTTGTCTGTTACAGATCATTTGATATTAACTGAGTATTTGTATTGCAGCACTGCAGTCAAACTGAATTGTTGTGATTTGCTGTTCTTTCCTTTGCTTTGGCATTCATGGGGTAATGCGTTGGATTATAGGATATGGAAGAAAGCACATAGAGAATGCTGCTCTTGTTATTGTTTTGATATAAGCCATTCGTTATAATCCTGAATAAAAGCTTCAGTGAGCGCCATTTTCTGTTTCGTCATCAGTATGAGAATACAACGTATTTCAAGTCACACTTAAGATTAGGGTCCAGTTCTCACTATTAACTATGACTTTTGCCTCAATAAACTCCTAATTACTGCTTATTAATAATTAGTAATGTAGTTGTTAAGTTTAGGATTGGGTAGGATTAGGGGATGTAGAATATGGTCATGTAGAATAAGGCATTAATGTGCTTTATAAGTACTGATAAACAACAAATTTGCTAATAAGCAACTAGTTAATACCATAGACAGTGTGGTAATATGTCGAAATATGGACGTAGTGTCCGTGATGTCACCCGTAGGTTTCTGAAGAGCATTTTTGAAGCCTAAAGTGGGCCGTTACCATCTTGGCAGCGCGTCACTCCTGGATAACTGAATGGGCAAAGAGGCGGGATGTGGGTGGAGCTGAGGTGCCTGGTTGCTGAAACCACGCCCGCCTAGCTCGACCATAGTGGCAATCCACCTGTCACTCAAGTAGCCACGCCCTTAATTATGCAGAACTTTAAGGCTTAATATAATTTTAACGGATGAGTTATAAAAAATTCACCCCCCTCACAGTTGTCATAAAGGGCAAAATTAGCTGTATAGACCAAAACCACTTTTTGTACCAGGCTGTAAACATATTTTTTTCTCCTGTAAAATTGGGCATTTTAACATTGGGGAGATACAGATTTGACTCCCTTTTGGAGCCTGTCTCTAGCGGCCAGTTGATGAATTGCAGTTTAAGTCACTTCCATGTTGGCTTCAAGAGAGACCGCAGGAGGTTGCCGCTTGGTTAGCTTGGTTCTTGGTTAATACCAAGAATTGGACCCTAAACTAAAGTGTTACCGTATTTCATTTTATTTAAAACAGGACACTGCAAATGGCAATGTATAAGTTTTTATCTTTATCAAAAAGGATGAACATAGCCTATATAAGAATGACAATACGACAAACGATTGTACTTTCATTCATAATTCCGTTTACACAAAAAGCCGTAAGTCATCCTTTGTCACTTATATAACTGTGGTAACTCCAAGTACTTAAACTTTATTTGCCACAACCAAGACTTATAAAGCATCGGTCGGAAGTTTTCAAGATAGCTTGTGGGGCTGTTTAAAATTATTTTAATATGCAAAACTGTTACCCAATCGTAGCAGTGGGCATTTACTTCCAAGTCCCAATATTATATTCCTGCATTACCAGAGGCTGCAGTTTCAGGACCACAGTTCTAGGACTAGGACTCTAGTTTGTTTTTTGCGAAAGCACCACCTTGCTAATTCTACTCCAACAGAGGACACCTGATTAAAACTTCAAACAAACAGATGCAAAGACTAGGCCCATGGAAATGATTCATTTGTTATTATCTTTCAATCTTATTTTTACCATAAGAGCGGCCACAGCCATTTTATACTTGTGTGTGAGGCTTTCAGCAGTCTCCAGTTATTATTTAGCTGCAAAACAGTGTGTTTCAAAGAGAGGGTCAAAAACAGGATAGAAAATAACCTATTATAGGATGTTTTTTTTAACATTATAAGTGGACCTCAGAGAAAATAATAGAAGAAAAATAATAAGAAAATAAAAGAAAAATACAGTTCATGACCCTTTAAACGTCATCATTTTGACTTTAATAATCTGCTGAATTTATATGTAATTGTGTTACAAATATTTTGGTCCTTTATATTAGGTGTCTTTAACTACTATGTATGTACGACAAAAATAAATAAAAATAAAAAAACAAAAACATATTGTGTTTATGTTATGCAAACCCCTTTTGCTGCTATTGAGGTGGGATACGAGTAAGGTTAGGGACAGGTTTGGTGGTATGGTTAGGTTTAAGGGTGGGTTAAAATGAAAAGTCAGCAGTGTAATTATAGATGTAATTACAGATGTAGCATACAGGGTTTTTAATGCTTTTTAAATGTTAGTACATAGTAATTAAAGACACAATAAAAAGTGGGTCCAATATTTTTAATTATTGACTAATTTTGATATTAAGCTGACACTCATATTTTTTGACGACCATGTTACTGCACAATATTACAAAAATGTTGGCATTTTCCACTACTACACACTTAGTAAATAGTATAGTACTTCACTAGGAAGTATATGCTTTTACTGCAGCATATTCATTCAGTGCAGACCGTACCATATCTACCATTCACTGCCATTTGTATAGGTCTATAATTAATGTACAATCCATCGCTGTATATAACACCAGCACATGGAGAGCATCAATATACTGATGTGGATTGTGGATTAAATGTATAAATGTCCGTGAATGTTAGGTTTGATAGGGTGTGTGCTAACATGAGATCTGAGACCTAGTATAAATCAAATCCATGATTAATGTTTCATGGATTTGATATCTCTGTTGGTATCTCTGTTCATGTGTTTTTTTGTATTCATAGCCATTACTTTGCTACGGTGATGAGAAAGTCAAGTCACCTTCATTTATATAGCGTTTTTTACAATATAGATTGTTTCAAAGCAACCTTCACTTTTTACTTCTGGTGACTGCATTTAGACTTTAAAATTCATAAAAGTTGTGTTCATCTGTGATAATTATCTTGATGAAGAAAACGTAAGTATCATAAACTTTTGTTGATCACAGAGCTTGTTTTTTGCCATAATCCAAAAGCCTATAGGAAAATCCTATTGGGTTTTTCTTGAGGGAACCAGTGCGATGCTAACTGCCGGTTGGCCTACAAAGTGACGTCATACCTGCACCACTCTATAGGCAAGCACGTTTGAATACGTATGTGCGCACGCGCATAGTTTTTCTTTACAAAATGACCTCCAAATTACTTGTTTGGCATGCATAATACAGCGTTTTTAGTCAGAAAGTCACGTGAGTGAAACAGATGAATATAATTGCTGAACAACTTCTAAGCTTATGGTAGGTCTGTATTGAAAAATTAATATGTTGTTGTTAAAAATCAATTTGTCTTTGAGCTTTGAATAGGATTTTTGTGTGACTGTTCTGCTCTAGGGCTGCAACAAATAGTCGATAAAATCGATAATAATCGATAATGAAAATCATCGATAACGATTCTCATTATCGATTAGTCGGGTCTGCCCTCTGTATGCTAAGTTTCCACAAGTAGCGCCAAATTACAGCACTGAATAACGCATTTCTATGGACAAAATGTGAATCTAGAAATAGTGGAGTTGAAACAGAGTGAGCTGATGCAGGAAAGGTACATGATCCAAGTGCCCAAAACATGAGAATTGTTTATTTTAAGCTTCAAGCGAATGCATTAGCATTTAACATACCCTGTCATGAGCTTTGACATATGTGTGTGTGTGCGCGTCTGCGTCCTCAGCGCAAAACGTTCATTTTACAGGTTATATCCACTGATCTATATAGAGAACAGTAGTTATATCCTCATCTGTAAATGCTACTAATTCACGTGAGTATTTCCATTTTGCATGAAAGCGTGTTCTGACAGTCTGTGTTAAGCCTTGTTTATACTCGACGCGTTCGCACGAGCGCGAGGGTGAGCACGGCAAAAATGATGTCATCGCGGAGTAGGCGGTAGTGCTCGAGACCCCATTTCGCGTGGCGGTGTACAGCGCATTTTTTGTAACTTTCCGCGCGGCTCCGCATCCGAAGATGCACGAGTCCGAGGCGAATCTAGCCGAGCATGACATCTCATCACACCGGAACCCAGTTTGCATGTACAAATTAGTTGCTTATATTTACAAAATTAGCCTACAAAAGCAGAAATAAGCCCTTTTATTAAAATAAAGATCCATGTTTAATAAAAAAATTTCACGAAACTAAATGAAAATGTTTAGTGAAATTAGGAAACATTTAAGAGATCGTTAATTTAGTTGTATACATGTGTAAATACATTTTGATCTAATGTCCAAAGAAATAATATCAAGGTTTACTGAGTTTTACACGATTCTTTTGTAGTGTGGTTTTTGGTGAAGTGTACTTAAATAAATATCATCACCTGTGTACATTACTTCTTCTCACCATTGTTTCCTGATGGTTTATAGAACAATTACTCCGAGTCGTCCTCTGTCGTTTCAAAGAAAAGTACAACGCCGAGCGCGTCAAGTATAAACGGAGCCAGGCTAAAGTATAAACAAGGCTTTAAACTTTACTGAACGCGGCGGGGCGCGCATGCGCGTCAAACAGACAGAACGCAGTCGAGAGGGAGACAGTTAATATTCAGTGCAAAAACATTAATTTAGCTGAAATATCTGCTGTTGGACGCTAAATTTAGGTTTAAAAGTCAACATGTAATTCAAGTATTTTATAAGAGTACTAACTGTAAAGGGATAACAGCGTGTAATTTGAATATAGCTAAATGTAAGACGTTTCTACAGGATAAAGAAATGACAGTAACAGGTTACTGTGTCCAGAGCAAATGTGTGTGTGTGTGTTCCTGCAGAACATTCCTCTAATCTGGTAACACTGAGTTTGTGTTTTTTCTGTTTTTGTTTTTCTTTAATATCATTTTAATGTAGAGATTTAAACTGTCCTTTTGCTTAGTAACTTTTTTTTGTACATAACGTATAGCACAGATATACCCTTACGAAAATTAGCCATGGTTTTATTATAGTAAAACCATGTTTTTATTATAATAAAACCATGTTTTTGCCGTATTGATTACCATTTGTATAACCACAGAAATACCATATAGGTAAACTATGGATTTGAAGCAAAACAATGGTTAATTTGTGGTTACCATTGAATAACTACAATAACCCTGTTATTTATTTATTATTATTATTATTGTTTGTTTTATTTGATGTAAAACCATGGTTAATGTATGTAATAGTAGATATATTCACTATGTATGTTTTCATAGCACTCAGCTGACACGTTTGTTTGAAGGACAGCACTGGGCAGGATGTGGAATAGTGTGTTTTGTCAATAAAATAAAAAAAAGGGCTTTTATCCGATTAATCGAAAAAATAATCGACCAACTAATCGATTATCAAAATAATCGGTAGTTGCAGCCCTATTCTGCTCTATTCCTCTGCCTTGCCTCTCTCTCTCTCTCTCTCTCTCTCTCTCTCTCTCTCTCTCTCATATTTCTTTTTTTACAGGCTACCATTTCCACTAAATTAGTGCCCAGGGTTTTAATTGTAGTTTACAAAGACCATTTATTGGTTTACAAAGAGAGGTTGCATGTGCCTGTTTGTGTCTGTATGTTTGTGTTTAACAATTTTGGGCCTCACCCAGCCTTCCTGTGGTGGTTGATGTTTTCCACAGTATTCGTTATTTTTTCACCATATGAGTTGCTGCCTCTCACCATCCAGCCACTGTTTTTATAGTGAATTAGCACTTCAAACCCCAAAACCAGACTGTGTGAATATAAGCCTGGTGCTATAGTATTGCAGTATTGAGTCAAACCTTTGCAGTCAAACAGTGTGAAGACACTTCTGTATACTGTATTATGCTCATTTAAATTTGAAATTGCAACACATGTCAGGTAGGCCTATAGTTAGCCTATTTATAACTAATAAGATAAAATTTGTCAAGACAACCTTTGTAGATTTAAAACAGCTTAAAAAGTCAAAGTATATCATGGTATAACCACAGCAGTCAGAACGTCTGAAATTGTATTGCATGGATTTATTTTTTCTAAAATGAATGATAATATGGTATGTTTTTGTTAGCCAACCACATGACAAGACAATGGCCCAATGAGAACTATAGACACATGACTAGACCAACCAATGAGAACATGACACATAGACAAGGGAACCAATCAGAACAAGACACATGAAACTAGGGAAGCACATGACATGATCACATAAGGGCAAGGAGGTCACATGACAAGAATGACAAGAACCAGGAAACATGACAAAACAAAATTAGAAAATAAAAGACATGAAAACATAAACGTGAACCAAATCCCAAAACCAAACGTGACATATCCCCCCGTCAAAGAGTGGCTCCCGACACCCTAATGGAACACCCACCCAAAACCCCCAAAAAAGTCCAGGAGGGTGGAAGAGTGGAGGTGGACCAGGGGGAGGGATGGAGGGCCAGGCCCGTGAAGTGGAACTGGACTAGGATCGAGGAGCAGTGGCAGGCTTGGACTGTGGAGCAGTGGCGGGCCTGGAACGTGAAGCAGTGGCGGGCTTGGAACGTGGAGCAGTGACGGGCCTGGAACGTGGAGCAATGACGGGCCTGGGCCGTGGAGCATATGCGGGCCTGGGCCGTGGAGCACTGGAAGACCTGTGCCGTGGAGCACTGGAGGACCTGGGCCGTGGTGCAGTGGTGACCCTGAGCAGTGGAGCACTGGAGCACTGGAGGACCTGGGCTGTGGTGCAGTGGTGGACCTGGGCAGTGGAGCACTGGAGGACCTGGACCATGGTGCAGTGTAGGGCCAAGCTCCGCCTCCACTGGGGCTTGGTACCTGTAGTCCCCCCCAAAAAAAATCTCCAGGGGAAACTTGAACAGTGGCCATGGCGTGACGAGGCTCTGGCGTGGTGTCCGTGGCAGGACGAGGCTCTGGCGTGGCAGGACGAGGCTCTGGCGTGGTGGCCATGGCAGGACGAGGCTCTGGCGTGGCGGCCATCTCTGGACACTGGTCAGGGGCTGGAGCCATCACTGGATGCTGGTCAGGGGTTGGAGCCATCTCTGGACGCTGGTCAGGGGCTGGAGCCATCTCTGGAGGCTGGTCAGGGGCTGGAGCCATCTCTGGACGCTGGTCAGGGGCTGGAGCCATCTCTGGATGCTGGTCAGGGGCTGGAGCCATCTCTGGATGCTGGTCAGGGGCTGGAGCAATCTCTGGACGCTGGTCAGGGGCAGGAGTCGATGTGTGAGCTGCCCACACACACCACATCGCTGTGGCCACAATGGTCAGCACTGCACAGTCTGAAGATTCTGGCTCTGGAGCGGCGGGCATCTTGGTTCAAGACTCTGGAGCGGTGGCCATCTTGGTTCGAGACTCTGGAGTGGTGGCCATCTTGCTTCGAACCTCTGGAGCGGCGGCCATCTTGGGACGAGACACTGGAGCGGCGGCCATCATGTCTGAAGACAGGGGAGCAGCGGCCATCTTGGCCGGTGTAACATGAACAGACTCTGGCTTGGTAGGTACTGTGGGATTGTAGGACCCTTCCTCCACAATTCCCACAGTAAATGAGGAACCGCTCATTAATAAAGCAAAGTCAATGTACTCTGCAATGGTTCCAGGAATGTCACTTTCAGGCATTAAGTAATTCCAGTGATCATCAAGTCCATTACGAAAAATGCCCTTGAGGGCAACGTCATTGAAATCTACCTGGTGACAGAGTTCACAAAAGTCCTTGGTATAATCCTCAATGCGCCATTTGCCTTGACGAAGGCGAAGGAGGGCAACTGCTGGGTCCATTATTTACGGTCGAGTATTCTGTAACATAAGTCCACTGGAGGCATGTTGTAGTTGAACCCAAGTGCAGCATTTATTAAATACAGAACGTGAACAGGAAAACGATGAACATAAACTTGACTTGACTTGGCTTGGCTTGGCTTGGCATAGATTAGCATAGACTCGACAAGAACCATGAACTCACCAACAGTGGTACAGGGGATAATACTCAACAAACTGACAAGGCAAACATGAGGACTATATATACAGAGACTAGGGGAACACATGACTATGACAACCAATGAACAACCAGAACTCAACCACATGACAAGACAATGAACCAATAAGAACTATGGACACATGACTAGACCAACCAATGAGAACATGACACATAGACAAGGGAACCAATCAGAACAAGACACATGAAACTAGGGAAGCACATGACATGATCACATAAGGGCAAGGAGGTCACATGACAAGAACCAGGAAACATGACTAAGGCAAAATTACAAAATAAAAGACATATAAACAAAAATGTGAACCAAATCCCAAAACCAAACGTGACACTATTATAGAAACGGCTTCGATTTCTGTGACGTCGCAGCTGGAACAACAACATACATGATAATGATAATCTCAGGTACTGTTTATGTGCTTTATGTAATGTTAAAATAACTTAATGTGAGTTTGAATATCATTATCATCCACATTTCCCTCTTCGTGTGTCTCTCTGTCTAGCGGCCCATCTTTCCCTCTGTGCCCCATTCTTCACTCTCTTCCTGCCCTCCTAGAGGCCTCTGGGACCCTGGAGGTTAATTAATAGTTAATTAGATTTGTTGAGATTGATTAGTGATTTTGTCTTGCCGCTGTTGCTGCACATCATTGCCTCCTGCAGAGACATCATTAATGTGTCTTAACTCCGTAGGCTGTCTGATTACACACACACACACACACACACACACACACACACACACACACACACACACACACACACACACACACACACACACACACACACACTGCCCTTGGAGGGAAATGGCACTCTCAAGAACAAGCTCTCCAAAATATCCCAGAGGGAGAGAGAAATAAAGACAGATATTACGAAAGGGGAAAACAAGCAAAAGAGAAAGAGTGAAGATAGACAGTTACTCTAGTGAGCTGCCCATATAGGCAACGTTTTAAGGCATAGCAGGTGCGATTCAATAGCTGAATGAATAATTAAATAAACAAAATAATATATCTTACCCAATATTTTTGTGCTATGATGATTATTCCAACATTAATTTAGCAACATGCTAACGCCAACCTCTTTAAAAAACAACGTGCTTCACATGAAGCATGTTGATTGTATGACATACAGAATTGTTGCATATTGTAAAACATTACAGATCATTCCATTTTATTTAAGGCCCATTCACACTAAAAACAAAAACTAAAATGATAACTATACAGTATACTGTATAACTAAACAGTATCTATATTAGCGTCCACATCAGTGGACAACAATGTTCTGTTTTTTTCCAAGTGCGCTAAAGTTATTCCGTCTTGTGTTGGATGGATTTTGATTGGCTGTCAATAGGTATGTTTACAAACACAAATTTTCATCAATTGAATTGAATTCAAGTTCTGTTTGAATGAATGAACAACGGCATAAATAAACATAGCCAGCTAACAAATATATGTTCTGAGAACATTTTGTTAACATTGCTATTAGGTTATAAAAACATTATTTCTGAATGTTCTCTGAACATTCAAAACAGATGTTCAAAACAATTTTTCTTGGTTATGCGAACGTTAACCCTTAAATGCATGGATGTTTCGCCAATCATTATTACATATTTGGGTCTTTAGTGACCCGGAACTATTTCTAACAATGATGGATCTTTAACTGCTGCAATTGTATAAAACTCTCCTGATATTTTAAAAACAATGACAAAAGAATAAAATAAAACATATTTTGTTACTTTTTGGAACTTGGAAGGGATCAATTTAAGCAGATGTTTTTTTACATTCAGCATTTGGCTCATATTCGCCATCTCAATCATATCTATAATTTTCAATTTCTTCAAAATCAATATTTTGATCGCTGACAGCTATTTCACCAGATCCACCATCAGTGACGAATATTTGATTGCGATAAAATAATTGTTCTGCTGAGTTTTGCTAATGATACTTGATACTTTTTATGCCTGTGTTAATTATGAGTGAAATATCACATCATCATAGTGTATCAGACATCGCCACCTTTTGAGGAATAAAGGTGAATCTCATCAGAGATTCAATTATTGTTGCGCAGAAAAAATACTTATGCTATTACATTCCTCGGTCACTAGTGACCCTATACACTTTTTACAAAAAATAATAAGAAAACAGACATTATTTTATAATTTTATTTTTATTTTCTTGTTATATTGTTGATAATGAATAGATTGAGTAATACTAAGAAATTTGATGTCTAACTTAAAAAAATTAATGAGGGGGAGGGTAGTGAATGATGTTCCGGGTCAATAAAGACCCATGGTACACTGTAAAAAATATCACCTTGGTTTTACTCAAAAAAATTGAGGCAACTATTTGCATCAGACTTATTTTGAACTCATCTAATTTGTGTTTGACCAAATAGACTTTACATGTCTTCAACATGCACCCTTAAGTAATTTCAACTCAATTTTCCTCGTAAACACAACTCAAATACTTTGTGTAGCAGAAACATAATTCAACTGAGCACCAATTAAATTAGATGTAAAAATAACTCAGGATAAGTGCGATATATAATTATACAAAATATGTTTTTGCTACAAATCTAAATTAAGTGATCTACTCAAATTATCTAAGTAACAAACAAAGATTTATTTGTAAAAAATAATGATTACACTTACAGCCTCAATGATTAATTTTTATCAGTGTATGCATTTAAGGGTTAAATGAACATTCCATTTCTATCATTTTGCAAACATAATGGGAACGTTACTTCTGAAACTAGTAACAATCAAAAAATGTTAGGCGAACATCCAACTAAACGTTTCAGGTAAAAACACTCTATGAATGATGTATAAATAATGTTTTTGTGCTAAAATTTTTAAAACATTAATATAGACCAGATAACTTTAAACGAATAGTTTATTAATGTTACTGGATGAACGTCTGTTCATAATTTTGAGAGAACCTTGCCACAAGGTTAGCTAAAGTACTGAGAACGTTCCCTGTTAGCTGGGTATGCACGTTCGTATGACATATAACGTATGTAAACATATACATCACCGCACAGCACATTTGCACAAGGTATTTTTCAATTCAACTGGGAAAATAGTCTGATTCAAGCATTTACATGCTTATCCCTTTCCTGTTGATCGAATTGAGGTGTTTACATGAAGGGTTATCAATTCGATTATAAACAGATTATTTGGGTGAATGTAAACTTAGGTAATGTACATAGCAGTGCAGCTTATCTCTGTAGGGTGGCACTCACAAGCCTGTCTTTCAACTGTTTTAACACTTTTGAGGAAGGACAGCAACATGTCAACACCAAGAGCAAGTTAATCATTTACCCACTGTTTCAGAGAGCTTTCACTACACCTCGGATTGGTGAAATTGCAGGCTTCAATACAATTTTTAACAGTATCACACTACATGAGAAGTCACCCCTGCTGCCCTCGCACTTTTGGAGATGTGATGGTACCACAAGGCTTATTTTACCTTCACAGCTTCTCATAGGCTATGACACTTTTTAAAACTTATGAAAGGCCTCATTATCTTATTTAAGTTAAAGTTCAGTATGTACAATTTTGTAATCATTCAAATAACATTGACAGCCAATCAGAATCCACTCAAGCTTTTTATTCTAATTAAAAAAGTTTGACATGGCAATCTTTCATCAACATGCAATGACTTTGTCTGCCTCTGAAACAAATTTACCAATAACATTTCAAACATGTATATATTAATTAATATATAATACAAATTAATAATAACAATACAAATTAATACAATAATTACATAAATGAATGAATACAAATTAATAATAATAATTTTAAACATCCATTTGTAATTAGTACACGTTTTTTATATAGGGGAGACCGGGTATGGTTGTAACACTTTTTTCTTCAGCACCTAAAACTACCCTTTTTTTTTTAGCTACACGTCTGAAACATTTAGGCAAAGTACCCACATTTGTCTACTACAAATGGCAACAATTTAAATTTCTTCAACTATATTACAGACTTTGTGAGATGATGACAAATACAAATTGGTCTACTACTGGGGTAGGTTGTAACACATACTGGGGTAAGTTGTAACAGGTAGACAAAATGCACAAAAACTAAGGGTACTCCAAGTGATATGCCACAACAACAGTTTTATTTTAAATGAATGGCTGCAACAATAAAATATGTGTGAATATGGGGAGTGTATGTGCATATTGTGTGTGTTTGTGCATGCATGCGTGCGTTTGTTTGTGCATGTCTGTACGTGCACATTCATATGGGTGTGTGTGTGTGTGTGTGTGTGTGTGTGTGAGTGAGAGCAAATTAACATCAACATAGGCATTCTGTAGAATTATTAAAATCACAAAAATGTTCTTAGTTGTATGTAAGTGGATAGTTGTTTCAAAACACGTGTTACAACCTACCCCGCCACTGTCACTCATTGTTTAGCTAGCTGTATTAGCATGGTGCTTTGAAATTAGCAGGAGGTTGATACACCATTCTTTACTAGAGAAACTACACTTTGACCTGATATAACTCATACAACATTATCTACAACGGTAGAAGTACTAAACAAAATATCTTGTTATTTTTTTTTTTACTTTCTTACCTTTCTTACTTTTTTTTAATTCTTACAGAATTAGATTTTCTGCTGTAGCTTCAGGAGATATAGCAACACAGACTGGAAAACCTCCATGTGAGATCGTAAAGGAAGCCAGAGGAAACTGAAACTGCCATATGACTCCTATCTTATCTGTGATTCGTGGAATTGGTAGTGTTACAACTCTCCCAGTGTTACAACTATACCGGGGAGACTATTATTCTATTTATAAAACATACACAAATTCAGAAAATTATATTAGTAATATATATCTAAATGTATGATGACAGATATTCCTTATATATTTTTGGCTATTATAACAATAACTATAGCTATGTTTTAATATTTGTTCTAATCCTATGGGAATAGTGAAGTCCACACACACAACCATGGGCGACATTTGACTCTCAAGTTAGGGGGGGCAAGATTTTTTTTTTTTTTTTTTTGTAGGCCTACCTGCATCAGCAAAGTATTCGCAGAAATTAAGCAAACTGGTTTCATTTAGCTTGTTACTTGTTTATTTACCTTCTTTTTTATTTAAATAATTAATAATTTAGTAATTATTTTATTTAATAATTTATCCTACTTAATTTTGTTATCACGGGAAATTATGCGCTCAAAATGTAAATCATTGTTTGTCCATCATTTTCCGTGACCATAAAGAAAAATGCCACATCACAATATTGAAAATATTCGCATCTTAAACCATGAGGGCGGGCCAGTGGATATTATATCACAATGTGCAAACTTTGCGGGAGAGTTAAGCCGGTGAAGAAGTCTCAAACGCCAGTCAATTATTCACTACAGAAACTGAAAGTAAAAACGAACCGAGTTTATGGCAATCTGACGCTGCATTAACGGCGCATATTCTCTTAGAGACAATGAGAGATTAATCAAATTTATTTTCTTAATATTTCACTTGTGGCCCATTGTGAAAAATTTTTATTTTCGTGAATCGAGAAGTATTTCGTGTTAAACAAGTTTTTTTTTTTTTTTTTTTAAATGAGGAGTAAACTAATCTAACTAATCTTTATATCATTGCAGCGCTTCGTTTATGCGTTGATGCGCTGTGAAATATTGCGGGGCATATGAATTGTAATATTAATTTAATAATAAATGTAGCCTAATCATAATAATTTAATATGCCTTGCGTGTCCGTCCGCCACTCCACTGTGAAGGGCTAAACGGGGTCCACAGGCACGACATCAAGCGATTAATGTTTTATCCAAATCCACATGAATGGCTCATTCAGTGTTCACTAGCTTTTACTGCAATGTCCGAGTCTCTCCTGTCTCATGATGTTTCTCGTTGTGTTTTCAGTCGGCGCAAGCAAGAACAATTCTTTCACGCGATGTGGTGTTCATTGGCACAGTCAAGAATAACTTAAAGAGGTTGCCGTTTACTAGACTGTAGTGATGTGACGGTGAGGAAATTTTCCCACCGGTTAATCGACGTGTGCCAACACGTTAATACACCGGGAGGGAGGAGGGGGGTGACGTTGGAGTTTTCCCTCTTTTGCACCTCTTTTAAATCGTTAATTAAAGCGAAAGTAAAATGCATAAGACCGCACATGCATTCATAATGGTGCGGAGCAGATCGAGTGTTTTCAATTAATTCCTTTGGCACCATAAGGAATTAACTGAAAACGCTCAATCTGCTCGGCGCCAGTGGACACGCACCATCATGAATGGCCGTGCACATTTTACTTTCACTTTAGAATTAGGGTGGGTTCATTGTTATTCGTAATGAAAAACACAACAATAAAACAGTAAAATGACAAACTTTGACAAGCGCTTTTACATTTCGCGTTGAAACCAAATAATCCGTGTATCATTCATTCAGTCGGTTTTTGATTTAATATTGAAAGTAGAAAAATTAGAAAACAGCTCGTTTTTCATTTTTTCAGAAAAACGAAAAAACGAGATTTCGGCTTTATTTTTTGTTTTTCGTTCAGAGGTAGAAAAATGAATAAACAATTTGAATATTCGATTTCTACACATGGGCTGGAATTATACGTCCCTTTCTACTGATTGGTCAGCCGAAGATCTTCCTCAGTTCAGCACAGCAGAATAAAAGTCCTGCGCTGCTACAGCTGTACGGATTCTTAACGCGTTTATTGCAACTACATTTCATATTTTTCTCATCAAACAACCAGACTAACGAATGGCTCGACACAACCCGTACCGGGGCAGAGCCTAGACAGGGCTTTCTTCTGTGTAGATAAAAATCCACCTCTTTGCATCAGTTGGCAGGATATATGACGGCTGTCATAACCTATCTTGGTTAAGTAAATAAAATAAATAAATAAAATATATAAATATTTTAAACAATAATACAAAAAGGAAAGAATAATGCGTTGCAGTTAGACAACCGGAGAACAACAGAGATATTAAAATACATACTCTTTTATTTTATGATTTGTGCCTTGTGATTTATTAAAATTGATTATAATTGATATCTCAAAAGGATGCTTGTGCGCAGCGCAAGCTGCTGCACACTCGTACACATGACTGCAACACAAGATTTTCATTAAAGCCTGTAATAACTTGCCATTTCGGTTTGTTTCTCACCAGAGCGCTTGGAATATATGGCACGAGTTGCATATATGGATTATTTTACGACATACGTCACATGAGAGAGAAACACGCAAACGTTGCATTGTAACTGCATTTTATTATTAGCCTACATTCAGAAGTAGTGTAACGCACCGGTAAATAAAATACAACATTAACATTATTAACACTATTAACATGTAGGCTATGCGTATTCTACTTCCCCTCACTGTATGACAAATCCTTAAATTAATGGTATTCAGAAAACAACAAGAATGAAAAATATAAGTAGTCATATAATGAAAATATACATAGAAGCCTATATAAAAATATATTGTGCCATTTATTACAAACAACATTTATTTTAAACACCAAGCATAAATGAATTTATTTAAATTGAAACTGTATCGACGTTGGGCTCGTGCATCTCTCATTCGGTCCAAAGTTTCCATATTTGCAATGTAACATTTGGATGCTATTATAGCCTACTATTTATGTAAAGAAGGCTTCATACTTCAGTCGAGTCCCATAGGCATATAGGCCAAATCGGCATCTTCACATGCAGAGATATGAGTTTGAAATAACAGCAAGTACTGACTGACACAGCCTTAATATTGTACAATAGACAAATTAAATTAAGCAGAATAAATTTTTATATGTTTGGTTTTATTTTGATAATGAACAGGCTGCGATGTCAAGTTAGCAATGCCAGAACTGATATGTTATGTGAGCGTGAGGCGCCATCACTTGGATTTTTTCCTCATTCGAAACAGTAAAATGTTTATTTTATTTGCGTACATTCAAAATGACTACAAAATGTCATACCTTTGAAAAATTAACAAAACAACAGGATGCGCTGCTTTAGCGCGTCTCGGTCTCCTTGAACATCTTTCTGGCGCACACCACAAACATGAACTAAATACAGAGAATACTGGACGCGCCTACTTTAAAAAGTAAACATTTCGATTATTTGACTTTAAATGCATTATATAAGTCACTTTGGAATAAATCATGATAAAAAAACGTGACTTTACAGTCCGGAAAATACGGTAGGATATAGCAAATTATTTCGCGGACACTTTGCTGGTCCAAAATCGCTGGTCTATACAGAAGAAAGCCCTGTCTAGGCTCTGCCCCGGTACGGGTTGTGTCGAGCCATTCGTTAGTCTGGTTGTTTGATGAGAATGTTTTGCAATAAACGCGTTAAGAATCCGTACAGCTGTAGCAGCGCAGGACTTTTATTCTGCTGTGCTGAACTGAGGAAGAACTGATGACGGAATAGTTTGATCTTCGGCTGACCAATTAGCAGAAAGGGGCGTATAATTCCCGCCCACGTGTAGAAATCGAATATTCAAACTGTTTATTCATTTTTCTACCTCTGAACGAAAAACGAAAAATCAAGCCGAAATCTCGTTTTTTCGTTTTTCTAAAAAAAAAATGAAAAAACGAAAAACGAGCTGTTTTCTCATTTTTCTACTTTCAATATTAAATCAAAAAACGATTGAACGAATGATACACGGATTCCAAATCTTCAGCCATCACCTTGTCATTCAGCTCCTCGCTCTCCTGATGAATGAAATTGGACTCCTGCTGCTGGTCTGGGCTGCGACTCTCGTTCGGCTCAAACTGCGTGTTCAGTTTTTAATTGTAGTGTCGGTTCACTAACTGAACTAAATGATTTTTACTACTATAAAAAAAAAAAAAAAAAATCAAAACGACGGTGGGGGCGGTGCCGTGGCTGGTAAGAACACCGGTAGTAACACCGTCAACACCGACTATCGCAGCAAAGTACCTAGACTGTAGACTAGCGTGACTTTCTGAACAGTGAGTTTTTCTTGCTTATGCTCTGAACGGGCCATTCATGTGGATTTAGATCTCGCTCAGGACGCGCGCTGTCTGTGGAGGCCTGAGTAACCGCTCCAACTTGTGGCGAAGCTGACGGCTCACATCGGGAAACTCCATGACTACAATAAATATGAAGGGGCATCTGACCCCCACCCCCCCATGTCGCCCATCCACACAACTATAACAATAACGACACAGAGTCAGAGTCAAATCAGAACTGATTTATTTCCAGTTAATAATCGATAAAAACATTGACAGCCAATCAGAATCCAGCTGACTTTAAAGAGCTCAAGCATTAAAGAGGAAGACGACAAAACTGCAGTGTGCCCTTATAATAAAAATAATGTATTGGTGTGGACGATAATATAGTTATCATCCCATCCATCCATCTTTCTAGAGTTATATTCCAACTCATTTGCAAGGTCCGCTTCACACACACATTTGATTTGGCACAGGTTTTATGCTGGATGCCTTTTCCTGACACAACCTAGCACTGAGAGTGCTGGGAATATAGCTATCATCATTATAGTCATCTTTATAGGTATCATTCTTGGTGTGAACAGGCCTTTACACTGATGGAGGGCATAACGCTATATCTAGAGACCAGAATATCAGCTATAACCACCTAGAGAGCACCATAAACATGTTAGCAACTACACAGAACACCCTGTGATTTGGCAAGTAAAGCATCGGTTAAAATCAACCATTTTTTTCCCTGAGATTTCAGGCTTTATGGGCCATCTCTGGATACAGCCCTTGCAAGCGTCTCACTTATAGAACATTAAGAGCATGAGTATATCTGTCTGTTGCTGTTTACATCCTAACACACAAGGTCGAACCCGTTAGAGTAGAAACAGGTCGCACAGGTCTGTGTTTCTTCCTCTTGGCTGAATGCCCCAGTGCATCTGTCCACACTCACTATTGTGCTGCTTTCCGTCTACAGTCTCTGCAACATGTGAATAGACAGTCTCTCCCAGCGAGAGGCTCTGTTTCACCGCTCTCCTCTCTGTGATATGAGACCACCAGCTGTTTAACGCTGCTTATAAAGGAGGACTGCACTTTTTTATGGGCTAGTGGAGAGTGCTGGAATGGATCTGAGGAAGGTGTGTGTGTTAGAGAGAGAAAGAGAGAGAGAGAGAGGATCAAACTCTAATCTTTCTTGGCATTCTGTAGCTTGTTACACCCATCCATGTCCACACACACACATAGTAACACACTTACTCCCACATCACCATCACACAATGCTCTTCCCCCAGGCAGCGTATGTAAGGCATTATGGGTACGTTCCAGTTACCCAAAGTGGACTTCTCAGGCTATTAGGCCATTTTACACTCAGTACTAGGCAGCTGTTTGTGAATAAAAATTAATACAATGTTAACATGAAATCAGAATTCTGTTTATTATACTTAAGTCATTATACGATACCAATATTATACGTATTATATGTTTATTATACTGTGTATTATTAAATCAGAATACTGTTTACTTTCTTAATGCACATTCATATTTTGCATGATTTCATCAAAATGAAATGACTTTGCTTCTGAAATGGCTTTCCTTTAACATTTCAAAAATTACATATTGTAGAATGTAATTAATATATGTTCGTCATCAGGGAAATATATTGATAATATATTTAAAAAAATTATTATTACAGATATTACTTCTAATTTACTTTTACCTGTACTAAAGTGAATATTGAATTACAGTATATTTAAAAAATGTAAAGAATATATTGCAAGTTTGGAACATAAATTTCTTTTAATCATTCTTTTTATGGCACTAACATAAATCATAAATCATAAATTCATATATTATGGCAATATTCTCTACCGGTCAAAAGTGGAATAATCATGTAACATTCAGTTTGGTTTCAGTTTCGTTTTCCTGGACACTTGTAACTCATTGTTTCCTGTGTTTCCTTTCTGTTTCTTAACATGTTTTCACTGCATAGATACTCATTGTTTGATTGATTTGATTCACCTGTTGCTTGTTTAGCTGTTTGGTTTCTCTGTGTATACAGTATATAGCCTTCAGTTTGAGTTGTCTTTTGTCTGTTCTCATCTATGTTTGGCTGTGATACTCCTGTGTTCTTGTATTCGCCTGTGCTCCTGCGTGGTTTTGTTTTTCAGAATTGTTAATAAAAGTAATGGTAACACTTTATTTTAAGGTGATATTGTTACACTAGTTGCATGTACTTAGTGTAGTAATAACAGGAAATTATGCATAATTACAAGTAACTAACCCTTAACCAAGCCCTAACCCTAACCTTAACCCTATAGTAAATACATGTAGTTAATTAATTTTACTCAGTACTTGTTTGTGTAATTACACTGTAACAATGTCACCTTAAAATAAAGTGTAACCAAAGTAACTGCTGTGACTTACAGCATGCGCTACAGAAGAACGGACCTACCGAAATGAATCTAGCAGCAGTTCCCCTTCACCCAGAAGATCAACTTTATTATTGTATGATCTGGATGATGCCATGTCTCAAGGTCCAATCACCTCTGGTCCCTTCCAGTCTTAAGTCTCCGTCGCCCAGCTCCAAGTCTCCTTTGTCGCCTATCTCTTAATCTCCTTCATCACACCCAGCTCTAAGTCTCCATCTCCGATGGTCCTGCCCAGCCTCCCACTCCCTCCTCCTCTTCCATTGCCATTCATTTACCCTGCCTCAGCTCCCCCTTCAGTGGCTCCACCCAGCTGCTCGGATCCAACTTGTGTTTTCGGATTCCCAGCTCTGCCCTGGTGTGTTGATCCCCTGCCTTCACCTCAAGCCTCCAAGCCCTAGTCTCCACCTCAGTCCTCCGACCCATCGGCCCCGCCTTGGCTCCACGCTCCCCCGTCTCATCTGTGGTCTCTCATCCCTCAGGTGCCGCCAGGCTCCATCATCACTCTGGCTCCACATTTGTCAATTGTCACTCTGGCTTTGCCTCGAACTTCCGGGTCTCCGGCTACGCCTCCATCTCAGTCAGTCAGGTTCCTGGCTCCACTCTGGCTCCTCCCTCCATCGGTTCTGCCGTGGGTCACCATAATCCTGGCATTGTTCTGGGTCACTCTGGTCTCTCGTCTGCCTCAAATCCCCCTTGGTCTCAGCCACTGGCGGCTCCTCTTGCACTTGCTCCAATGTGCGTTACAAATCAAGATTTGTAAACGTTTTTTAAAAAAAGTTTCTTATGCTCACAAAGGCTACATTTATTTGATCAAAAATACAGTAAAAACAATAATATTGTGAAATATTATTCCAATTCAGAATAACTGTTTTATATTTGAATATATTTTAAAATGTAATTTATTCCTGTGATGGCAAAGCTGAATTTTCTGAAGCCATTACCCAAGTCTTCAGTGTCACATGAGCCTTCAGAAAAAATTCACAATTGTAAACATTTTTTACAATATGGGGAACCTAGAGATATGCCTGCTAGGTGCAGGAAGCAGAGCACACTGCGCAGGGACCCTGTGGATGTTAACTCAGCTTACATGTGTGATTTTTCCTGGAGTCTGCAACACGTCTCATAATAAAAAGCCTCAATCCAGAAAGCAGCCTGGCTGGCATGACTACTAGTGTGTTGGACAACTGCTTCACAGAGTACTGAGCCAAGACGAGAGAGCGAGCAGGGAATGGGGTCACTTGAGTTTGTTGCTTGCAGGATATCTATCAGCTCCACGTCTCCACCCCTAGAGCAGTGACGCTATTAGTTTACCTCCCTCAACCTCTACAGTCCCCCTCTTTCTCAGCACTCAAATCTTTTACCACATGGCTGAAAATCATTATAAAACCTAAGTGCTCATTTGACCCGATTCTTTTCAAAACAGACAGCATGTCTCCAAAGAATTTAATTTTCCATTCTAAGAAATGCTGAAGCACAGTTGTTTTGACATCTGACTAACCATGTTTATAAATTTGAACTTTGAAATTAAATTTTCATTTGAGGAAACAAAATTTTTTAAAATTTCATTTTCAGTATGAACAGCCCATGTAAACTTTATGGATATTTTTTATAGATATTTCCATTAAAAAATTAAATTATATTACTAATCGGTATTTGAAGTGCCAACTATAAAAATCAGTGGGTTTTGTTCATTTATTTTTTGTTAGTATTTGTTTTTTAGAGAAACATGTCCAATACACACTTTCGTTATTTTTATTTATCCATCATTAAATGGGCAGAATTTGTCCAAATTGATTAGTTTGACACCAAGTTTTATGACAAAGCATAAAGCAATTAATGCTGTTTATTTAAATAATTCTTCCTGACATTTCTCTTCAAATTTAATATCTCATGTATGGATTCCCAAATGTGAAACTCAATAATCATTTTAGAAATTGATGAATAATCCAAGAATCAACTGAGAAACCGGGATGGATATTAGGGAGCAATAATCAGATATTAGGGAGGAAAATACAGAAAGAGAAATCTTGTAATCAGCCTGTAGTCTGATTGTCACATCATCTGACATGTAGGCTATGAATTACTCAGAATTACTCAGTAAAATCAATATGATTCACTGTCTGCAATAACACTTCAGGCTGTTCTGTTCTCTAGCACTCCTTTCATACTTCAAACAAATACTGCAAGCAATTTAAAATGTTTTTAATGTGCACCAGAAATAATAGCTCTGTTTTATAATCTACTGTAGCCTATCTAGACAGTTCCCAATAGAAAAACTCATACAATACTTAATTTTGGCCAAAAGCTAAGCATTTAACGCAGTCCCAGAATGTATTTCCATGAGGAGTGAGAAGTGAAAAAATCCTTCAAGATGTTGTTTAATGTTGATTATAATGGCTCAATGGAAAACGTGCCTCTACCTGCAGTTTTGCACCAAAAACTTACCTATACATACAACTCACTGCAGTTTCCAGCTGAAACGAACACGGAGACAGTAGAACACTAAGAAATTGTATTCCTTTTCAAACAAATTATGATTACAGGGGGAGATTACCGATTAATTTTCACGTTGTTCCTTACACAATACTACAATATGACCTCAAAACACTTGTACCATAGTGCATGATTAATTAATACAGTTTCGACATTTGCATCACACAGCTTAATATGACTTTTCTGATAGCAAACTTGCTCGGTAACTCATTCGGTAAAGAATTGCACTGGCGATGCGGTGTGCTTGGGTACGAGTCCCGTGAAACACAGTTTACCATGTCATCGTCCAGCTCAGTTCAGTTCTCATCAAATAGTGTCAGTGCAGTCAGATCAATAATATTGTTGTATATTAAGTGTCCCCAACTAAGCAAGCCAGAGGCAACAGTAGCAAGGAACCCATACCCCATCAAGTGACAGAATGGAGAAAAAAACCTGGGAAAACCAGGCTCAGTCGGGGGGCCAGTTCTCCTTTGGCCAACGAACACGGTGTGATTATGACTCCAGGCTGCAAGTCAGAGGTCAGATTGTGGACTGGCATCATTCAAAATATTTCACCCAGTTACTTCGGATTCATCCCCAGTCAGCAAATTTCCTTTGGCATAGATCTGGCCCAGATAAACAGCTGAGATGTGGCCCAGATTAGATTGTGTTTGCCGGCCCAGATCTGGCCCACTTCTTTACCACAGCTCAGCCAAAGCAGTGCCATAACTAATAAGCGCCAAACAATACAATTTTATGTGGCCCTTATATGGAATTTTAGTATGGCTGAGTTTTGTTAAAATCTAATGGCCCTTATGTTGCCCACATGTGACTTTGAGTATTATGTAAAAGTCTTATTAACTCCATGGTAAATAAAACACTCAACAACAAAAATGTATTCAATAATTTACTTTTGACAAATGTCTAAATAATTACAGTTACTCAGAAACCATTTATATTAATATAAATTACATTCAAAGAGTCTAGACTAGTCTTGACTAGATTTTAAGTGTGTATTATGCTCAACTAGTAATGAGAGTTAAAGAAGAAAAAAAAACAAAAAACACAGTAACTTGCTAAAGATAACAAACAACAACTTCACAAGAAAGAGAAAGAAAGTCTCTAATAAATGTTGGAAGTGTGTTGCTGGGACTTGCATTGTTTCAACCGACTGCACCTGCAATAAAAAGTTACATTTAAATAATGTTATCAGCAATACAACCTGGAAGCTAGGCCTGCATGATTATGATTAAAATAAATGTTAAAGGGATAGTTCATCCAAAAATACAATTCTGTCATCATTTATTCACCCTCATGTTGGTCCAAACCTGTATGATTTTATTTCTTCTGATGAACACAAAAGATATTCTGAAGGATGTTGGTAATCAAACAGTTTTGTGTCTCCATTGAGTTTTATAGTATGAAAAAAATACATAAGTCAATGGGGGCTCATTCATCAGAATACAATTTATTTCTGAAAAAAAAAAAAAAAAAAGCAGAATTTTCATCAACCATTACTCCAGTCTTCAGTGTTACATCCCATCCCAGACATTAGAGGGACATTTTTTTATAAGGTATGACATTCCTCAAACGTTCTTTCAACTTAATTTTGATTTAAAATTCAACATTCCAAGAACATAAAAATGTCCAGTTTCATTCATGTTAGTAGAATGTTATTTAAAGGTTGTTAAAATATATCTTATCTAATATAATTTTTTTTTTTTTTTTTTTTTTTTTTTTTTAAATCCTCATGTCAAGAAAACTGGAGATTTTTTTTACAACCAACACTGAATATTTAGAGAACATTCTTATAACAAAATTCTGTTAGCTGGGATGATCCTTCAGAAATTATAATATGCTGATTTATTATCAATGTTGGAAACAGTTGGAAACCTGTGATATTTTTTTCAGGATTCATTGATGAATAAAAAGTATAATAATAAAAAGAACAGCATTTAATCAAAATAGAACAATTTTCTGGCGATATAAGTATTTATTGTCACTTTTTTTTAATCAATTTAATGAATCACTAGTTATGATTTTTTTTTTTTTTTTTCTTTTTTTGCGAAAAAAGGTTTAGTGCATCAAAATGTTTACCGATATCGCTGATGGAAATGCCAATTATAATTTTTTGCAAATGTCGACACAATCTTTTTCCGTTTAACTTTAGCGCATAAATGCTATGTCGATAATTCAAATGTCATGAAAACTAGTTTGGAAACACTTTTTGTTGAGAAAATAAATGTGGTGTCACATGACAGAATAATTATATACAGCGTCCACGCGTGGCGTTGCTCCCGTTAAAGCACCGTTTCCCTGTAGTTCAAAGGCGCACTAAATCTATTATATTCATATTATTCAATTGTATATTAAATTGTTTTATTACTATTGGTAAGAATAAGACGTGTTACCTCTCAAACATCATTCATCCTTATTTTTGTAAATTTTAGTTTTTTTTTTTTTACAATCTAATAAAATTGATTCTCTTGGAATATCTTTGTTTGGTTTGAATGATCTGACATGCGTCAAACCGCGACTGGCTGCATGTTCAAGGCTTACAGTAAAGATTGTTACTAAATGACCAACATTTTACTATACCAATCTTTTTATGGATTGTAAATGTTGCATACAGGACAGTTGAGCCGCTCTGTGTCCAAACCCATGAGCAGACAAACTGTCCCACTTCTCTATGATCTTATGATTAATATTTCATCATTTAGTAATAGGCCTATTATTCTGAAAATATGTAGGCCTACATTTCAATCTTCTCATTACTCTCTGCATTTTACAAATATTTGGGACACGAAAGATACGATAGCCTACTAATTTGCGATATAAGTTAAAGTATGTATGTTTTTTTTTTTTTTTTTTTAGCAATACAACAAAACTTGTGCGACAATGCAGGTTTTTTTTTTTTTTTTAGGGATGACGTCAGTACGCACACAATTTTATCAGTAAAAGGCCAATTGGATGGAAACAGGCTGGAGACGCATATTTTTTTTTTAACGCATATTCACTTTGTCGATAACAAAACAGTGGAAAAAGTGGAGGGAAACTTGGCTAGTGATGAATAAGATACATTTTTCCAAAAAAAGAAAAAAAATATATATATATATTGTAGCTACTGTTACAAAAGATGCTGTTCTTTTTAAACTTTTTATTCATCAAAAAATCCTGAAAAAGTATCACAGGTTTCAAAAAAATATTAAGCAGCTCAACTGTTTCCAACATTAATAATAAGTCAGCATGATTTTTAGTATATATATATATATATATATTTTTTTTTATTTATTTATTTATTTATTTTTTTTTACAATAAATCCTTAGACCTTTCTAATGATTCAAGTTTTCTGTAAAATATAAATATTTTTTATTATTAATTGTAATAGTAATATTTCTTATTTTGTTAAATATTTTTTTTAGCAATAATAATAATCATAATTATTAGTCATATTAATATATACACAAAATGTTATATACACACACTTTTCATTTGTTTAAAAAAAAAAAAAAAAAAAAAAAAAAAAAAAAAAAAATCGCAAATTGCCACAGTAAGATTCTGCTCCCTAGTAAAGACATCATTAAAGTAATCATTAAAAGTCATTGTGCTTTGAGCAAAAAATAAACAAATAAAATAAGGGGTAAATTACCTTTTTTGTGTAAGTGCAAACAAAACACTCAAGCCACTTCATAAAATTGAGGTTAAACCGTTGTTCTGAACATTAAGAAATGTACGGGTTTGGAACAACATGAGGGCGAGTAAATGACAGAATATTAATTTTTGGGTGAACCATCGCTTTAAGCTCATAGACGCGAACAAAAAGATGTCGTTCCCCTCAAAAGATCTCACGGCCACAACACACTCACGTTCCCAAAAATTACTATGTCGCGGCCACAACAAAACTAAAGCCGGGTGCACACTGTGTGATTTATAATAGTCCTTCACGATTGTTCCTTGTCAGGCTGTACGAACATGAGGATCTGTGCCGATGGCTGTCGTGTCAACGACGTCTTCACAGGGCATTGTCTAGTTGACATGGTCTCTACTGACATTTAGGGCTGGGTTGTGGTCGTGTCTAGGTGCAGGTCCACCATCTGAATCTGATTTGGATATGGACCGGATCCGGCTGACCTTGGGATAAGGATGAGACAGACAGACTAATATTAGCATAGATGCCATTCTTCTTAAGATGGAACAAGTACATTTGGTGTTATGGGAAGTGTTCCCAGTTCCGGTTGACCTACTTTATGCAGCCTAACAATCCTTTGACTTTATAGAATTTGAATTTATAGAAATGTGATAGTGTGTTGTGTGTATGTTAGGTTAAAGAGATGTGTTTTTAATGTAGATTTAAACTGACAAACAGGCACTAAACTGACACTAAATAGGAAAAGGATCTACCGCCCTGATATTCTAGGTTAGCTTGTCTAGCTTAGCAACAAGCTAACAAACTATATAATATGTAATCTTGTTTCTTGTTTGCTTTACATGAGTGCTATTTGTGTGATGGTTGGAACTGCAGCCAAGGTTGAGTGTTTCAAAACAGTCATTAATGACATTACAGTTCAGCTTTTGTAGATGCTTTATATGTAGACACCAAGGAAGCTCACTAGGTTTTGAACACAACTAATGTTTTTAAGTAGATCATTCTCTCTCTAAACGCATTCTTGCTCTAGAGTTTAAGATGATGTCTAAACAAAGATGTCTTATGTCAAATGGCAACATCTCAGATTTAAATGCTTGTTTCTAGATCTGTGGTTTCGACAAGACAAGGTTTAATCCATGAATTGGAAAGTGACAGATACACTATAAAGGTACCACAGTAGTGGCAGAAGTGGCGTGAATGTCTGGAAATCCATTTCGAAACTTTGCACAAGAGATTAGCAGCATAGCAAAGCAACCAGACAAAACATTTCACACATACCAACCACCACATTGAACAAGTACAATAGACATTAGTAACTTCACCCTATATCTATATCTATATCTTATTGTGAACAATTCATCTGTTTCATTAAAAAAAATATTTACCTTGTAATGTTTAATCAAAGGCCCTGTCCCAAATGGCACACTTCATATGCACTTACGGTCTTGTGGACTTTTAATGGCTGCCATGTGCGCAAGTCTGTTAAGTCCATGAGACCGTAGGGTGTCCCATTTGTAATTTTAGGTGTCAGAAGGGTACTTGTGAGTGCCCCCTTTGTGGTCGATGTGCGCCCTCGAAAGTTCAGACTCAGAGGAAGACTGCTAGTGTTTAGGGTGCATTTGGGACAGGGTCAAAATGTCATAACTGGACCTTCCAGTGAAAACGACATATTCAGGACTTCTCCAATCATTTAGTCCCAGCCCAGCCCAGCCCAGTAGTGAGACAGTAGCTCAGCTGAAAAACAGTAAAAACAATGCAGCTTTTCCAGTAACAAGCCAAATAGCAATGTAGCATGACAAAATGTTTTTTGTGCTGTTTATATTGCAAACACAGCCATGCAACCAAGCAAGAAACTAAAATGTGTCTTTCTCTAAAAGAGAAACTTTTTTTTCTAGGGGTTGATTTCCTTGAACTGTTTAAAACGATTCACAGATTCATCACTGATGAGTCCTCGAACATTTTCTTACCTTTTTTGTCATAGCAAAATAAATAGTGATATTAGCTACCGTATTTTTTATTAATTTGTAAATGAGAATGTTGTTTGGATTTAATTGTTTAGCATTTAAGTGTAATTTATGTGAACTGATACATTTAATTTACTGACTCTAAATTATATCCTCATTGTTTTTAATTTGATAATTCAATTTAAAAAAGCTTTAATGCAGTTAGCTAGCCTACATAGCTTGTAGTGTACCCAACTACTGTAGTTTAACTACTTTTAAATGATGAATAGCTTGTAGTTTGGTAAACTACAGTTTCAAAGTAGCTTCCCTGACACTGGTGAAGAGACTGATGTGATTTGTGACAGGCATTCCAATAGCCTGCTGCTGAAATCTGTGAGTACAGATTCTTACTGGGTCTGTCTATAAGTTTTAAGACATGCACAGTGCCAGGATGATGGCTCATAAAAGCATAAAAGCACAATGGAGATTGCTGATGTGGAAAGGGATTGTGGGTAAGCCTCTGTCATCAGTCAACTCCTAGCAGCCCAGCGCCAGCGCCTGGAGATGCAGAGTAGCTTTTTACTGCCCCCAAATTGCAAACTACTTAGTAGCACAAACACGCATAAAAGCAAAATACTTTTATCACAGGCCGCATAAAACAAGCCAGGCGCTGATGTGTAGAAGCATCATAGCCAGACACGTGATATGGCGTTTTTAGAGCAGCATAAAGGCTAATTAGCATCTAGAGTGTTTGTGACAATTCTTTCTGCCGAATTTGTCGTTCTCCTGGGAGAGTGTCTGGAAAGGGTTAAATCTGTCTAACATTCACATCTGGGAGCCATTTAAACATTCCACAAGGCTTACCACATGTTTTCAGATGGACAAGATCCCGCGAAAGGCTAGGCTGTCATAGGGGTTGATGGGCGGAGGAGGAGGAGAACGGAAAGCTAAAACTGAAACTACATAATGGTTTCTCCTCCGCACAGGTGGGTGGTGGGAGATATTGAAGTTTGATATAGAGATCGGTGGTGTGCATGTTTGTGATCTGTATGCTATCTCAAAGATATTATGAAGTCTTTCTGGTTTTCCTATGGCTTGCCTCTCTAACCACCTCCAGACTTTGCTCTGATAAAAATCTGTGCTGTACATTCAGACCCTTTCAGCTTTGAATCAAATGCAACATACTAGGGTGGAGCAACACTCTGGCCTGATCTATGCTTTTCCATTAGTCACACTTACTGTATATCTCGCTGGGAAAGATGTTATACACATATTTGCATTAAAAAGTTGGGAACAGTGGTGCTAGAACTAGTTAAGATCTGTGCTGGATGTGCTGGTTGTGATGCCAACATGTCGAAGACTTAGATTATGCATCTTAATTAGGCTTGGAATGCATTTGTTTGCATTTTGTTTTGTTATATAACCTGAACATGGGTTCACATTTACTAATAATTGTGTGGATTATTCGTATTTGTACACACAAATTCTCACAAAAATAATGGTCCTGACTCTCTGTGGTCATTAAAAATCCCAGGAGTAGGGGTGTAACCTTGGCATCATGGCCAAGTTTACCCAGTGGTCTCTGTCCATCATGGCCTCCTAATCATCCCGTATACTGATTGGCTTCATCACCCTGTCTCCTCTCCACCAATAAGCTGGTGTGTGGTGAGCATTCTGGCGCAATATGGCTGCCGTCGCATCATCCAGGTGGATGCTGAACATTGGTGGTGGTTGAGAAGATTCCCCCCTTCTATATGTAAAAGCGCTTTGAGTACCCAGAAAAGCACTATATAAATGTAACAAATTATTATTATGTATACGCACATGAATATGTAAAATCGTTGAGCAGTGCCAAGTGTACCATCCTCAAAACCAGTCCAAACACAAACAGCTTTTATACAGACCCAGATTTCAGACCTCTAGCATATAATCGTAGCCTATCTGCATTGTTGTTGTTTTTTTGCAAAGGAACCTCGCAGCTTGAGCTGTAATGCAACTTTTCCTAAGGTGCGACCACATTTGTGACCATAGACCACAAAACCAGTCATAAGTGTCAATTTTTTTTAAATTGAGATTTATACATCACATGGAAGCTGAATACATAAGCTTTCCATTGATATATAGTTTGTTAGGATAGGACAATATTTGGCCAAGATACAACTATTTGAAAATCTGGAATCTGAGAGTGCAAAAAAGTCTAAATATTGAGAAAAATCACTTTTAAAGTTGTCCAAATGAATCCTTAGCAACGCATATTACTACTACTACTACTACTACTACTAATAATAATAATAATAATACATTTTTTATATATTTACGGTAGGAAATTTACAAAATATCTTCATGGAACATGATCTTTACTTAATATCCTAATGATTTTTGGCATAAAAGAAAAATCGATAATTTTGACCCATACAATGTATTGTTGGCTATTGCCACAAATATACCCATGCAACTTATCACATTTAGTGTTCAGCTAATTTTTTTGCTGGCGAAATAGTTATTTCAATAGGAATATACGCAATTGTAAATTTCACGTGAGGGCAAAAGATTTCCACATTCAACGGTTCGCAACAGGTTCAAGTTGGTTATGCGGCATTGATTATGTAGTAAGTATAATAATATCAATATACTAGTAGTATACTTTCAATACTATTTCAATACTACTTGGGACTAAACAGGCCCACTTTTTAGTATATAAAAGTATACTTTTTAGCATACTTTAAGTGTAACAGTAGTAAACTTTGAGTACACAACTAAGTTTTTTGTTTGTACTGACTAAATAATAGGTATACCATGCCAGAGATTCTGGTTCGAATCCCGCTCGTTGCAGTGTGAGTAGAACCGGTGGGGTTACACTACAAGTATTTAACTAGTAAATATAATAATCCCTATAAGTTCCCTTGTACTATAGTTTCAGTAAAAATGAAAAATGTAGTTTTCTGGTCATCATAGAGTTCTCATATTGCTACTACGTCTATACTCCTGGTACCGGGAACAAATGACAGATAAAGGTGTGGGACGCGAGCAGTGGAATTGCCCAACTTCCTTTTTTTGCCTATATGAAAAAAGAAGGATGATGAAACTGCCTCTATGCCCAGTGTTCTAGAGTGGCGCCAGATGACAGAGTGGGACACGAATAGTGGAAATGCCCAAGATCTTCATCTATGCCCGCTACTTATAGGAAGCGCATCAATATTACCTCCATACTCCTAGTACTGAAACAGGCAACAGATGAAAAAGCTATGTGATTTGCACCATATTCACTCTTCCTCTGTACCGCCCATCCTGCACTAGGAAGGGCAACAGGTAGAAGAGTGGGATGTGAGAGCAATGAAGCCCAATCTCTACACCTGCAGCATCCATAACACAAGGGAAGCATATCCATATTACCTCCATAGCGCAAGCTTTCTGGAGAGACTAATAAGGGAGTAAATTGTATCAATCACTCTACCTCATACAACAACCTAGCTTTACTGCTAAGGAGACATAAGGATGCATAAGGATGCATATGATGCTTCCTGCTTAGCTACTGTTTGGACGCTCTTGCTTACTACTCCACGCTTTGCTCTATCGCTTTTTATATTTTATCTCCTAATTTTAACTACAGCAAATCAGCAAAGAGCTCAAACGATAAAGCTTGACAACAACGCTAAAACTAGAAACTGTTGAAAACTACAAAAAAGGGGAATTTTTATCCGACCAGTCTCCCACGTCAGCAGCCATCAGCTTACATTCCGGAGAAGGGAAAACACAGCTGCCTACACTCAAAAGGATAAAAAAGAAAATGTCTCTTCTAGTTCAAGAATCTTCTTGCTGCACAAACTGCCACAGACTTTTACAAAGGATTGCAGTTCTTGAAACAAAGCTACTTGTGGGACTACCAAACCAAACCAAACGGAACACACAACAGAGCTTCGTCATGGACGCCCTCAGCATACAGCCGGTGAGTCCCATGAATCTAGTACTCCGCAACAGGCTATACTAAGTGTAGAGAAACAAGTCATAACTGATCGACACACTAATCGATGGCACAAACAGGGAGCGAGACCTAAAGGCACTCGAGACATCAGATTGTCACGAGTATCACAGATTGCCGCAGTAGCATCCTCCACCCCCCTACCACACATCTTGAGAACAGATTTGAAGTTTTAATGAATATGGGTGAGGAATCCCCAAATGTGTTGAATGTGGGTGAGAAATCCCCAAATGTGATCGGACACAGATCAAATCAGACAGCAGCTAACACTTATGCTAACTGGTGCTCAAGGTCGAGCATACAGCGGCACTTAGCTCAGTGCAGCCGAGCCCAGGACTCTGATAGTGGGTGACTCCATAATCAGAAACATTAGTAGCAGGGATACAACTACGTGCTGTCTTCCACAAGCAACCGTTTCTGACATAAACAGGGAACTTAAGAACATTCTGATGAAACATAAGACTGCAAATCGACTAATCATTCATGTGGGGAAGAATGATATTCAGAAAGAGCAGTCAGAACTCCTTAAGAGGGAATTTAATGAACTTTTTGAAAAAAACTTAAAAGACTGAAAGTTCAGTCGTTCATCAGTGGACCACTTCCAGCAAGAGGAACAAATAGGTTCTCACGATTGCTTGGGCTTAATACATGTCTGCAAAAAAGCTGCAACATAAAGGGACTGAACTTCATCGACAACTTCAATCTTTTCTGGAGTCAGAGACAACTGTTTAAACAGGACGGCCTCCACCCAAACAAACTTGGTGCAAGAGTGCTAAAGGACAATATCTACTTCTCCCTCCATCACCCTTCAGCAATGTGTGTCAATCCACTCAACCTGAATGGCACACACACACACCTTTACAGAGTAGGAATGACCACAGGACTTCACTTCTGCATCTGAATGGACATGCGGTTGACACATCCCACAAGAACAATGATAACACCACGCAGCCACAACAACCACTTATCATGGACACATGCCCAGCTGAGCCCTGCCCACAGAGCTCACTACAGACAGACTGTGACGGACTAGAACTGCTCCAAGATTCAGCGCCCAAGGACGACTTTCTGGAAAACAGCCAGGGAAGCCAGGACAACATATTACAGCCTCCAGTAACACCAGAGCAACAGCCCCCCTCACCAGACATGTTATTCCTCTCTCCAGCATCACAGCTTCTGAGCTTCTCAGAGAAAATGGAGGAACTGGTGTATGCTGGAACCAGACTATCACACTCTATCGCTGCGAGCCCCAAAAAGCGGCGACCACCAAAGCCGATTGGGCCCAGTTCGTCCTCCCCCTCCTCCTGTGAGATTTCTTCGGTCACAACGCCAGGGCCCACACCCTCCTCCATCTGTTGTAGGTGAACCAAAAACAGCTGATACCAGCTCTCAATGATGTGTGTCGGGTCCCTGCTATGATAACAGTAACTTTATCAAATGTTTACAGAACAAGTGGGACCCAGTGTGCCTGTTGCTTTCTCTATTTCTGTTCTATTACGTGATAGAAAATCTAAGGCCTTCTCAAGCCGTATGGCAAACCCATCTAATCTGCTGCATGTTACATGTCAAACTAATATTACCATGGGGACAAAAAGTAAGACTGTTAAGTTATCACTTTTAAACATCCGCTCACTTAAAAATAAATCACTTCTAGTCAATGACTTAATAACCACAAACAACTTGGATTTTATGTTTCTAAATGAAACATGGCTAGAAGACAGCTGCTGTGCAACAGTCCTAAATGAAACAGCCCCACCTAACTTTACTTTTATGAGTGTCTGCAGAGCGGTTAGGAGAGGTGGAGGTGTAGCTGCTCTATTTAAAGATGTCTATCAATGTAAACAAGTGTCATTTGGAGATTACCTGTCTTTCGAATATCTGGGTATTGTGTTAAAAGGTGCGCCACGCATTCTAATTATTTACAGACCTCCGAAACACTCTCCAGCCTATGTTGAGGACTTTACAGAACTGTTATCAGCAATCTCTTCTGAGTTTGACTGTTTTACTATTGCTGGGGATTTTAACATTCACATTGACAATACTGAATCCAGTACAGCAAAAGATCTCATGACTGTTCTTAACACTTTTGATCTGACTCAGCATGTACATAGACCCACACACAATCGTGGACACACTCTAGATTTACTTATCAGTAAGGGTCTAAACATTTCATAGATTGTTATTAAGGATGTAGCACTGTCTGATCATTTCTGTCTTTTCTTTGATATTTTGATCTCTCCTGCCATTGAAGCTAGATTTGTCTCTGTCAGAAATACACTCACCTAAAGGATTATTAGGAACACCTGTTCAATTTCTCATTAATGCAATTATCTAATCAACCAATCACATGGCAGTTGCTTCAATGCATTTAGGGGTGTGGTCCTGGTCAAGACAATCTCCTGAACTCCAAACTGAATGTCAGAATGGGAAAGAAAGGTGATTTAAGCAATTTTGAGCGTGGCATGGTTGTTGGTGCCAGACGGGCCGGTCTGAGTATTTCACAATCTGCTCAGTTACTGGGATTTTCACGCACAACCATTTCTAGAGTTTACAAAGAATGGTGTGAAAAGGGAAAAACATCCAGTATGCGGCAGTCCTGTGGGCGAAAATGCCTTGTTGATGCTAGAGGTCAGAGGAGAATGGGCCGACTGATTCAAGCTGATAGAAGAGCAACTTTGACTGAAATAACCACTCGTTACAACCAAGGTATGCAGCAAAGCATTTGTGAAGCCACAACACGCACAACCTTGAGGCGGACGGGCTACAACAGCAGAAGACCCCACCGGGTACCACTCATCTCCACTACAAATAGGAAAAAGAGGCTACAATTTGCACGAGCTCACCAAAATTGGACAGTTGAAGACTGGAAAAATGTTGCCTGGTCTGATGAGTCTCGATTTCTGTTGAGACATTCAGATGGTAGAGTCAGAATTTGGCGTAAACAGAATGAGAACATGGATCCATCATGCCTTGTTACCACTGTGCAGGCTGGTGGTGGTGGTGTAATGGTGTGGGGGATGTTTTCTTGGCACACTTTAGGCCCCTTAGTGCCAATTGGGCATCGTTTAAATGCCACGGCCTACCTGAGCATTGTTTCTGACCATGTCCATCCCTTTATGACCACCATGTACCCATCCTCTGATGGCTACTTCCAGCAGGATAATGCACCATGTCACAAAGCTCGAATCATTTCAAATTGGTTTCTTGAACATGACAATGAGTTCACTGTACTAAAATGGCCCCCACAGTCACCAGATCTCAACCCAATAGAGCATCTTTGGGATGTGGTGGAACGGGAGCTTCGTGCCCTGGATGTGCATCCCACAAATCTCCATCAACTGCAAGATGCTATCCTATCAATATGGGCCAACATTTCTAAAGAATGCTTTCAGCACCTTGTTGAATCAATGCCACGTAGAATTAAGGCCATTCTGAAGGCGAAAGGGAGTCAAACACAGTATTAGTATGGTGTTCCTAATAATCCTTTAGGTGAGTGTAGATGCTTAAATGAGAACACTAGTTTTTATGAAGGCCATATCTCTGACACCAAGCATATCCGCAGACGCTGTTGATTTTCTTCTTGAATGCTTTAACGCAAAAGTCAAGAATGTAATTGGTGATATTGCTCCTGAGAGAGTCAGAAAAAAGAATGGCAGACCTAAAGCACCTTGGAGAAAGTGAAAGCAGTTCAAAGTATGAAAAGAAAATGCAGGAAAGCTGAGCACATGTGGCGGAAGACAAAACTTGTAGTCCATTATAACATCTATAAAGACAGCCTTCATGATTTCAATGTGGAACTAGGCACAGCTAGACAGACCTTCTTCTCAAATATTATAAACAGAAACATAAACACCCGCACTCTTTTTGCTACTGTAGAGAGACTAACAAACCCAAGTCACATTCCCAGTGAATTGCTCTCCGAAAGCAATAATATCAGAAAGGCAATCAGTATATCCTCGTGCTGTGCTGAGGTCAGACAGACTCGTCCACAATTTTAGAAGTTAGTCACTATGTCAGATTTCAAAGTAATTGACTAAAATTTTAGAAGAAACGGTACAGCACCTTAAAACATCAACCTGCGCTCTTGACACACTCCCCACTTCTTTTTTCAAAAGTGTGTTTAACTGTTTAGAGACAGATCTCCTAGAAGTGGTAAATTCCTCACTTCTTTCTAGGACTTTTCCAAACTCCCTGAAAAAGAACAATCTGGATAAGACCATATTGAGCAACTATAGACCAATCTCAAATCTTCCCTTCATAGGCAAGATCATTGAAAAAAAAAGTTGTTTTCAATCGGCTGAACAAATTCTTAAGCTCAAACGGATACTTTGACAATTCAATCTGGTTTCCGACCGCATCACAGCACAGAGACAGCGCTCATAAAGACAATAAATGATATTCGCCTCAATACTGATACAGGTAAATTATCAGTGCTGGTGCTACTCAACCTTAGTGTAGCATTTGACAGTGTCGATCACAACATACTTCTTGACAGGCTGGAAAACTGGGTTGGGCTTTCTGGGATAGTCCTTAAATGGTTCAGGTCATACTTAGAAGGGAGAGGTTATTATGTGAGTATAGGTGACCATAAGTCTGAGTGGACATCCATGACATGCGGAGTCCCACAAGGGTCAATTCTTGTGCCACTCCTATTCAACCTGTACATGCTCCCACTGAGCCAAATAATGAGAAAGAACCAAATTGCTTACCACAGCTATGCAGGCGACACCCAGATCTACGTACCCCTATCGCCTAACGACTACAGCCCCATTGACATTGACAGCTCAGGGGGCCAGGGCGGCCCACACAGCCCAGGGGGCCAGGGCGGCCCACACAGCCCAGGGGGCCAGGGCGGCCCACACAGCCCAGGGGGCCAGGGCGGCCCACACAGCCCAGGGGGCCAGGGCGGCCCACACAGCCCAGGGGGCCAGGGAGGCCCACACAGCCCAGGGGGCCAGGGAGGCCCACACAGCCCAGGGGGCCAGGGAGGCCCACACAGCCCAGGGGGCCAGGGAGGCCCACACAGCTCAGGGGGCCAGGGCGGCCCACACAGCTCAGGGGGCCAGGGCGGCCCACACAGCTCTGGACTCGAGACGGGAAGCAGAGTCCTCTCTGGACTCGTTGGACTCCGGTCGCGGGCTGGAGCCCTCTCTGGACGCTGGTCAGGGGCTGGAGCCATCTCTGGACGCTGGTCAGGGGCTGGAGCCATCTCTGGATGCTGGTCAGGGGCTGGCCACAGCAGAGCAAGGCACCTGGGCAGCGCGGGCAGAGCTAGATGCCTGGGTGGCGTGTCTGGGACGGCAGCAATCTCTGCGACGACCACCGGACTCGGGACCACCGGACTCGGGACCACCGGATTCGGATCCTCCTCAGCAGAGGTCTGGGACTCTGCTGGCTGTAGATGTTTTGGCTCTCCAAGATGGTGGATGTGCCAGACAAAGTCCCAGAATTCCAGATTCCCCAGCTTCTCCATCTCCCCCGGACTGAGAGGCATGTCTAGACAGATGTTGAACACCTCCTTAATCTCTGTCTCCGTGTAGACCATGTGATCCACCTCGATGAGGAACCTACAGGCGAAGTCCCTCACGTCAGCTCCCTGCTGATGGATGTAATGAGAGTTCACATATCTGGCTAGTCGAAGATAGTTGGAGGGTTCAGTGGGGGGAGATGGAAAAAGAAAGATACCCATCTTCTGCTGAATCCTCTATATGGCTGGATCGTTCTGTCACGGCTGCGAGTGCAGTGAAGAGGCGAGGACTCAAACACAAGAAGAAAGGGTGGTTTTAATTAAATGATAAAATAAAACAAACACAAACAAAACATCCACGAGGGGAAAATCAAACTTGAAATACTTAAACCCAAGGAACCGGAACAGGTGGCAAAACAGGGAACAGACGACATCCGACATAAGACAACGATCCAGCACAGGACTGCAGACACGAGGAGATTATAAAGGGTGACAAATCAGGCAGGAAATGAGGGAGAACGGGTGGGGCAAATTAACCAATGATCAGATAACAAGAAGGGCGGGGTGACAGAAGACAGGAGCACACATGACACAGAAATAACCAAAACACCTAAACAAGACAAGACAGACATGTGACAGCTAGGGGTCAAACAACTAAAAATCAAGTCAGGAATCTTGGTGTGATTTTGGAGTCAGACCTGAGTTTCAGTAGTCATGTAAAAGCAATAACTAAATCAGCTTAGTATCATCTCAAAAATATTGCAAGAATTAGATTCTTTGTTTCCAGACAAGACTTAGAGAAACTTGTTCATGCTTTCATCACCAGTAGGGTGGACTATTGTAATGGACTCCTCACTGGCCTTCCCAAAAAGACCATTAGACAGCTGCAGCTCATACAGAACGCTGCTGCCAGGATTCTGAGCAGAAGCAGAAAATATGACCATATCACACCAGTCCTCAGGTCTTTACACTGGCTTCCAGTTACATTTAGGATCGATTTTAAAGTATTATTACTGGTATATAAATCACTCAATAGTCTAGGACCTCAATACATTGCAGATATGCTCATAGAATATAAACAGATCACCCATTAGGATCACATCAGCTAGATATACCAAGGGTTCACTTAAAGCAAGGTGAGTCTGCTTTTAGCTATTATGCCAGCCGCAGCTGGAACCAGCTTCCAGAACAGATCAGGGGTGCGTTTCCCGTACAACAACGTAACTCACTGCTTAACTACCATAGTACGATGCATCGTTGAAGAAATCAACTAGCTAGTCACGACTGTTTCCCGAAACCATATTGTCGCAAATCTGTCGTTCAACCACATTGGTTAATGATGTCACGCAGGTGGTGGAGTAATAACTGCTTTTAAGGAATTAGTTTAAGATTGAATTCATGCTAGATTTTTTTGCTATAAATTATGGACATGGTATCTGAGGAGTAATTCTCATTTTTCTCAGTTATTTTGCTTTATTTCCAGATTCAATCATAAGCTCGTTCTTACGTAGGCTACCAGGGCACGTAGCATGTGCACTCTTCAAAAAAGGTGCTTTAAATCTCGACAAACTAAAAGACATAGGCTAAATTACATTTTTATGTATTCGAAACAAGAGATATGATCGTACTGAATGTCAGCTTGCTTATTTTGCTCAAGATAAGGATTTATTAAGTTCACATGTCATGCAAACAAGAAACTATGCTTCTAACCACAGGTCGAGAGCAGTCGTTCCAACCACACAAGTTTGCGATGCTGTTTGCGAATGTTCGTTCGAACTATGGTTTCGGGAAACACCGACTCGTTGAACTATGTTGATAACGACGGAACTTGCGACCATAGTTGGCTAACGATGCTTTTGGGAAACGCACCCCTGATGTGCTCCAGCAGTAGCCACTTTCAAATCCAGACTCAAAACACATCTGTTTAGCTATTCATTTACTGAATGAGCTCTGTGCTTTGTCCGAACTGCTTGCACTTTATTTTATATGTTATTTTATAAGTTTCTGGAAGAGAAATTGAGATCATGCAGCATGATTAAGAAGTTTCTGGAAAAGAAATTTAAACTGCATGGGTGATTAATCGGAGCGTGGACTGATATAGTCCAGCTCTGCCTGGCCGCTTTTAAGTGAAAGATCGGATCTGCTGGAGACGTCCGACAAATTATTTAGGCACTCCGAAAGAAATCCACAGAGAAAGAGACAACCAGTATGGGGAAGTCCCAGAGCAAGTGTAGAAATTAATTAAATACAAGAGACAAACATAAATTATTCTGAAATATTTTACCAGATGAGAAGTTTATCTATGTATCATCTTTTACTCTTTTAATTCCTTTTATAACTGTATCATCTTTGTATCTCTTTTAATTCCTTTTATAACTGTTTTAATTTTCCTTACTTTTATTTTGTGATTATTTTAATTCCCTTTTCTGTGTAAAGCACTTTGAATTACCATAGTGTATGAAATAATAGTGCTATATAAATAAACTTGCCTCGCCTCACCTTGCCTTGCATAAGACATAAGGTTAGAAGCCAAAAGAGGACACTAGGGGTTTGGCTTTCTTTGCCTCTCAGCCGAAGTAACTTCCCTCAGATCCTCTTTCGGTTTCTTACATGGTCGCCACCTCGAGCCCCAGGCAGTGACATTCTCCTTCTGACCCTGTCTCCAGCTAGGGCCAGCAACAGGTCAGAAGAGGGGGATATAGGACCACCTGCTTGGTGCAAGGTCTGTCGTACGGCAGATAATCCCTCGCCTAGATCGAGATCCTTTAACAAGTCGGCCTGGTAGGCTTGCAACACCGACATGGTGTGCAAAGCCCCACCAGCTTGGCCTTCCGCCACATAAGTCTTGCCAATATGTAGTGTGGCATGGCTTCGATGGCAATGCTGGAGCGTTCCATGAGGATGCCGCACTGGGAGAACGATAACTCACAAACTAATCTTCGATCCAGGGTGTCCTCATATACCCATGTTCAGGCAGCCCCTTCATGTTTAAACTGCCGAACACGAGCCAAGTATGGCTTCTCCTATAACCTCACCACCTCATTATGGAGATTGGGGAGAAGTGGAAGGCTCACTGGAGCGGTACGCATATGACCCGTGAGGAATCGCTCATCCAGTCTGCCCGGGCAGATGCCTCTTTTTCCGCCTACCAGTCTACCTTTAGTTTGGCCATGGTGCGGGTCATAACATCAACCGGCTCCCCATAGTCATGACATGTGATGGTTGAGAAAGGGATAAACCCATCTCAAGCTCCTCAGCTGACTCTACCTGTGAACCCCACGAATGCACTCGATCCTGGGACCCGATCCTGGCTGACTGAGCGTGCTCCGCACCAGCTCATGTGTATCGTCTGGTGTTATAAACCTTTCACATAGCGTGACACATCTCTTAAAACTGTTTGTCATGGTTTTTTTCCTCCTAACCACTAACGCACAGTGAGATTTTACACACACACACACACACACACACACACAAACAAACGGCTTCCTGAAAACAAAGAATCTGATGACGTTTTCTCCAGGCGTCCTTTTATAGCCTGCCGGCAAACCTGTGACATCACCTGACAGTGGTAGCCAATCAGTATTGGCATGTATCACATGTGCTTCAGACATCGGCTCACGCAAAGCGTTCCTATAGCGTCAACGTCATGACACAGTGTAGATTTCCACTTTGAAAGGGAGCTGAGGAAATGCATTATCACAGTCTGTACTGTAAAAAGTACTGATTTTACAAAGCAAATTATACAGAATATTTAAAAGGATTGATGCAACTAACCTGACAACTAACAAACTGTGGCAAATCTAGTGATTTAGTTTATCCTTGAATGTGCTTGTTGTATCAGGTTAGTACCTTTTAAATATGGATTTTGTTTCCAGGCAGACTCAAAATGTGCACCCGGAAGATACATTAATCCGGCCAATCAAACTGGAGCTTATAGTTTCTGTCATATTTGTTTTTAATACATACATCAGACAGTGCACTCTGTTGGTCTCTCTTGCTTGTAATGCAATCACAGATGGGATGTCACACTGATTGACGGCAAGGCAATGCAGGTTGGCGTCTGTCGGAATGGACTGATTAAGAGTGATATACTGTCTTCTCTTTCAGAGTCTGGAGAGTTTGTCCATTCTAGGAACAGAACAGTAAGCTGGGCAGGGCTCCTCTTGGGCACCATTCTGATTTCAGACTGTATGATCCATGATACTGATACATTATTTTTCCACTTGGCACCAACATGTTAGCTAAGATACCGAAAATGTTTTTCTTGGGAGGGTCACATCTCTGGCTGTGAGAAGCAGAAACGGCACTCTGTGGATGTTGATTGGGTGGGCTAATGTTACTCCCAAAATAGGTCTTGGCAGAGGCGTGGAGTCGAATCCATCCAACATGATATTAACAAGGGTGTTCAAAAACACCTGCTGTGATCATACCAGGTAACCAGTTGGAGAAACCAGGATTCACTTCCTGTTCCACAGTATTTACCCCCATACACTGACATACATAAGCGTTTTAAATGTGATACAAGGCTCATGCATTGTAATTATACTGTGACTTGCTTACCTTGTTGCCATGTCAGTCAACACAGAACTTCCTAATGAAAACTGGTCAACCTAGAAGCTTACCCTTGTGAAAAAGCAACTTTATCATTATAAATGTGTTATATATCTTGTTAGATAGAAAGTTGAAATATATATATGTTTAAAAATGAATGAAATTTTATTTATAAATTTCATTATTTCAACAACTTCTTCAGATGCAATTTTATTCTTATTTTATTCTTATTCTTATTATATATGATCTGGGAAATTAAAAATTATGATGACTTCCATGAACCCCATGTATTATGTGACATTTTGCTGACTTTACTAATGTCCATGCACAGTGTAATGTCCATGAATTTTTTTGTCCTTATTTTTGTGTGGGCCTGACTGTATCTATTACTGCAGAGATATTTTAGGTTGTATATCTCCACTGTTTAAATTCCAGCAGCGTGAATGGCAGGCACAGGGCTCTTTAAAGAGCTTATTTTTGTGTGGAAGACACTTTATAATGTGTGAAAAGGGGCTCATTTACAACATGTTAAATCTAGAACATAACATCCTTCACGTCTGTAGTTTCCATTACAGTCAGTGCATGAGTCAAAGTCAAATTTTAATCAAACAAAATTACACAATAATGCCAAATATGTAACAGGGCAATTAGTCCATGCAAGGTGACAGAGTAACTTTAGGGCAGTGGTAGCTCTGGTTCTGTGCAAGCAAGCACCATATATACGCACCATTGTTTTCTCTTTTTCTCTTTAAACTAATTTCGTGTTTTAAGCCAAAAAATTTGTCAGAACAACCCAGGTATTCTTGTATTTAGAAATGATGTCAGGCTATTCCACACCAGTGATTTATAATGCCATATCTTTTACATGGAAAATGATGGCAATTTGGAACACTGTTCAAAACCATTTTCCCATAATCTGATGTGAAACTGGATTTTTTATCAAAAAAAAAAAAAAAAAAGGACGAGGCATGATTTTATATGTTTATTTGAATCATGACCAGTGTGTGTTTCATACAAGAATAGATCCTGGTGGTTGGTGGGGAAGGGTTAAACATAGAGGGTTAAAAGTCCTAAAGGAGGGATTTCTTTTGGACATATATGCACACACTCACCGGCCACTATATTAGGTACACCTGTTCAACTGCTTGTTAACGCAAATATCTAATCAGCCAATCACATGGCATCAACTCAATGCATTTAGACATGTAGACATGATCAAGACGATCTGCTGAAGTTCAAACTGGGCATCAAAATGAGAAAGAAAGGTGATTTGAATGTGGCATGGTTGTTGGTTATGGTCTGAGTATTTCAGAAACTGCTAATCTACTGGGATTTTCATGCACAACCATCTCTAGGGTTTACAGAGAATGGTCAGAAAAGAGAAAATATCCAGTGAGCGGCAGTTTTGTGGATGAAATACCTTATTGATGCCAGACTGGTTTGAGCTGATAGAAAGGGAACAAAATAACCACTTGTTACCGAAGTCTGCAGAAGAGCGTCTCTGAATGCACAACACGTCGACTCTTGAAGCAGATGGGCTGCAGCAGCAGAAGACCACACCAGTGCCACTCCTGTCAGCTAACAACAGGAAACTGAGTCTACAATTCACACGGCTCATCAAAATTGTACAATAGAAGATTGGAAAAACATTTTCTGGTTTGAGTCTCGATTTCTGCTGCAACATTCAAATGATAGGGTCAGAATTTGGTGTAAACAACATGAAAGCACGAATCCATCCTGCCTTGTATCAGCAGTTCAGGCTGCTTGTGGTGTAATAGTGTGGGGGATATTTTCTTGGCACACTTTGGCCCCCTTAGTACCCATTGAGCATCGTTTTAACACCACAGCCTACGTGAGTATTGTTGCTGACCATGTCCATCCCTATGACTACCCATCTTTTGATGGCTACTTGCAGCAGGATTATGCGCCATATCACAAAACTCAAATAATCTCAAACTGGTTTCTTGAACATGACAATGAGTTCACTATACTTAAATGGCCTCCCCAGGCACAGTCACCAGATCTCAATCCAATAGAGCACCTTTGGGATGTGGTGGAATGGGAGATTCGCATCATATACTATATATATTTTGTGAGTACGAAAGTCATTAATTGGATAAAATATTTCAAATAATCTGAAAATTGCCTGAAATTGCTCTGAAATAGTTTTCCAAAGAATAACGCTGAACGTTATCATTATATTACTTAATGTCTACTATGCACTTACAACATTTGAAGAAGCCATGATATAGCTACAGTATCTCTATGACTGGGCTTCAGTTCATGAAAATCCGTCCTTCGGGTGAGACATTAAACTGAAGTCCTGACTCTCTGTGGTCCTTAACTTCTCCTAAAGAGTGTCTTAGCCAAATTCTCTCCATTGGTCCTTATCAATCATGGCCTCCTAATGATCTCAAACAAGCAAGAAAATTGCTAACCGCACACTAAATTCAGTCCAGACTAAAAAAGTCTAGCCATTTTTTTTCTAAACTGCATGGTGCAAAAAGTGCAAAGCACATGTGAAAAAGCTAGACAAGCACAAGCAGACATTTCAGAACATTGCTTTCATCAGTGCTCATTACAACATTACAACAAACATTCAATTAGGGACAATCAGCTGAATTCTGTTAGCAAGAGTAGAACTCCAAAAAGTGACAGTTAACATGTGCAGCACAGAATATTACAGATATACAACTGCAGCAAATGAAGATGCAAACAATACAAATATAACAAACATTACAAAGAAAACCCAAAAACAAGTGTTAATTCTTCATACAATTATAATGATAATAAATATATAAATAACCAAACAGCAGCCAAAAGGCCTCCCTTTGCAACAATTTCTTATCTCTATCTCCTCCTCTTCTATGAGGTAAAATCATCTCAATGCCCAGAAACCTCATGCCAGACAAAGAAAGTTTGGCAAACTTAAAGTGACGATAAATTGGAGATGTGTCATCCTGTGTTCTAATGACACTTGTGCGTAATGCCATCATATAGCAGCGAACATGAACAAATGATAATATAGATCACATATGTATGTACTCTTGCAAGTAATTGCCTAACCTTGCATGTTTTCAATGTACGAGGATGCGTAAATGATTTACATTTGACATATTTAGTGCAAGAGGTACAATTTGTATTGAAAATTACCCTGAGCATCAACAAGAATAGTCGGAGAAGAGATGTAAGTATCCGCATGAACAAGTTTATCCCCCAAACTAGAGCTCCTAGAAAAAACACAAAGTGGTTGATTGTTAAATACATTCAGTAACTGAGAATCCCTTTGAGTAATGTGCCAATGACTCTTAATAATCCTCATAATGTGATTATTCAATGGACTATGTGGATTTAAAGACACATAAGAAGCTCTTATTTCTTTTATTTGTAATCAAGTTGCTTTCCTCCTGTTCATGTAAAGTACGATCTTTCGCAAGTGCAGTATTAAGACAATATGTTTACTGTCAGTTAATATACAACTATCCAAAAAGTTGACATTAGTGGTATGTAAATTTGATGAAAGGTCTTAGATTGTTCATATATAGAGAGCTAATGCTTCAAAATCCCTTCAGAACCTTTGTAAATAAACAGTCATCAATATATCTCTTTAACAAAATAATACAAAAAAAACAAAAAACAAATATAAATTAGCATAATTCATGGTAGCCCCCATGGCCGTGGCCTCAATCTGTAAATAATATTGTTTTTTAAATAAAAAAAATTGTGAGTAGGCTACTGTTTCAGTGATTTCAGGCTTTTTTTTTTTTTTTTTTTTTTTACAATTTATTAAGTTATCATCAACACACAAATCAAGGAAATGTTTGGAATATTTGTATATAAAGAGGTAACATCCATAGTTGCTAATATAACATCCTGCTGAACATTTTCTATTGTTAATAAACATTGCAGAAAATCTGCTGTGTCTCTCAAATAGCTCGGAAGGGATGTGACTAAAGGCCTATGTATTTTAGGTGGAATGTAAAATACTTAATCCCCATCATTTGAATTGGCTCTATCACTCTCTCTCATGTCATCCATTCATTCATTCATTCATGAAGAAACTTAGAAAATGTAGTGGAAGTATAGTATATACCCTAATGCAGGGGCTTTCAATCTGGGGTCTAGAGAGAATGAGAATGTCAGGGGGTCTGTGTAGAAATAAATAAATTATCAAAATGAATTAAAAAAAAAATAAAAAAAAATAAAAATGTTGATTTAAATAACTAAACAATAAAACGTCGATTTAAATTACTAAATAAATAATAAAGAAATGATTAAAATAAATGAATAAATAAAACATCTAACAGGGCAGTATAGTGAGCAGTAAACTACTAATGTTTGTTAATATTATTATTAAAAGTTTTGATATGTTGTTGTATCAGAAGCACAGGCAGCCAGTGATAGAGACAGTCAAAGATGGAGATGAGAGAGTTAACGGGACTTTGAGGAAACGGGGCGGGTTCATTCACTCGTGTTGGGTTTCACAGACACACACACACAAACACACAGCACACATGACTCTCCAATGGCCGCTGCTTCATACGGGGTTCTGTCTCAACTCTTACTAAAACACATCTGAAGGTTCTCAATGACACGTTTATTGCTCTATTGTTGAGCAGACTGGGAAGTTTACTGCAGCATCGTCCTGACCAAACTGCGCGGCAGGAGTTGAGGCGGTGAGCGGCAGCGGGGGCGGAGTCAACAGGTTCAGGTATTTATTCAAGGTCTTCGTTTACTCTCTCACTTTTACCAAACAACTGCTGAGGATAACAAATGCTAGAGATGTTATATTTAGGGACCAAATAGGCACCATGAAACTGCGAGATAAGTTTTGCACGAACAGTCCCGATAGTGCTGAATAATAATATGGCTAGCGTCTCAAAGCCTATTGAACTACACCTAGACATCATTTTTGGGCATTTGCCGTTAATAATTGCGGTAGGTAGGTATGATCACTGTGTATCATAACTTTGAAATTATTTTATTAGGCTAGGCTACTTTAAAATGTTGATAGTTGTTGGACTGTCTTAGTTTTTGAACAAGCGTGGATTATATCCAAAGGTCTCTCATCATTTCACGTTTTTGACAGACAGGCTGTATCGCAAATGTTTATAGAACCTAAAATTTTGCGATATTTTTTATATGTTTAATATGCTCAGTTTATCTGAATTTATAGCCTATTCTATCTTCCATTTCTTATTTCCTTTCAGATTTTTAATTGCTGTAGTTTGGTAATGATACTAAACAAAGTGGTAGTAGCCTATTTTCATTTGTCATATGGAACTGAATGATAGTCATAGCTACTGTTTCCATATAATAGGAATAGTCAACTTACATAGTCAAAATACAGAGGTACCATGGACGTCTAATATACTACAATACTATGGTACTTTGTAGTAAATTAAATGAATACAGGATCTTTCTGTATTTTATTTATTTGTTTATTTATTTATTATGCCTACTTGGTTGAGTTACAGTGGTAACTAACTAGATTCCAGGTTTTTTTTTAATTTTTTTAATTTTTTTAAGCAATGACCACGATACACGCCCTTCAATAATCAAGGTGGTCATTTCGTATGAATTAGTAAAAATGTATTCATAGCAAACGTGATTTATATGAAAAAAACAAAGTGAGCATGAAGCTATCTCCAATCCTAAACCATCAGTTGAAAACAAATTAGATTGTAAATTCGCCAAAACATAATAGTTACTAATTGCCATGAGAGAGTTTTTCGTTGATTGATTCTTAAATGTTTACATTTGGTCCTCCCAAATATTTGGTTACATCCTTGATCGTCTCGCGTAGCCAGACCTTCAGAGTGACGGCAGAAGGTCTGGACTCTATTGCAGTTTTCATTGGTCGAGGACCGCCTGAGAGGAAGTTTGACTGACATGATGCAACGCAACTAATTATAAAGTTGATGTCCCTGCAATAACAGACCGGCATGCATCTATAAATTATTCATTCAAGAACGTTGTGCAAGTTTACTACAACAATGGAGCCGCAAATCTCACATACTTTTGAAAATCCAGCGTTGATCCTGGTAAGCGCTCATTGTCACAGTTGTATACACGACGGCGTTCTCCAAGAGGGAATTTGGCATCACGGAATTTGTTTCTAGGCGGACCGTTAAAGAACGCAACACACTCGTCTCACAGACATCCTGTAGAATTCAACCAATCAGAGGACGACTTTGAAACTCCTGAAGTGTTTCCAGATAAGTGTGCCATATGCATCAGACATTTAGCCAACGGTCCGTAGGCGTGACGTCTGAGGCTGAGACTACATCCTTGAGGAAGATTGTGTATTTGGCAATTGGCAAATTCAGTAACACTTTATTTTATAGTGTCCTTGTTACACATGTTACATGTAGTTACTATAGTAATAACTATAAATTATGCGTAATTACATGCAGCTAACCCTAAACCAAACCCCAATCCTAACATTAACCCTATAGTATGTACATGTAGTTAATTATTATTACACAGTACTTAAATGCATAATTACACTGTAACACGGACACCTTAAAATTGTCACAACTGGTTGTAAACCACATGCACGACGAGGAAGATGACAGTTCAAACAGTCTTTAATACATCCATAAGTAAATCCACACACTGGTAAACAAAGAAGCACAACCAGACACTAACGTACCGGACAAAGGTGAACTGAAAATACAGGACTTGAAGGCGCGGTATGTAGGATTGACATGGGGTATTGACAATGGGTACTGCAGTCCGAATTCAAAATATTGGAGAGAGTTGTTTCCCCCGCCCCCTCCTCCTCAGACTCGACGCTCACGCAGGTTTCCAGCTTGAGGACACGTAACAGGAGCAAACGCAATTGACAATGAAAGCCACACTGTAAGGTGATGAGTTGATTTATCTGCGTTTTAATATGCTCACATTCATAGAGATTTTTAGATGGATGCTAAGGCTTTTTAGGTCGGGTAGAACCTGCGGTATCTGACCTAGTTTGTTTGCTGGCTTCCATGGCTGCAATAAGATGTGTTTTCCGCCAACTGGCAACCTGTGGTGTCGAAATACTATTGGGTAAACCGGCAGCGTGCGGTATCGCACAGACCAAAACAAAAACAGACATTCCCGCACGGAACGCACATTTCAAAGTAGAATTACTGGCTGTAGCATTGTTTTTCTGAGAAACAAGTAGGTGAATTTAGAATGTTTCCTACATATCTGCAAGCATATTATGGTATTTTTATGCTTTAGTAAAGTGAAAAACTTACATACAGCACCTTTAAATACACAGACAAACGAGGTGATAGTGACAACACAGCTGAATGTAATGAAGAAATCAAATTAGTAACTATGGGAACTAGTGCAAACAGAAAACAAGTCCAAACAGGGTGATATCATGACAAAAATAAAGTGTAACCGCAAATTCTTAGTCAGGATGAACTATAGTCACATAATCCAAAAGGTCTGCCAATCAGAGATGTTGCTGTTACCATGGAAGCATGAATCATGATAAATCGAAATATATCCAGTACCAAGGCTGCTGAGAAAGTAACAGCCTAAGGATATAATGACCAAATACATTTTTGTACTGTCAAGGTTTTAATTTAATATACTTGTCCTATTAAGTCACAGCAGGTGAATTCTGAATACTGTGAAACACACAATGAAATGAAGCAGTTATTTTATAGACTTTTTTGGGTATGTGGGTCATGTAAACTTTTAATTACCTTGTAGGTAATTAAATCAAGGTCATAGTACACTCTTCTCACAATGTCCTGTTCATTGCTGGTGTTTGAGTTCAGACCTATCGTATTTACAGTTAAAACATTCCCTCGTTTCAGATAACTCTTGTATGTGCTGGTTGTTTTGGCCATGTTTTCAATGTCAAACAGCTGTTACGTATTGTGTGTTGATATACAACACTAATGCAAACAATGTTTAATACAACACACAGGTAACGGGAAACACGCCCCCCTGTGTTGTAATAGCAGCTATAATATTTCACTGTTTGTGTTCCGTTGTTGGACGTTCCAACATGACGCACATTCAGCTCTTTCTTCGTCTCCTGATGAGCATAGACCACTTGTTCTTCATCCACTTCTCTAACCAATGAATAAGACCAGTGTCAGGATGGGATGGAAAAAGCATTCTGGCATTAAGAACATGATAGTGACTCAACATCTCCTGGCTATTGACATTTAATTAGTATTTCAATTGCTCTGTTTTTTATTTCAGTTGTTTTTGCATGGTTTATGGACCAGATTGTTTTGCAAATGAAATCAGACATGCATCTGGTATGGTTGACTGTAACATGATAGAGCTTCTACTATTGTAGAAGTATAGAGTATAATTGCTTCATTTTGGACCTGATATACCTCATTATAGCTTTTAGAATGGACTTATTATATAACATAGCCACATTGTTCAAAGGAGCTTTTCTTTGCTCTTTGACTTTGTTGATTCATACATTATATTACATTATGTTGAGTATGTGTGTGGAGAGCTTTGTTTACTGTAACAAATCTATATATATGTTTATAGCTAGCTACTTGAATAATAACACGTGTTTTAATGGCACGGAGGCAGCGACACAATAAGTTCTAAGTTCTTTTGAACTTTCTATTCATCAAAGGATCCTGAAAAAGAATCTGCCTTGGCTTCCTCAAAAATATGATGCAGCACAACTGTTTTCAACATTGATAATAATAAGAAATGTTTTTTTGAGCAGCAAACCAGAATATTAGAATGATTTCTGAAGGCTCATGTGACACTGAAGACTGGAGTAATGGCTGCTGAAAAATCAGCTATATATATATATATATATATATATATAATATTATATAATATATATAATATATACACTCACCTAAAGGATTATTAGGAACACCATACTAATACTGTGTTTGACCCCCTTTCGCCTTCAGAACTGCCTTAATTCTACGTGGCATTGATTCAACAAGGTGCTGAAAGCATTCTTTAGAAATGTTGGCCCATATTGATAGGATAGCATCTTGCAGTTGATGGAGATTTGTGGGATGCACATCCAGGGCACGAAGCTCCCGTTCCACCACATCCCAAAGATGCTCTATTGGGTTGAGATCTGGTGACTGTGGGGGCCATTTTAGTACAGTGAACTCATTGTCATGTTCAAGAAACCAATTTGAAATGATTCGAGCTTTGTGACATGGTGCATTATCCTGCTGGAAGTAGCCATCAGAGGATGGGTACATGGTGGTCATAAAGGGATGGACATGGTCAGAAACAATGCTCAGGTAGGCCGTGGCATTTAAACGATGCCCAATTTGGCACTAAGGGGCCTAAAGTGTGCCAAGAAAACATCCCCCACACCATTACACCACCACCACCAGCCTGCACAGTGGTAACAAGGCATGATGGATCCATGTTCGCATTCTGTTTACGCCAAATTCTGACTCTACCATCTGAATGTCTCAACAGAAATCGAGACTCATCAGACCAGGCAACATTTTTCCAGTCTTCAACTGTCCAATTTTGGTGAGCTCGTGCAAATTGTAGCCTCTTTTTCCTATTTGTAGTGGAGATGAGTGGTACCCGGTGGGGTCTTCTGCTGTTGTAGCCCATCCGCCTCAAGGTTGTGCGTGTTGTGGCTTCACAAATGCTTTGCTGCATACCTCGGTTGTAACGAGTGGTTATTTCAGTCAAAGTTGCTCTTCTATCAGCTTGAATCAGTCGGCCCATTCTCCTCTGACCTCAAGCATCAACAAGGCATTTTCGCCCACAGGACTGCCGCATGCTGGATGTTTTTCCCTTTTCACACCATTCTTTGTAAACTCTAGAAATGGTTGTGCGTGAAAATCCCAGTAACTGAGCAGATTGTGAAATACTCAGACCGGCCCGTCTGGCACCAACAACCATGCCATGCTCAAAATTGCTTAAATCACCTTTCTTTCCCATTCTGACATTCAGTTTGGAGTTCAGGAGATTGTCTTGACCAGGACCACACCCCTAAATGCATTGAAGCAACTGCCATGTGATTGGTTGATTAGATAATTGCATTAATGAGAAATTGAACAGGTGTTCCTAATAATCCTTTAGGTGAGTGTATATATATATATATATATATATATACTGTATACAGTCTTACAATAACAGCCCGAAAACAGTCAAAAGAGACAAATCTAATTTATTTAGCACTTTTCTCAATTAACATTGTTTTAAAGCAGCTTTAAAGAAAATCATGATGTCAATGTTTATAATATCTTAATAGACTTTATAGTCGTATTTAGCAGATTAGAGCATTACATTTTGCAACAATAACATACTTCTATATCCAACATTATATAAAGAGCTGTGCGATAATATTTTAACTGAAAGCAACTTGCACTGGCATATCTTAAAATATGTCAGTGCCATTGTTTTGTCTCAAAATGCACACCAGTAGGCACGTTTATAAAATCTAGATGTCCTAATTAAACTAAGGCCTAATCCTGGCTTAATCTAAGACCTGTCTGTGAAACCAGGCCATAGTGTTTACACAATAATTTACAATAAACTTGTTGATTCAACAGTGATCCAGAGTATATTTTGGCTAGTAAATGGCTTTTCAGCATAATACCTTGCTGCTCTTCAGTGTATTGTATGTACACTGTGCACAGTAAGCAAATTTTTTGTATGCATGTATTGCATGTCCTACTAATAGAATGACCACCTATTTGCCAAAACAAGAGCATACTAAGGAACGCTGTATCTTGCAATGCAGCGTGCTCAGTTTGACGAACATGCAAACAATGCGGGATGCACAAATTTTTGCAAGATGGGTGTTCAAACTGTGTGGTAAAAGCTGGTAATACTATAGTGATTTTACTGCCTGAAGCCATGATGCAGCATCCAGTGCCTCTAGAGAGCATGAGAGTGTGGGAAAAGACGGAGAGATGGAGGGAAGGCAGGAATAGGAGCAGGGACTGGGAAGTTAAATCCTTGTGATGCCTGGAGCGGATGAAGGCACAGGACGGCTCTGTGTGAATTACTCTGGAAATGCCAAGGTTCTCCACACACACACACACACACACACACACACACACACACACACACACACACACACACACACACACAGAGACAGTGATATGGTTAAGTCTTGACTCCACTTATTTTAATACACCATCGTTTTATCTTCCTTCTTCCTTTGATGGTATTAGATAATCTCTTTGTGTCAGACGAGACGAATCCCTGTGCTCATGAGAGAGAGTTAGCGAGAGGTAAAGAATAGATAGACGTTGAGAAAGAGAGAGAGAACATTTAGATCAGTGAGATAGGAGAACACTTCCAATCTATAAAATACTGCGTTGTTTTTTTCAACCCAAACCAGGGTTATTAGCCTATAGTTAACTAAAACTATTACCATGAAAGACTTTCGACAATTGAAATAAAATATATATATAAAAACTTTTTTTTCAGCTAGGTGTCTAAGGCTACATTTCTCATTTTCATTTAGTTTAACTTAATTCTTAGTTCTGTAATAATTAAAACGTTTGGCCCTCTAGTGGTTAAAAAACAGTCAAGTTCCTCCACACCAAACTCGCTCATCCATGTCTTTATGGACCTGGCTTTGTGCACTGGTGCACAGCCATGTTGGAACTGGAAGGTGCCATCCCTAAACTGGTCCCACAAAGTTAGGAGCATGAAATTGTCCAAAATGTCTTGGTATGCTGAAGCATTAAGAGTTCCTTTCACTGGAACTAAGGGGCCAAGCCCAACCCCTAAAAAACAACCCCACACCATAATCCCCCCTCCACCAAACTTTACACTTGGCACAATGCAGTCAGGCAAGTACTGTTCTCCTGGCAACTGCCAAACCCAGACTCATCCATCGGATTACCAGACAGAGAAGCGTGATTCGTCACTCCAGAGAACACGTCTCCACTGCTCTAGAGTCCAGTGGCGGCGTGCTTTACACCACTGCATCCGACGCTTTGCATTGCACTTGGTGATGTAAGGCTTGGATGCAGCTGCTCGGCCATGGAAACTCATTCCATGAAGCTCTCTACGCACTGTTCTTGAGCTAATCTGAAGGCCACATGAAGTTTGGAGGTCTGTAGCTATTGACTTTGCAGAAAGTTGGCGACTTCTGTGCACTGTGTGCCTCAGCATGCGCTGACCCCGTTCTGTGATTTTATGTGGCCTACCACTTCGTGGCTAAATTGCTGTTGTTCCAATTGCTTCCACTTTGTTATAATACCACTAACAGTTGACCATGGAATATTTAGTAATAGGGGTGCGCCGATCCGATATTCAGTATCAGTATCGCTCCGATACTGCCATTTTTTTCCCGGATCGGGTATCGGCCAGAGGAGACCCGATCCAAATCCGATACTGTGCATAGGCTAAACTATTCTGTTATTGTTATACCACACAAAAGGCACAAAACATTATAAAGCACCATAAAGTTTTCGTGCACTATATTCCAAGTTTTCTGAAGCCATTCCATAGTTTAATGTGAGGTACAGATGAATATTTAAGTCGTTAAATTCAAGTTCATGTGAATGCTTCCCTCCGCTGCGGCTGTCAGCCATTCTCCATTCAGCTTTCAAACTGCGTGTTGCGTTCGGATACGGCAGTCAACACGATGAAACTCTCTCCAAGATGATTCAATGTTCCAATTATTATACTAGATTGGTAGATAAAGGTCTATGGTTTTGCATAAAAGGACTTTATCTGGCTGGAGTTTATTGCTGTTTCACATGTTACTTTCTCCCGGCCGTGTCTGTTTGATTACAACACTGGAGTAGAGAGCACTAGAAAAGGCTCAATAAACTATTGCATATATATTACACTACGCATCAATATCTCTTCCCTTTGTGCTTTGAACTTTTCAATGCGAAATGCTGCCTCTGCAGCATGATTTCATGTTGCTTCAAGCACATACTTCTGCGCACGGGATGCTTAAATTTGAAAAGAATTGTCTTTTAATTTTAAAGTATATTTTATATTGTTTAATGTCATGAATTTATGAGTCACACATGACAAAATCATTCGTCATGAATGGAGCCTGATTCCTGTTTATTTTGAATGTCTACCAAGCTAGTGAAGCTCTTGGTTTATTTACAGTTGTTGCACTGGTGCACAATTATTTAATAAATAATTCACTACATTTGTGTCTGTATATTGTTTTACAAAGTTAAGAAAATAATGTTTAAGTCAAGCCCGATGCCTTTCACAAAAGAATGATCCCAGTCTCTTCCACACAATGAGGTATACAGTTTATTAGGTAATTCAGCACTGTTTTTTTTAATTATTATTTTAGTATCGGATCGGTATTGGTATCGGCCAATACTGAATCCCAGGTATCGGTATCGGAGGCAAAAAAGGTGGATCGGACCACCCCTATTTAGTAGTGAGGAAATTTCACGAATGGACTTATTGCATAGGTGGCAACCTATCACGGTTCTGAGAGTGACCCATTCTTTCGCAAATGTTTGTAGAAGCAGTCTGCATGCCTAGGTGCTTGATTTTATACACCTGTGGCCATGGAAGTGATTAGAACACCTGAATTCAATGATTTGGAGGGGTGTCCCAATACTTTTGGCAATATAGTGTGTATATATACATATATATATATATTTACACAATTATATATATATATTTATAACTGGCATTTATTTCTTCTCCATTATCTTGAATATTTTTTTCCACTGAACTCTTTGCAGTGCATTCTGGGATTGCAATGTACATGCAGTTCTTTTGAGGATTAAATTAAATATATATTTATAACTGGCATTTATTTCTTCTCCATCATCTTGAATATTTTTTCCACTGGACTCTTGGCAGTGCATTCTGGGATTGCAATGTACATGCAGTGCTGCCCTAAGCTGTCTTAGAAGGCATACATAGTGTTGCTACCCACATTTTGAAACTCTCTTTGCATCAAAGGCACAACTATGTCTTAAAGTGCTGGAAGCTCGGTACGTTTTGAAACAGAGCTTGTGTGTGCATAAGACAATTCCTCATATGGATTTATAATCATAGGTGTTTCCCACAGATATTTATTGGACCTAAAGGAAAAAGTGACTCTGGAAAACAGTCAAAACTTATATAATAGGGTGGAGTAGAAAGCGCATGGAAATGGGGAGAAGCAAAGGGAGAGTAATAGTTTTCGACTTTCAGATACAGCTCTAGAGATGTGGACTATGTCACTGGGTCACTTATTTAATCATGCACTAAGGAATGTGCTTTGTGGAACATATATGCCTGGTTTCACAGATGAGGCTTAAGCCTAGTCTCAGACTAAAATGCATGTTTGAGCTGTTTTAACTGAAAGCAACTTGCACTGAATATATGTCAGTGACATTGTTTTTTTTTTCCCTCGAGATGCACACCAGTAATATTTTCTCTAAAGCAAATTTTAAAAAGTTAAATTTTAAAAGTTAAACTTAAATGTCCTATTTTAACTAAGGCCTAATCCTGGCTTTATCTAAGATCTCTCTGTGAAACCAGGCCATAGACTGTGACCCTGCCCGAAATCATGCACTTGATGTGGTTTTATGTGCATAAGCCTATGCAACATGATCAAATTAGTTTTCATAAGTATCCATATGTAAAGTGTGGTTCTAGTGCACATAAATTTTTTTCATGTTTGATTACACACTGATACACACAATTTCAAATTATTGACAACTTAAAACATAGTTTTTACAACTTTAGAAGCTTACGAATGTTTTGAAATCCTTTGAGATTTATTTACATTTATGACAGATGCTTTTATTCAAAGTGACTTACATTGCATTCAACTGCAGAGGTTTTCAAATAGACATTATATCAGTTCATGCATCTCTTGGTAATCGAACCCTGTGATGTCTTTGGTGCCGCTAGCGTTATACTCTACTTTGAACCAATTCAAATTGTATTTATAATGAATTATATAATGTTTCAAATTAGTCGCCTCGCAGCAAGAAGGTCCTCGGTTCCAGGGCCATAGCCACCATAGACATTGGCTACACGTCCCCCCAAATAATTAAAAAAATTAAATACGGATTAACAGAAGACGAACTGTTTTAGCAAAACAAATTTGCTGTTTTACGATAGAAGTCTTAAAGGACTGATAGTAATGTCCAGATGCAATATTTGCCTTTTTTAAATTGAAAATATAGCCTATCATTTACGTAATTCATGTCATTCATAACTGAATTAACCGAGTTGTTTTCAACATATTAGGCATAAGATTAAGAGTGATTGTGAGCGTGCAATGCATTGAAGAAAGTGTGCATATTTACAGTATTACACCACAATTATCACCAATATCGGTGCAGAACTATACAATAAAACACTCAAACAGCATGGTAACATCATACACACTGTAATTAACTAGCAGACCGTAAACTGCAGACAAGCTCTCAGGTTACATTACGATGTAATTACATGTCACACAGCCCTGGGCGCTCTACTATAAAAAGAAAGCCAAGCCTGTCCTTTCCCTAATTGAACCTGATAACATTTTCAGAGAAAAGAGGCCTTATTGTGATCAGCAGAATTCCCCTCTCCCTCCCCTTGCCGCCAGTATCGGTCTTTCCAGCGCTATCTCCAGAGCTTAGACTCTCACCAGATACACATGGAGCTGAGAGTGCCAAGGAAAACCCAGGCCCTAAAACCCATCTACCATGCTGTGCCTTAGACTCTCTCTCTCTCTCTCTCTCTCTCTCTCTCTCTCTCTCTCTCTGTCTAATATTATCCCATCAGCCTGTGAGAGCTTGCCCTGACAATCTCAGCAGGCCTGTCAGCTCTATAATCTGGCTATAAGTAATGATTGGTGGTGTATTTATGTTCCCTAGGCAGTTGTTAGTGGTTGATGGTGGGTAGGAGCAAATAGTCTCACATACCCAGAGTTTTGACTATCGGCATAAAGTCTGGTCCACTTTACAGCTTCTTCTAGTCAAAAACTTCCCTATTAAACAGGAAGCAACCGTCTGATAGCTATGTAAAGCCATGGTATTATGTTTGATCTTGCACATTTTGCAACACTTTCATAGTGAAATGTCAAGGGAAAGACACTAAAAACACATTCAATTTTCCCCAAAACAGATTAATGTGAATCTAGCAATGTTTCATCATGTTGGTTGTATGTACTGTGGCGGTTTGGAAATTAATTGTATTGTGAATGGTGCTAAAAGGTTAATGCTCTATTGTGTTTGAAAATAACATACTACCCACACTAAAACCTATCCTTAACCTAACTAATAGTGTTTACAAAATCAAAAGTGAGATAAAAAGTTCATCTAAAGTAACCATACCATTTTAGATTGCTTCTACAAGTCTTCTTTCATTGTGACTAGTGTTTCATGGGACTCGTACTCAAGTGCTCTCCATCGTAAGTGCAATGCTGTACCAGGTAAACTACATAGCAAGTTTACTACATCCCTACTCCCCCCATGTCTGAATTGAACAGAGAAATAGCAGTGTGAATAAATGAATGTTTGTACCTGTTACTCCTAACAGAAGGAAATCTAAACCAAGATCCTGAGGGTTAAAACTGAATAGAAAGGATGGGCTAACCAATAAGATGGTTCAGGCTTTTCTAACTTCCTGACGATTATACAGATCATAGGGTGATTCTGATGAACTTCTAAAATCTTACTACTGGTATTATTTTCACCAGAACAATCTTTGCCTTCACATTAAGACTGCCATACCAGCGTAATATACAGCATGTTAAAATGGACTCAATATAAGATTTTTAAAACCAAGTCATCAAGGACTTATCAATGTTAAACTTAGACAGTCTATGTAGACAGAACAGACGTTGCTGGCCCTTTTTACAAATCGTCTCCACATTGAAATTAAAACTCAACTTGTTATCAATCACATATCCCAGATACTTATATGATTCCACAACCTCAACCTCCTGCTCTTTAATAATTGTTCTCTTTAAATGAACTTGATTACACCTAAAATCAATAAGCATGTCCTTAGTTTTAAACACATTTATTTGCAGGAATGCACTGTCACACCACTGAACAAAATCATCTACCACTGGGCCATGGTGATTTTCATCAGCACAGAGGTGGCTGACAATAGCTGAATCATCTGCGAATTTTACAATAAATCTATTATCATGCCTGCTGCTGCAATCATCAGTGTATAGAATATACAGGAGTGGAGAAAGGACACATCCCTGAGGGGACCCTGTGGATGAAGACAATACCTCTGACAAACACTCATTCACCCATACTTTCTGGATGAGTCTTAGTTCCTTTTAAATGCTTAAGTATCTGAGCCACTGAGAGCTATCTGAACTACTGAGAGCTACTAAAAGCAACTGAGCTAGTAGCGTCGTTACTTGCGGTTAGCTACTCCCCAACACTGTGCAGAGTTTTTCCATAATCTATGCACCTTCAATGAGGGACAGTTGAAAAATATAATAAAAAATAGGTCCCAGTTGCTCTGCACAGGAGATAAGCAGCCGACCCTCAATATTATCAGGGCCCGGGCTTTTCTTGGCTTTTAAATGTTTAAACACATTAATTACATCCTGTTCTGCAAAAGGGATAGGTCTATTGCCAGTTAACTTATTTTTCTGCTCACAAAGTATATTCCTAAAATCATAGGTATCAAACCTTACATAAAATTCATTAAATGCTCGTGCAGGCTGAAAATCCTCTCTATACCCTTCCAATACCACCTTAGAATCTCTTTTAGGATTTATACCAACAATAGTTTTCAGACTGAGCCCAAATTACTGTTTTTTAACTCCCATTCTGTCTTTTCTTTATAACGCAGCTTTGCCTTAGTTATTTCCAATTTCACTTCCTTTTTAACCAATTCATCTCAAAAATATTTCCTTCCTGAAATGCATGCTGTCTTTTTTTTTAAACAGCACCTTGAGTGATTTAGTTATCCGTGGTTTGTTATTTGGGTATATCTTTACTGACCTTTCATGAATAATGTTATCAGCACAGTAGGATAACATAGCAGCTAACAACATCAGTAAGATCATCTATGTCAGCACATGACTCTTTAAACATTTCCCAGTCAGTACATTCATAACACCCTTGTAGGATCAAGATAGAATCTTCAGTCCAGTTCTTTGTCGTTCTCCAGTTTTCCCCCTCCTGTACGATACAATGTGATAAGTTGTATACAATTATGATCAGCCCCACCTAACAAGGGAAGAGGGAGTGATTTATATGCACCCTTTATAGAACCACGACACAAATCTAGAGTCCTTATATGGTTGGACGTGTGATGTCTTGGTAAAAGTCTTTCAAAGTCTTATCCAGCAAACAGTGGATTGTGGACAGAAATAAGTTGATCTTTGGGTTACCTGTAGTATACTCTCTGAGGCTTTATCTACATTTTCTCTATGATGGACATAGACCCTTTTGCTGCCCACGTGCATGAATGAGCCTTGGCATAATGCCGGCCATGACCCTGACGCCGGTTCACCACTGTTCCTTCCTTGGACCACTTTTGATAGATACTGACCACTGCAGACCGGGAACACCCCACAAGAGCAGCAGTTTTGGAGATGCTCTGACCCAGTCGTCTAGCCATTACAACTTGGCCCTTGTCAAACTCGCTCAAATCCTTACGCTTGCCCATTTTTCCTGCTTCTAACACATCAACTTTGAGGACAGAAGAGTCAAGAGTGTTATTCACTCTGTCATAATGTTATGCCTGATCTGTGTATATGATTATGTTGATGAGAAGTACTTTGAAACAGTAAAATGGGGATTTTTTTAAAATGAACATTCTTTTAATGGCACAAATGTACAGTATACTCTATCAGTTTAATATATTTTAATCTATGTGAATTTTTAAGATTGATCTGCAGTTGGTTATAAGAAAAGTGATAATGTTGCATAATAATTTTCATAAAATAGTGACTACAATGAAATTAACATTTGCATTAAGAACATTCTAGTGATCGTCTCATGGAAATATTGCTAATTTCAATAGCAGTTAATGTAAAGTTTGACGTCCCACACGTTTTGTTCCATACTGTATCTGAAGGCTCAGTAAGTGTTTCTGGTCTTAAGATCACCCCCACACTCCAAATCATATCTCTGTCTGTTTCCCTCTGTTTTCTTTCTCCATTGCACTGCTTCATTTTCTGTTTTCCTATGTCTTTCTCTCTTCTTCAACTCCTTTCCTGTCTCGCGCTCTTCGCTCAGCACTCTGGGACATGCTGTTGATATTTCATTTGGAGTGGAGCCGTGCAGTACAGCGCCACTGTAACATTAACTCTTTCCTGCCCTCTCTGGCCTCCCTCTGTCTAACACGACGCTCAAAACCACCCAGACTCTCACAGCTTTTACTATTCCACACCAATTAGGGGTTTTCTTTCCTGTCAATTTGGTGCTAATTTGCCACAAACTCTCTATATAACAGCCTCCAGGATGGTGAAGCTTTTGACTGTTTCCCTTTTTTTTTTTGGTTTCTTCTCTGTTGCTTGCACCGCTAAATTCCACCGCGCTCCACATGCCTAGTTTTGGTCACGGAGGGAGCATGGCTTCATTCTTGCGGTCAGTCGTGTGGTGTTCTGCAGTGGGATGGGCAGCTGTACAGTCACACTCAGTCAAAAAACACATTGGTGCTCTTAGGTTTGTCGAACACTGAAGCCTGAACAACTGCTGCCCACTTAAGAGGTCATGTGGATGTTGTTGCACTGAGGCTAGTAGTTGGTTTGGCCTTTTTTTTTACTTTTAAAGGAAAATTCGGGATTGGTTAGAAATTAAGGAGTTGGTTAACTCAAAAATGAAAATTCTGTCATTAACTTACCGTCATGTCATTCCAAAACTTTAAAACTAAGACTTTCTTTTATCTTTGAAACACAAATGAAGATATTTTTATTATTCTCTCATCAGCAGTTTAATCCAAGTAAAATTTTTCATATTTACTTTAGACTTTTATTCACATATAAATATCAGTCGATGCATATCAAATATGGTAAACGGAAATTCAAACTTGTACAGTGTACGAAAAGCCATACAGGTTTGGAACAAGTGTGAGTAAATAATGATAATTTTCATTCTTCTGTGAACTATCCCTTTAATCTTTTTTGACATCATCTGTGGAATATTTTCAATTTGTCATTAAGTTTAAAAAAAGTAATTGTTACAAGAAGGCACTAACAAGGGTTGCACATGAGTCACGTTAAAATACTCAAAATAGCTTACTAACCTTGTCTGGGTAAAGTTATTTATACTTCAGTGACACATTTACATCAGTATCCCAGTAACTTTTAGATGATTCGACCAGGATACCAGGAAGGGGCCATCTGCATAGAACAGGGGTCGGGAACCTTTTTTGACCAAAGAGCCATTTTTTACATTTTTGGTTAATGTATTTTTCCAAAACAGCCACATTAAAAAAATAATATAATAATAATAATATTATTATTAAAAAACTTTTTTTTTTTCAATATGATTTCAGCAGTAGTAATTATTATGTCCATAGACAACTAAAAACAAACATATATGCAGCAAACAATTAGTTACCAACTGATGAGCATAAATCCTCTTCTTGTGTGTGTGTGTGTGTCTGTGTGTGTGTCTGTGTGTGTGCGTGCGAGATAGTGAACGCACACAGTGCTTACATACAGTGGGGAGAACAAGTATTTGATACACTGCCGATTTTGCAGGTTTTCCTACTTACAAAGCATGTAGAGGTCTGTAATTTTTATCATAGGTACACTTCAACTGTGAGAGACAGAATCTAAAACAAAAATCCAGAAAATCACATTGTATGATTTTTAAATAATTAATTTGCATTTTATTGCATGACATAAGTATTTGATCACCTACCAACCAGTAAGAATTCTGGCTCTCACAGACCTGTTAGTTTTTCTTTAAGAAGCCCTCCTGTTCTCCACTCATTACCTGTATTAACTGCACCTGTTTGAACTCGTTACCTGTATAAAAGACACCTGTCCACACACTCAATCAGACTCCAACCTCTCCACAATGGCCAAGACCAGAGAGCTGTGTAAGGACATCAGGGATAAAATTGTAGACCTGCACAAATCTGGGATGGGCTACAGGACAATAGGCAAGCAGCTTGGTGAGAATTATTAGAAAAACTGTTGGCGCAATTATTAGAAAATGGAAGAAGTTCAAGATGACGGTCAATCTCCCTCTGTCTGGGGCACCATGCAAGATCTCACCTCGTGGGGCATCAATGATCATGAGGAAGGTGAGGGATCAGCCCAGAACCACACGGCAGGACCTGGTCAATGACCTGAAGAAAGCTGGGACCACAGTCTCAAAGAAAACCATTAGTAACACACTACGCCGTCATGGATTAAAATCCTGCAGCGCACGCAAGGTCCCCCTGCTCAAGCCAGCGCATGTCTAGGCCCGTCTGAAGTTTGCCAATGACCATCTGGATGGTCCAGAGGAGGAATGGGAGAAGGTCATGTGGTCTGATGAGACAAAAATAGAGTTTTTTGGTCTAAACTCCACTCGCCGTGTTTGGAGGAAGAAGAAGGATGAGTACAACCCCAAGAACATCATCCCAACCGTGAAGCATGGAGGTGGAAACATCATTCTTTGGGGATGCTTTTCTGCAAAGGGGACAGGACGACTGCACCGTATCGAGGGGAGGATGGATGGGGCCATGTATCGCGAGATCTTGGCCAACGACCTCCTTCCCTTAGTAAGAGCATTGAAGATGGGTCGTGGCTGGGTCTTCCAGCATGACAACGACCTGAAACACACAGCCAGGGCAACTAAGGAGTGGCTCCGTAAGAAGCATCTCAAGGTCCTGGAGTGGCCTAGCCAGTCTCCAGACCTGAACCCAATAGAAAATCTTTGGAGGAAGCTGAAAGTCCGCATTGCCCAGCGACAGCCCCGAAACCTGAAGGATCTGGAGAAGGTCTGTATGGAGGAGTGGGCCAAAATCCCTGCTGCAGTGTGTGCAAACCTGGTCAAGAACTACAGGAAACGTATGATCTCTGTAATTGCAAACAAAGGTTTCTGTACCAAATATTAAGTTCTACTTTTCTGATGTATCAAATACTTATGCCATGCAATAAAATGCAAATTAATTACTTAAAAATCATACAATGTGATTTTCTGGATTTTTGTTTTAGATTCCGTCACTCACAGTTGAAGAGTACCTATGATAAAAATTACAGACTTCTACATGCTTTGTAAGTGGGCAAACCTGCAAAATCGGCAGTGTATCAAATACTTGTTCTCCCCACTGTATACTGTTTATGTGAATACTCGACTTGACATTTTTATATATTTCTGTGTTTATTTGGCCGTTTAGGTGTGCAACTGAAGACAAAGGCTACTATGCTTGTCTGTGTTGACCTCGGAGCGCGCACAGTATCCTGTCAGTAGAATTCAGTTCTCTTTTGCGACTTATCGCACTTATTTCTTTTCGATATAAAGCACATCCTGCTATTTTCTTTCTCATTCATTCATGTTCGTTATTAATAACTTTAAACAGTATAGTCAACTGAAATCTGCGCGGATTTTCATAAATATGACACATTTATAGGACATAAAAGGCTGATGCAAAAGTGGAAGTACCAGCGGGTGAAATGTTTCGAAATGTCTCTTTGCACAGCAAAACACCGTTTCAATAAAAGCATATATTAAAGTTTATATAGCCTACTTTTACATTTTCGCTGCTGTTCTAAAAATGGTTTTGGCCATTACCTTAAACAAGCTACGCAGCTGCTTGAATCCCAGTGCAGGAGCTGTAGGTTTACCACAGAAACGTAAGTGGTTAGTTGATTGCTGTTGTGACTCGTGACACTCACAAACTTGAATATTATTATTATCATAACTTGTCATTAACTTCGGTAGGCTGTACAACAAGGGAATTGTAATTCTTTTTCTGCAGAGAGCGGATCTCTGTTGATGTGTCTAATTTTTTTGTCGATTATTTGTTGGTAAATGGTGAGAGACCTGGCCATAGGCCATGGTTCCCGACCACTGGCATAGAACAAAGAGCACCGACAGGAATTGCAGTAGGCTAATGCAGAACCAGAAGTTTAGAAAAGTAGTCTTATTTCAAAAAAGATTATTTAGACAAATTTTACAGTTTAAGTAATTCTGTTTTTACGGAATAATTAATATATGTGCTTTTACAAAAATGTTTCTTTCACAAATATATTTCTTCAGTAATGCGTAGTTTCACATTTTTGTTTTAAATCTTACATTTCCAAAGCATGAGTGAAGATATGTTCATGTTGCATTTGCATTCTTATTGAAGCTGGTAATCCTCCAACCTAGGATTATTCTGCAAAAATGTTATTACTTTACTTCTTGCACGTTTTGCAACAATTTCAAGATGAAATGTCCAGGAAGTGGCACTAACGACCGCTTCCGCTTCTTCCGTTCATGTGTATGTGGGGTAACGCAACGCTGTTTTATCATATTATATACATTTGAGTGTGTTGAAAGTTATGTTATAATGCTAATGTGTGTTCGCTCGGCAGCTACTATGAGACACTTGTTGCACACTGCAGTAAGCTAGATCAATATTAGACATGATAAAACATGGTACTCGTGGTAAATAAAGAAAACAAGATTTAAACAATAAGACTAACTCTGTTGAGCTATATAACAATCATTAGTTTTCTGTCGATGAATGTATCCAAACAGTTGCTCACCTGTCTAATAAAACACATAATATATTAAAGCGTCTTTGGTGTTTCCATGGTTTCTACAAAATAAAACCTGAAATCGAGGGTAACGCAAGTATGATGTCATTAATAGGCGACGCATGGACACGGTCCGTGTCCTGGTTAATATTGCTTAGTACTCTGGATTTAAACATTCTTGGAAACATTTGGGATAATGTAAGTACACACGTCAACAAAATATATAACATTGTTCTAGTTGTTTTTTAATATTTTAATCCAAAAATTTTACATATTGTGCCTTTAATCATTAATCTGCCCCATAATCATAATTTTGCAATTCGTGTGAAAGGGCAATGTTTTACTGCCAATAGTATTCATTTCAGCTGGCAACTACAGTGAAGTATATAGATATGTTTTGGGATATTTGCAGAAATGAAGGTAGAGGCTAGTTTATTTTGTAAACCTCAGGTCCCATCTACTGTGATTACACAGAAAAGTGTGACCAGTACAGTTCCTTTAAGGATAGCCGTGTATTTAAGCAGAGCTAAAGAGTGAACAGTAAGGCCCATTTTTCCTCAAGGCAACGGCCGGCTACTTTCATGGCCTGTGGTACATTTTTATGCATATTACATGGCTACTTGCCAAACAAATAAATAAATGTACATGAAATATTGATTTTAGGTTAAATTATTTTCTTATGTGCGATGAAAGAGAGCAGACATGAAACTAGCACAGCTAGTAGGAAATCAGTTACTTCGGACAAGGATCAGTTATACAGTTTAGCAGTTATTGTACAAATATATTTGACTGCAGAATGCCGCCATTCACCAATCTTAATTACCTATTCCACTTTAAAAATAGTTGTTTATACAGTATTCCTTTGCACAAACTGGTTGCATCAAAACATCAAAAATAAAATATGATAATTCACTATTACATTATTTATGCATGGCCTGTCAATGTTTATTTTGTGGTAATGACCGGCTGACTGTACATTTTAATTTCTACATTTTTCATTGTTGTTTGAAGGATTTGAAGTACTAATTTCCATTTGCATTTCAGCATATGGCCTGTTTTTGTTGTCTATGCAAATGAAACCATAATATGATGCCAATTATCAGTCAACATTAATCAAATGTGTTCAGGAAAGATGCGTGTAATATGCAAATTTTGGTAAACAAGTATCACATAAAGCTGTCTGGCCACAGGCCAATATTTCCACATAATTACCAATACACTTGAGTTATTTATACGTCTGTTGCCATTTTTCAAGCTACCGGTTGTTCTTGTCAAACATGCGGTGTCTTTTATGTTGCGTGCGACTGCGTAACTACATCAGGACTTTGCGCAGTGATTGATTCATTACACTGGGAAGGCGAGGGAGCCAATGAAAACAAACTCGGTCCGTAGACACCTCGAAACATATTGATGAATACCAGCAGCACCAGTGTCTCACTGAAATTGCGTGAGTAAATTGGCCAGAACAAGACAGATGTAGCACTGTAAATGACTGAAGCACTGCTCTCTGCTTGGCGTCATCACAGCAGTGATTAGAACACGTCCGTGTGCTGCCCCTCCTCTTCATTGAGTATGGGTTGGAGCTGCCTGCAGCTGAATAGAGCCCCCGCAGGTCCCATCAACATCCAGAACATTATGGAAGGGACGGAGCTCAACACAGAGAGTGACAAAGAGTGTTAAACACATGGCGCTTTGTGATTTCAGGCTATTTTCAGAGCCGTTGTTCTTAGGAATCCACAGTACAGAAATTTCAGTAAATATACTGTAGATAAAGCCAGCACTGATATTCTCTAATATGTGATACTGGAAGTGTGATAGCTTCTTTTAGAACTATTTTTGTTGGCGAATAAAAAAATATACAAAGCATCAAGCTTTGCATGTTGCCAAGGAACCCACAGACTCACAGGCCGTTTCTCAATTCCAAAAACGCAAAGAGTAGACTTGCCAGGCTACCTTGAAAGGACAAACTCAGCACGCAAGGACACAGAACGCATCCTTGTGAGAATTGTAATGTGCTGCGATCGTGTAGCTCAACTGACCGTCCCAGCATCTTTTAAGTAGTGCCAATGCACAATATATACAACATAACATCACAAACAAATGCCATAACCTATTAAAACATTTATTTTATATTATTATAGACATTATTTTCTATTTTCTATAGTTTTATTTTACTGCATGTACAGTATTTATTACTTTATTAAAATTAAGCAAAACAAAACGACAAATGTTTACTTTCATGAGCCGTCATGTACAGTATTTGCGAGCTTGCAGTGGGAGAATGCAAAGGATTCTTCTGGGATTTTTAACAGTTTGATTCTCTCAAGTCTGCATTCGATTCATCCTCGATATCAAGAACACGTCCGGGTTATTTCGTGCATCCTCTGTACTTGCGTTCTTGAGTATTGTAATTGAACTTCGATTGATGATGACGTAGTAGGAGAACACAAGGATGCAAGATCGCTTGAGAACGCATATTGAGAAACGGCTACAGACTTTTTGGCAGTATATAAGTGATTGATATCAGTTTCAGTCACACTTTATATTAGGCATCTTTAACTATATAAACTATTAACTTTAATTATTGTGTTAATTTGTATAGTTTAAAACACTTTTGCTGCTATTGAGGTGGGATAAGGGTAAGGTTAAGGACAGGTTTCACTGTTTTGTTAGGTTTAAGGGTGGGTTAAGGGGTAAGGAAAGAGTCAACAGTATAATTATAGATTAGCTGTATAGCTGTAATTACGTGCAGGTATTTTTTTTTTTTTTTTTTTTTTTTTTAAATATAAGTACATGTACAATACACAATAAGTGCATTGTATCAAAAATTATTTATTTAATTCAATGTTAGTGCATAGTAGTTAAAGACACATAATATAAAGTGGGACCAAAACTTTTCCTCACAAGCATTACACAACTCCATGCTTGGTTTCCACTCCTCACAACTCACCAGGGCTTGACATTAACACCCGCCAACCCGCCAAATGCGGGTGGATTTCAGCAGTGGCGTGTAACGCAGTCACTCCTACTAGCCATCTTGGTAGGTTGAAATGTATATATAATTTCACAAGTTCACACTTACAATAAATTAAATAGAGTAAAGGTTATGCATATTTGGCGTGCTGTCCGAGGGCTCCGAGCTTGGAATTTGGCCTAAACCCAGAGTACTTCCCCATCCCAGGTTGGAATAGGAATGGTTAGAAGTGAGAAGATGGGGTGGTGGAGGGATGCTGGAAAACTGTCATGGAACAGAGTCTGCTGTATTTATACCTCTTATCTTGTTAATCGAGTTGATTAACTGAATGTGCTCCTCCTGTGTTAATTAGGTTATCTGAACGTGCTCCTCCCAAACTGTTAAAGGGTTAGTTCACCCAAAAATTTAAATTCTGTCATTACTCACCCTCATGTCGTCCAAACCCGTAAACTTTCGTTCATCTTCGGAACACAAATTAAGATATTTCTGATGAAATCCGAGAGCTCTCTGACCCCTCCATAGACAGCAATTTAATTAAAACTTTCAAGGCCCAGAAAGGGTTGTTAAAATAGTCCATGTGACTACATTGGTTAAACCTTAATTTTATGAAGCGACAAGAGTACTTGTTATGCGCAAAAAACCAACAAAAATAATGACTTTATTCAACAATTTCTTCTCGTGTATGTCAGTCTTCTACGTAGTTTACATTATAAATATAGTGCAGTGCTTCCGAGTTCTATGTCAGAACGGTGGCTCACCATTGGCCAGCTCCTGCGTCAGCATCACACGCATGCGTTGTTGTGCTTATGTGAACGGCTTCGGCCAATGGCGAGCCGGCGTTCTGACGTAGAACTCGGAAGCGCTGCACTGTATTTACGTTTACGTTCACGTCACTTCCCTTCACTCACTTATTTACCTTCTTATACCTTATTTATTAAAGGGTGCATATCAATACCTTGAAGCTACACATTACCTAAAATGTGCATACTGTATTAGTAGCTAAATGGTACATATTACGAGCACCTTTTGGTCCTATAATTTACTGATTTTCTTGATGCACAATATAATTTCTTTTTCTTTTCTTTTTATTTCGGGTGAAATGAGAGCATGCTTCTGTGAAATTCACCTACAAATGTGATGCCTTAAGGCTGGACTACACTGCAACTTGTATAATCTGAATATATTTTAAAACACTAGTAGAGATCGACCGATATATTGGTTTCCCGATATTTAAGCATTTTCTCATAATCGGGTATCGGTTTTGTAATATCGGATTCACCGATAAATGGCGCCATCTTGTGGACGTTCTGAGAATCGCATACAAGCCCGCCATTAAAGCACTACCTCTGAGAGGAAATGAGTCAACAACGGTGTTCGAAGGTAAAATAACTTGCATCCCATAATTAATAAACTTTATTTAACATAACAGCCAGTAATCCACAAATGAGATATGCACAAATAAGCTATGTTATGTAGTTTAAACTTGGCGCTAAAAATAGAGACAAACTCACAAAGTCAAGTAATCCGTCTTGTCCCAATAAAGATGTAACTTTACATAAATTAAATAAAACAGCCATGAATGAGTGCATGTTGGAAATAAAAGCGCTGAGTTTCTCTCTCTCTCTCTCTCTCTCTCTCTCTCTCTCTCTCTCTCTCTCTCTCTCTCTCTCTCTCTCTCTCGCGTGAGTGTTTGAGCGTGTGGCGGCGTTTTTGAGTGAGTTTTCTTTCCTTTCCTTTCTCTAATAATTTAGTTTAATTTAGTTTGTAGTTATTTAAATCTGTTAGGGCTTGTGAAAAATGTCGGCAGACTCTGACGGGTTTGCTACTTTAACCGCCCGGAACGGCTGTAAATGTATTCCGGATGGATCTATCACAGTTGAAGACTGCTTGACTGCTATTAGTGAAATAGGTACTCGGAACTTATTGTCTTTATTCTAGAATGAATAAAGCTGTCGTTGTGTTTTTGAAAGAAGAGTCTATGGTTCATCATTTAGTAGAAGTTGGCTTATCTGTTGGTGATGCTTTTCTGCCTGTTTTACCGCTGTCGAGCCCTTCTAAAAAGGTAATGCTTTCCAATGTGCCTCCGTTCATCTCCAATGACTCACTTGAGCGATTACTTGGCCGCTATGGCAAAATATTGATGCCGATTAAAATGATTCCCCTTGGGGTTAAAAATCCTGATTTGAAACGTGATGTCCTTCAGGCGTCAAACTTTCATGATTTTGAATGTTGAATTTTAGATGTTTCAGTGAAATTGACTTTGTCAGGTAAAGATTATACAATTTTTATCAGAACTGATTCAATGAAATGTTTCTCTTGTGGGATTTTTGGTCACACAAAAAAGAAATCTAATAAGGTGGCTAAACAAAATGAGACGGAACCTAATATATCTTCGGAGATAGTGGCTCCTACCTCGGTAAATAATAATCAGGATTTAGGCTGATAAATAAAACTGATGAGCGGGCTGTATCGGATTCTTTGTCTAAAGATGAAGAATATGCATATAAGAAGATGCAGCGCACATTTGTTTTTCACTGAGGAGCCGAACTAGTGACTCGGTCATGCAGTGATGGTACAGCAGCTGTGGCGACGGGACATACGTCTCCGTTCCCTCCTTAAGGGAACGAGGGTTACATACGTAACGAATTAGGATCCCTATGGAAAACGCCACAGTTACTACCACTTCCAGCGCCCAGCGAAAGCCCCTCAGACCCCCGTCTGTTCGGGGCGGGGACTCACGCAGGGAGAGTCACTGCTGCTGTTCCGCAAGACCCACTCAGCAGAGTATTGGATAACGCTCTGAAAGCGTGCCCGGGGGGCCGCTGCGGAAGCCACATTCTACCCGTAGGGAGGTATCATGTGGAATATACACGTATGGACTGGCCGTGGGCAGTACAACATACGGAAGTCCCAGGGGTGGCCCTGGCCAATGCAGGCGGGAGACTACACCGCACAGAGACGGCAGAGCGACCTCTGCCAAGGGAAAGACACAGGCTCGCTGTAGGGAGCCGTACCGTGGAAGAATAGACATATGGGACCGCCGTAGGGGTCACAACATATGGATACCCAGCCTAATACAAGTTCCACCAATGCATAGGAGTGTTAGACCCGGCGTCGGACGCTCCGCCACGTCTGACTGCCGCGGGTTGCGGAGGACTCAACAGGGTTCGCCGTTCTGGGGAACTCGACTGGAGCATATCAGCGCACGTATCCGGTCCATGAGGAGGGGAATGGAGCAGCAAGCCGACACTAGAACGGGCACTTCGGTGTTACTGGCTATTTGAAGCGAGCACACGGGAAGAAACCGGCTCTACACGGAGGCTATAAAATCTAGCGAACGTGTTAGGTGTCGCCCAGCTCTAAATATATCTGTCAGCGAGGCGCCGTGCGCCAGCGCCCAGGAAGAGGCCACACTCCTAGTAGAGTGGGCCCTCAACCCGAGCCGGCAAGGCACGCCTTGGGTTTCATATGCCAAGGCGATGGCATCCACTATCCAGTGAGCCATCCTCTGCTTGGAGACAGCCTTTCCCTTCTGCTGGCCTCCGTAACAGATGAAGAGCTGTTCTGAGGTCCTGAAGCTTTGCGTTCTGTCCACGTAAGTCTGCAGAGCGCGAACGGGACAGAGAAAAGCCAGGGCTGGGTCTGCCTCCTCCGAAGGCAGCGCTTGCAGGTTCACCACCTGGTCCCGAAAGGGAGTGGTGGGAACCTTGGGCACATATCCGGGCCGGGGTCTCAGGAATACATGAGAGTTACCCGCCTCGAATTCCAGGCACGATTCGTCGACCGAAAATGCCTGCAGGTCCCCTACCCTCTTGATGGAAGCCAATGCAGTCAGGAGTACTGTCTTCCAAGACAGGATTTTTAACTCTGCTGAGAACCAGTGCGAGCCGCCCCGAGAAACCAATCATCCAAGGCTCGGGACACGGTGGAGGGTTTCACGCGAGTCCGACCTTTTCGGTGGCCCGGGAAAGCATAGCCGTCAGCTCGGGGTCCGTCTCGGGCAACGCCACTCTCCCAGAGGGAGGCAACGCAGCCGAGTCTTCATCCCCAGAGGACTGAAACTCCCCCTCTGATGCAGTGATCGACATCCTATCGTCTGCTGGAGCTCCAAAGGTCACCGCTGGACCCCCCCGGGAGGGGCCAGCGACTTCCTCCGGAAGCTGAACCGGCTGCGGCGCTTCAGAGGGTTTAGGGGCCCACGGAGGCTGGCTCGGCGGGTGTGCCCTAACATGATCCTCAGGTCACCCTGGCTATTCGCCGAAGTAGGTCTATTCTGCTGGGCAGGAATAGCACTAGATCGGGGCATAGGTAAGGGGACTCCACCCTCCCGAAGGTAGGCAGTGGGAACATGATCTATCCACAAACGCTGCCTCAGCGTGCTGAATGCCCAGACACGTAAGACAACGATTGTGACCGTCAGCTGGTGACAGGGAACGACCGTATCCAGAAACGCACGGGTGGAATGACATCTTGAAAAAGACGCAGAGTCACGCCCGTGTTGCTAGTAGTAGCCTATTTCTCAGAGCATCTGACAGGGCAAGCTGCTTTAAACTATACATGTTAACTATATCTTACCAGTTATTTTGAAGCCCTTAATATAAAGCATGTGTCATGTTTAGGACAAATTGTGTCATGCACTTTCCCTGCATCAGCTCATTCTGCGTACTCCGCTATTTTTCAGATGCGCTCGTATCAATCTACTGTATATCGATATAAACGGTATTGCCTCATTCCATATCATTTCTAAAAAATATATCGATATATTGTACAAACTCGATATACCGCCCAGCCCTAATTCTTCCACAGCTCTCCTTTAGAGGGAGATGTTTGGTTATTAACAACTTGCCAGCTTCAATGCTATGGCTTCTCCTAAAGAATTAATTATTGGTGTTCAAAAAGCATTTGTAAGGTTCTTTTGGGACGGTTGCCATTGGCTTCCTCCAGGTGTCCTTTATCTTCCTGTGGCAGAGGGAGGGCAGGGATTAATACACTTAGAATCCAAAATTTTGGCAATGAGGCTGCATACACTACAAAAACTCCTGTATTCTTCAGATCAAGTGCCTTGGGTTGTTTTTGGTCTGCAGAAATCCTTTGTGGAGAAGACGCATTTTTTGCCTTTCAGTTTTTATGAATCAGTGTTCAAATCATGGGATTGTTTTAAACTGCTAAAACAGGAGGATGAGCATTATGGTATTGCAGAATCTCTTTTTTTTAATCCCCTTTTTGAAATACCATCTAATGTATCATCATCTATAATTGCCAAATTTTTGAATGCTGGCATTACCAAAGTTATGGACTTGATTGATTTAACGAAAGGCCAGTGGCGAACTGTACATGAACTAGCTGACCAAGTTAGGATAACTTCGGTTAGAATTGTGGAGGGATTAATTAGGAATTTTAAGACTTCTTTCCCTACAACGCTGACTTCTTTTATTAATAATGTTCTTCTGAATGGTTTTATTTCTCAGACAAGGTTGTTCTTAAAGATTGGGAATTTGATGATGATAAAAGTCAAACAAACTTTCTGAAAGGTTACGGGGATTTGGTTTTTCATTGTATTGGAAAAAAAAAGTTATATCATGGTTGTGTTAAATCTGTACATTATGGACAATTGAAACATAGACCGGACACTAAATGGAGGTCTTGGTTATCTATTCCTGATGAGGTATATCCATCCTGGAGATTACTGTACAAACCTCCTATTTCTAAGAGATGTGGGGACCTTCAGTGAAGGTTACTGCATTGCATTGTTTCCTCAAACTCTTTTATTTCAAAGCTTAATGAGACTGTTTTACCAAAATGTCCTTTTTGTAATGCACTTGACACTGTTTTTCATATGTTTAGTGAGTGTTTCAGACTCTGCTCATTGTTTGAATTATTGGAGAAGATTATTATAAAATTGGGTTTCTCATATACCAATAGTCTATTTATATTGGGTTGCCGATATAAGAGGTCTTGGCAACAACAGTGTACACTTGCCAATTTTTTAATAGGGCAAGCTAAACTAGCAATTTTTAAGACACATCAGTGTACAAATGCTGGTGAGGATGTAAATATGGTGACCCTATTTAAGTCTCTAGTGAAGTAAAGAGTGGTCATTGAATATACTTATTATCGGCATGCTAACAATGTTCTTTATTTTGAATGGAGATGGGGTGTTGGAGGGGCATTGGTGACTGTAAGCAAAACAGAGAATCTGGTATTTAATTGGTAATATGTAATGTATTTTAAATTTTTTAGTTTGTTGCGTTTAGTTTTTTTTGATTTCGTAATGTTTGTAAATTAAAGTGTTTTTAAAAGTCAAAAGTCTCTCTCTCTCTCTCTTTCTCTCTCTCTCTCTGTTGTCTATGCTCATCTCATGAAGTCGCATTCATAGCCGTTCACTCACCGGGTGCTCTAGCATAATCACCGTATGTAACTTTTAACAAGACCCACTCGTTTAAAAGTCCTTAAATTATATTAACGTCTGCTATATAACATTTATTTAATAAACATCTAAATAATTACAGCTCTGTGGAAATGAATTATCAGGCCTATCTCCGCGAGAGATGTTCTGTGTAAACGCATAGATGAAAACAGCGCTCTGTCATCAGCAGGTATTTCATAATCTAGACAAACCGACAAAAACATTATTAATAAATCTGATAACGTGCCAGATGAGATGGACTAGCGATGTAGCCTAATAGCGATGATGTATTCGCTCTGTTTTGTTTATTTATTTTTTTATTTATTTTATAATTCTTTTTCTGACAAGACTGTTCCATTCTCTTCACTCTTTAGTTTTATTAAACATTATTTCATGCTATAATTATAAAAAACAGAACTAACACAATAAATAAATATCGGTTCTATATATCGGTTATCAGGCACATAAACATGCAAATAATCGGTATCGTTATAAAAAATCAATATCGGTCGGTCTTTAAACACTAGCCCCTGGTTTCACAGACAAGGCTTAAGCCTAGTCCTAGACTAAAATGCATGTTTGAGCTGTTTCAACTGAAAGCAACTTGCACTGACATGGCAGTGCCATTGTTTTGTCTCAAGATGCACACCAGTAATGTTTTTTTTCATGTTTATAAAAGCTACTTAAATGCCCTAGTTGAACTAAGGCCTAATCCTGGCTTTCTCTCTGTGAAACCGGGCCTATGCATCATATACTTGCGACTTTGTAAATGGTTACAGAGACAATCTGGGACTCACACACTAAACAGTTGAGGATTACAAACTACACTACCAGACATTCAAGTTGCTCCAGACACAACAAATTCACATAGAAACGTGCATCATTGGAATCAGTCTGAAACTTAAAAAAAAAAAAAAATTCTGTGAAATAAAAAAATCTGGCTGCCAAATATCTGCACACTGGCTATGACTTTTGGCAACTAGCAAAGACTCGTTCAATCTGCAAATCTGGAGGAAAATCTGTGTAAAAGTTGTGTAGTTTATTCTAGCCTTTAGGTGTGGAAAGTTGGCTGGAGTTTTTATTTTTAATTCAGAAAGTAATCCATTCTCCCTGTGTTGTAAATGTTAACTGATGAAGTGTCAAAGCACTAATTTCAAGAGGAAAATAGAGCCTTATCTCTATGGTTGCACTGTCTCAGATGCATAAACTGATTTAACAATGCGTGTGTAAATGGATATTACGCCCTTCCATTTTTAACCCAATTAATTGGAGCATAAGAAGCAGGAATAAAATATGTCCAAAAGGGAAGTCCAAAGAAAGACTGTTGCAGTCTCCTCTAGCTGTAAAGGACATAATGATACTTACTGGTGACATTTGTTACAATCCAACTGGATCAACCTTCTAAAATTCCTGGCGAAAGAGACGTGGATTTTTCAATTACAGAGCAAGTCTTTTTGTCCTTCACTGGGAGCTTTTTAAAAACGATTTCATTTTAAATGGAACGTAATCAGTGCACGGTAAAGCGAGCCCACTCATGTGAAAATGTGACAAAATTTATCACTCCCTGATGTTTGGCACTCCCACAACACAGTTTTCAATAGTGCCTTCATCAAATTCCCTGCCATAATTCATTTTTAAACTCCCATTAACTTTAGTGCCTGACACACATTTCCAACAGCAACCCACGTTAAGTTTTGCAAATCAATGTTGACAAATTGCTGTTAAAGTTTCACATAATAGAAGAAGTGTTACTTTTTCTGTCAGTCTTTGTCTCAGGCAATGTTCTCCTCTGATCACACTCTGTGTTTGTTGTATCCGTGGCTTTTTGCAAGGGTTGTCCCCCTCTTTGAAACTGCACTGTGAACATCTTCCTCCGCATTGTTTACTGTGGTTTGCATGTTTCACGCCTCAACCCACTTTTCTGATGTACGGGCACAACAGTGTCTTATGTAGTAGCTTCTGGCCAATGTCCTGATCATCCAATCTCAAGCCATATATCAGAACTCATTTGACACTAGATAAAACCACAAACAGTTCTCTCCTCTCACGCTCTTTGTTCTAATACAATCTTGGCAGCCGCAAATATTTTCAGCCATTTGTAATTGATACTGCAACGGCTTAATGAATGCTGACGCTTCAGGAGAATATCGTTAGCGCTCCGTTGAGACAAACAGATCTTTCAGTGAAAATGTTTTTTTAGATGCTCTGTGGAGGGGTGAGGTTTGCCTCTTTTTGTCAATTTTCTTTCACCAACGTCATTCCACTGCAGTTATGTTAATCTCAGTATTACAAAACAACTCAATGTGTTTGTTAGCTTAGTTTTAAGGTTTTGATAGTTGATGCATAACATGTCAAGTTTCAAGTTTCAGATTTCAAGTTTAACTTTATATGAATGTATATGTCACGTCAGGTGGTTGTGGTAAATCACACGACGTAGGAGAATCCAGCAAGAACAGTCTTTAATAACAAAACTTTAGAACAAAAAATCAAACAACCACGTAAACTCAAACGACAAGCAACACCGAACAAAGAACTGTGAGAACTGAAGGCTTAGGCCATGTCCACGCTAATACGTTTTCGTTTGAAAATGCATCTTTTTCTCTGTTTTGGCCTTCCGTCCACACTGAAACGGCGTTTTTATTCACGAAAACGAAGCTTTTTGAAAACGCTCTCCAAAGTGGATAAATTTAAAAACACTGTTTTCGCGAGTGTGGACTGTGAAGACGGAGGTATTTGAAAACAATGACGCATGTTTAGTCATGTGACGCATATTGAACCAATAGATATGTATGTTTATACCGCTATTGTGCCAGTTATGTGCTCTTCACTTTCACACAGTTGCTAAAATATGTTACTTTGTACACTTCATATCACAGTCCTGCAAGGATGACAAAAAAATGTACTCGCGTTTGTTGTCCTGCGGCAAAATATGAGAGCAGGTGCGTTTTAGACCAAACATAATAATGGTGAGTGAGTGCGACCTGGACGCATCAGTGAATGGTGAGATATTTTGCTAAATAAAAGGATCCTGTCAGAAGAATTGTGTGATAACTTTATGATGTCTGTTTCGTCTGTACCATCTCAGTGAGCTTTTATGAGGTTTTACACATACCCAGTAAGGTACATTTTTGGTGTTTTGTGGCGTTTCAGTGGGGATGAGAAACTTTTGGAAAACGCAAGTGTGGATGGAGAGTGTTTCGAAATGAAAACTCAGTTTTCAAATCTATCTGGATTAATGTAGCTGTAGCCTTAAACACAAGGGAGGCTAATCAACAGAAACTGAAAGAGGTGCGTAACAATCAGTAACCAACTATAGCCCCGTTTCCACCAAAATTACAATTTGAACAATTTGTCCCAGGAACTTTTTTTCCCCCAGATCTGTCGCTGTCTGCATTTCCATTACGGTATAAAGTACTGGAGTCATCCAATCAAAATGTTGCGTGAACTCAACCAATCAGCATGTTCAGCGCCCAAGTCCCACCCTCGAAAGTTCCTGAACTTTGAAAAAGTACTACTTCGTAGGGACTTTTTGAGGGGGAATTGTTTTACCCAGAACTTCATTTAGACCCTGGTCCCTGAGGTCGAAACACACCGAGTACCACCCCAAAGTCCCTAGTTCTTTGGGAAAGATCCTGCAGTAGAAACGCGGCTTTAATTAGTGGTGGGAAAATGGGAACAAAGCAAAAAGGCAAAACAGAAAACACGTGTGACTGTATAAGGAAAAGTGTATATTAGTTTATACTATAGTCTGTCTGAATAATCGATTCTGATTTGCTGGAAGGTGTGCATTGGAACCTGTGAAATGCACAGGTTGTTCCTACCAGTTTAATCACCGTTCTATATGAATGCATTGCCTTCATTGAAGCACATGCACACACAGAAACATTCAGGACAGGAACTTCTTGTCAACGCTGCCTTGCCACTTTTATGAATAAAATAGCTTTGTTCTCAAATCACTACATTATATCTCTTCGCCGAAAGGTGGTAAAGTCGTTGTTTTGAAGTAATTAAACTCACAGCTTCACTATTAGTAGAGAGACGCTGCACAGATGCAGACAGATTTTGTGCTGCAAACATCAATAACAGCTTTATCTTAGTCAGTTCTGGCAAGTGATCATGGTTTAAGCTGCAAGTTGTGCATTACAATTGTGTAATGCATACCTAAATTATTCCTTACATATTATTATGTTAAATGGTCCTTTGGTGTGACAAATTCATTTTTAAAAATACAAATATACAATGTAGTCTCAGTTAATATCATAAAATGTCATAAATTTGTGATATGCCTTGAAAAAGGCATAATTTTAAATGTTTTGTGGAGTATAGCATGTCACACCGCAGGATATGTTGACTTTCCAAAAGTTTTGCATGTCAACTATATATAGGTTTAACCTTCAGCTTTCTTTTTGGAAAAACGCATGTTGAGCAGTATGTAATTTTAACCGCTCTGTATGTGTAAACTGCCAGCTTTAGTAGTGTAATTGGCAGTGTTTTAAACTTCTGATTCAATCCAGACCACAATCATTGAAAAGAACACACAATGACGCAGCTCTTAACTGTGTTTAATATAAGCGGGGCATTTTCTTCCACTGGAGATTGGTACGCTACCAGCAGGTTCTTATTATTTTTTTTCCCTCTTGCCATATACGGAAACATAACTGTAAGGAACTGCCTGCAGTAGGTCTGCATTAGCTCCCAGTGTTCATTTCACAATGTTGCTGAATTGTTTTCGGCAGGTTTTTGTGGTTATTTGTTTGAGGCGGATTGATAAATGTCTTAAGAATGTAACTCTCAGACCCTTAGGGTTGGGTATCGTTTGAATTTTAACGATTCCGATTCCGATTCTGCTTATCGATTCCTAATTTCGATTCCAATAAGGTTAAAAAAAAAAAGAAAAGAAAAAACCTTAGATATCATTCACATTTATTCTAAGTCATATTGTAAAACATTTAATAGGAGCTGAATACCATGAACAAAAATCAACAGGCTAAGAACACTTACACAAGGAACTTTTGCCTATGGTTTAAAAATACCAGAGGAAAAACAACTAGCCTAACTAATATACATTTCAAGCATTATTAAAGACACTCAGTAATTAAAAAAGAACAAATAAATTATCAATTGCACAAATAAATACAATTGAGCAAAGATATAAATATAGAAAGAAATAAACATTTTCAGGTATTCAGGTACAGAAACTGTATAATCAAATGTAAAATAACACTGCACTTTATTAATAAAATATAGGCTATACATTACAAATAGCTCAATTATATTCTGTCTAGAACAGCGAGTGAGTTTTCTCGTTGTCTTTTGTTTGATTAATGTTGTCATAGAGACGGCATCCGGAAAATCTGCCGTCACTTTAAGAGCTGCACGGATCACACATACGTTTTCATCTTTTCTTCTGTCTTAAGACATAACCAACTGTGTTTATGAGAATATTTTGACATATTTTGTGTGTATTTGTCCGTTTGTGTGCTGTGAAAAAAGACGAGGAAGAGAAGTTCATTATCGCGAGAAGCCGTTCTGTGCGCACGTGTGTGTGTGTGTGCGGCACAGAATGTTTAAAATCACATTTTCTGTGCGCACATTTTGGATGTGTGCAGAGCACGGAAAACAGTGTGCGAGTCTTTTGCTCACACAAGAACCGATAAGTGGAACCGAAATGCGCGTTTCTTATCGAATCACTGGTTCTGGGGAATTTGGAACCGGTTCTCGATACCCATCCTTACTGACCCTTGACCCTGTCTTGTGACCTCTGTTTTTCTGTGGGTGTGTTTAGAGAGACAACAGGGAGCTGTCACTGCCAATGCAAAAGCGATTATTGTGTTCGCATAGTTACTTCTGTAGAACCAATATTATATAGATATGGTGAGTTTTGCATGGGTGAGGACCACTCACACTTGTCATACTTTTTTACGAGAAATATACAATTTCTCAGATAAAATCTTTGGTTTCTCACAGAGAAATATTTAGCTGGATATAACCGATGCACTTGTAGAGTGCTGTAGTTAGCCTCCACTATCTTTGCCTTGAGAAATTTCACCAGTTCTTTCGTACAAAATGAAGTCTTATGAACTAATATGCAAAAGCTTTGAACATTTTATCAAAAGAAACATTGTATATACTCACTGAGTTTGGATGGAATCGCATTTATCGCACCCACGTGTTGAAAAGAAAATGTCCTCCCTTGGCATTTGAGACGTGGCCAATCAGAAGAAGGAATTTCTCTGAGATCCAAGAGGCCAATTATGCCCCTTTGCAGAATGTAACAGTCCCAAATGGTCCCTAAAATTAGACCCCAGAAATTGCATTGCAGCAGAGGCCCGGTTTTTTGCCCAAAGTAATATAAGCAATCAGAGATGTATTAATGTCCAGAAATTGACATTAATACAATTTGTATCATTTGATTGTTTATTCTGTAAATAATGAAAAACAGAATGGTAATAACCACTTAGAGAAATGAGAATCCTATTTAGCTGCAGTGTGTATGTGGCCATTGACTATTAAATCCAGCACATCAACACCCAGTGTCACATGAGACCAAATGAGCCATCTAGCACGATTTAGCTCTAACTGATGAAAGTAATGAAAGAATAGTTCTTAATAACTAGTGTGAAATCATGATGTACTTTGAAATGAAGGGTGTGGCTAAGAGGGTCTCATTAGGAATAAATATTATGTAAATGTCCTGAAATGGACATTAGCTTTTTTTTGGTTGTGTAATAGAGTCCCTCCCGAGTGCCCCATTCTGTCTGAGATTATAGTGAGAGCTGTGTGGGTTTTTCTCTCTCCTGAATGCACCAGAACATGGAATATTTAAAACCAACTTTCTCTGTCTTTGCCAGAGTCTGTTTCTCCACTCTCTTTAGTGAAACAGAGAGCAGAATTCCCTCTGATCTGCCATGCTGCTGGAATGCACAGCACAATCTGTTGTATTTCGCTCTACTTTCCAGACTTGCAAGTCAGCAGCAAAGTTAGCAAAATACAACACAGGCAGCTCTCTCCTGTGGAGGCCTTGAGTCATGAAGACTATTACAGATGCACGGCAGGATTCTCACTCTTGTTGCTCCGGCGGGAATGATTTTCTCCAGCTGAGTCTCTCTCCTTGTCAACAGCTCATCAGGACTGTCTCAAACAGAAGACAATTGGCCCACCTGATATCTGGCCTTGATAGTTGCGAGAAACCGTCTGTCCGTCTATTTGTGTCTATCGATTCACCTCATTCCCACTGGAACAGCATGCAATTCCATTCTTATAAATAGTTTTTGACTTATTGCAGCTATATGGGATGTAACATCACTGGTAGAAAGGTGTTAAAGCGCTCATATGATGCGTTTTCATGTTTTCCTTTTTCTTTAGTGTGATATGTAGTATGTAGTGTGATCGATCAATGCGAGCTACGTCACTAGGTGGAAATATATGCATAATGCCGCCCAAATGCATATGCAAAAAAAAGAAGGCGTGGCTTCAGGTATGGTAGTAGTGTTGTCGCCGCCATGTTGTGGAGATGCTGTGTGTTTCTATGCGAAAGCAAAAGCAGCACTTTATTTGGCCTTCTGAAAGTGGGAATAGTCAGGAACTCACAGCGCCTTCAAATGAATCCAAATGAGGTGCGTAGACAAAAAAATTCCAAATAGAAGAGCACTTTAAAAAAGTCTGCACACTCTACCAAGAAAAAATCATTGGATGTGAGATAAAATCAATGCTTTACTGAAAGAAAAAAAAGGCAAACGTTTCGGTCACGTGACCTTTTTCAATGCTAAGTTTACAATGATTAGTGCAGGAGCCATCTTAATTTAAGGAGTCACATGGTTACATAGATCACATGACCAATCAAACCAAAACTATGACAGATAATCCAAACAAATAGTTGAACAGAATGCTACAGAGAGGGGAAAAAAAAATATTATAAATAATAATAATAATAATAATAATAATGTATTATATATTTAAAAAAGTAAGTTATATAAGAAATTAAATAATACATTAAAAATTATATATATATAAATATATACATATTGAATCAAAAGTAAGTCAGTGAATGTAAACATAAAAAATATATCACACAATATATAAATGTTGTAATCATCATAACATAAATAGATAATTTTCATCAAATTAGAAAACAATAGCTGTACTCTAGAGTAACAGGAAGATATAATTCATAAAAAACATGGCAATGGAAGAAAAGTGGACACAATTAGGAAAATTAGGAATTGGTTAAGATTTATTTACAAACACTGTTCCAGAACAGTACAACCCAAATGTTTGTGCATGTGCAGCAGTTTACGGAGGACAGTTTCCTGATGTGAACCTGGGAGAATACAAGGCCGGCTATGCACAAAGGCTATTTCTAAACAAATGCTATTTCTATTTCCAATTTTGCTAGGGCAATCTGGCGCTTCTGAATCAGAGCCTGTAAGTATGTTTTATTACTTGTAAAAGTATTTGCTATTGACTGTTCAAATGTGGAGTTTTGTGCAGTGTAGATTAACACATATTGTTTGTCATTCTTATGATCAAGGCCTGGTTTCACAAACAGAGCTTAGACTAAGCTAAGATTAGGCATTAGTTCAATTAGGACATTTAAGTGACTTTTATAAACGTGCTTTAGAAAAAAAAACATTACTGGTGTGCATATTAAGACAAAACAATGGTACTGACATATTTTAAGATATATCAGTGCAAGTTTCTTTCAGTTAAAACAACTCAAACATGCATTTTAGTCTGGGACTACCTTAAGCCTTGTCTGTTAAACCGGGGGCAAAAGTGCAGAGATGGATTTATGTTTACAAACATACTGTCCTCTGTTCTCCGCTTAAAAATTGTGGTGAAAAGATGACAAACATTGATACACTATGTGTTCTGTTTCACACTGGCCGCTTAAGCACAGATGAAGCAGCACACGTACATTGTGCTTTTACAATGGCAGCGTTTGTCACGTTCAGCTGAACCGCGGATTGTGTACTGCAAATATATACGAGTATCCGTTCGATCGGCTTGGTCATCTGCACTTTCAGAATCCGACTTGGGCTCGAACTGATATGGTAAAACTGACTACATTATTAATTGTCTTTATAAGTGCTTTGGAAGCTGAAGCTCGCAATTATGGTAAGGGGTGTTACATTTCCGACATTTGCTTGAGGTGTTCGGCCAATCACAACGCACTAGGTCAGCTGGCCAATCAGAGCACACTATGCTTTTCGGAAGGAGGGTTTGTAGAAGTGTGCTTTGTAGAAGTCTTCGCGTTTTAGAGAGACAGGGCATAAAGGAGCTTCAATAATGTACAGTATGTAAAAAATAATGTGTTTTTTTAACATTAAAGCATGGTAACATATTCTATTACACCAAATACACAAAATCTTTACACATTAATTGACAGAAAATTAATCATTGTTATATAGCTCAACACAGTTAGTCTTATTGTTTAAATCTCGTTTTCTTGATTTACCATGAGTACCATGTTTTACCATGCCTAATATCGATCTAACTTACTGCAGTGTACAACAAGTGTCTCATAGTAGCCGCCGAGCGAATGCACAGATTAGCATTATAACAACTTTCAACACACTCAAATGTATCTAATATGATAAAACATGCTGCGTTACGCATGACCAGAAGAAGCGGAAGCGGTCGTCTGCGACATAATAAAAGCGCCACTGCTCTCGAGCCGTGTGTCACGCTTGTCTCTCATTAGCAATCGCTCCAGTGGTCTCGTTCCGCTCCAACGGCTTTCAGCCCCACCCTGCTATATACTACAGTAACATTAATAAATCTGTAATACATTAGCTCATCCATGAATATGATTTCTCCCCGAGTCCCGTCAGATTCTTTTCCACCGGCTGTAGAGGTAAAGACAACAACTCCCATGATTCTGTGAAATCAAGGGGTCATCAAGCTACGCCTTTGTTTTGAATTAAGCGAACTCTAGCAGCGAAAATTACATATTGTGCCTTTAACCTCTAGAGATTTTGCTACACCATTCATACCACAGTAGATTTTCAGTAGATTATCATCTTAGTTTTACCATTTCAGAATTCTGCAAAAGTGTTGCATAATAAAGCACTCTTGCATGTGTGATATTACTTAGCTATGTTTATGTTATGTTATCAATATAAAAAACAATTCATACAGGTGCAATTCAAATCTTGAATTTTGGCGAAGCTTAGGGCACATGCGCTCTCGCTGAATTCGAACTTAAATGTAGTTGTCATGCACAGGCTTAATTGAGAATTATTGCCATGGGCCAAATTTAAATAAAAACTAAAATATACAAAAAAACAAATGCATTGCAAAAAGGGCACTTATCTAGTCAGAAGCCAAAAGGGCAGGTGCTTGAGCACCACTTGCGGTCTCTCTGTGCACGTGTCTGCCTGCCTGAGTTTTGTCAACAGCTGGAGGTGGCCAACTCCTAATTCTCTATGCATAGGGTGACCAGATTTCTCATGGTGGAATATGGGACGGGATGGACAGGAACACTCCCAAACCTCCCACGTCTACGTAAAAGAATCTATCACAACTTCGCCGCTTGACAGCACACTTAAGCAGCATCCACTAAGGTTGAGCAGTATGACCAAAAACTTTTTTGATTTCATGATATGAGAAATTTTATTTCATGAAAATTATATATATATCATATTATGGAAGCTTGTTTCCACCACAGTATAAAACATTTTAAAACATTAATTGCGACTTTTTATCTCAGAATTTTATAATTGCAAGATGTAAACTCGCAATTGCGAGTTATAAAGTCAGAATTGCATGATATAAAGTCAGAATTGCGTGTTATAAAGTCAGACCTGAGTGTTATAAAGTCAGAATCGCGAGTTATAAAGTCAGAATTGCACTTTATATCACGCAATTCTGACTTTATAACTCGCAATTCTCACTTTATATTACGCAATTCTGACTTTATATCATGCAGTTCTCACTTTATATCACGCAATTCTGACTTCATATCACGCAATTCTGACTTTATAACTCGCAATTCTGACTTTATAACACAATTCTGACTTTATATCTCGCACTTGCGTGTTATAAAGTCAGAATGCGAGATATAAACTCGCAATTCTGGGTCTGTAATATATTAGCTCATCCATGAATATGATTTCTGCCCAAGTCCCGTCAGATTCTTTTCCGCTGGCTGTAGAGGTGAAGACAACAACTGTTCTGACAATAAAGTCAGAATTGCGAGTTATAAAGTCAGAATTGCGTGAAATAAGTGAGATATAAACTTGCAATTGTGACTTTATATCACGCAATTCTGAGAAAAAATTGCGAGGGAAAAAAAGCCGGAATCGTGAGATAAAAAGTCGCAATTACATTTTTTTATTTCTTTATTTCTTTATTCTGTGGCAGAAACAAGCTTCCATATCATATAGTTATATATTTTTGTTATATAAAAAAAAGAACAAAGACGTAAATTACAATTAATAGGACAAATACGATAGAGATACAAATTAAATAAACTACGTTTTCAGGTACAGTAGGTTTATTTAACATGTATACATTTATTTAACGTATTTTGTTGTTTGATTAACATTAATGACACAGGTATTTTAGGCTGCTGTCACTTTAAGACCGAATGCATGAAGGTAATATACTGACACATATCCGGTTTTCACCTGTTACAGGTGAGGCTCCCTATCCACTTCCTCCGGATCATCAGAGGGAGCTCTCACCAGAATATTGACTGCCGGTATTCGGACTACAATTCCCATAGGCACTCATACCTGGGACTGATTGCGCACGCACCTGCAGTTCATCACACACACTATTTAAGCATGCCACACACGCACCACCATTGCGAAGTCTTGATTTGCTAAGGTGGTCAATTTTGAGCGTTTCTACTGTGGATTGTTATTCTGTGTTTGATCTTGAACTGTTTCCCGTTGTTTGATTCTCTGCTGCCTGCCCCGACCATTGCCTGTTTATTGGATTGTGATTGTAAGCCGCCTGCCCAGACCTATTGCCTGTGTTTTTGGACTGTGTATGTTTGCTGCCTGCCTCGACCTAAGCCTGTCCCTGTTTATGAATCTGTTTTGCCTTCTCCACCGCCACTGCTGTGTCTCGACCCTGTATTGTCTGACTCTGACCAAAATAAAGCTGCAGATGGATTCTCACTCCGCTGACTCTGTGTTACACCAAGTTGTTTACACTCACTTAAGCCATAACTGACTGTATTTATTTTGTATTGATATACTCCATGTGATGGGCATTTTGACAACTGTGTCTGTATTTGACCATTCAGGCGCAATGAGAACTGAATTCATTCTGAAGGAGCGCTTCTGGTGTGTGTCATTCAGTGCTGTTCTCCAAAATATACTGACAAGATTGAGATTGGCTACCTTTGATTAGGTTATTCTCACGTGACCGAAGACTACTACTTTCTTTTATGATCACATAACAAAGACTATTTAGGAAAGAAGAAATACGGGACAAAACACTAAACACTAAAAATAGAGCTGAAATGCGAGACTGTCTCAGGAAAAACGGGACGTCTGGTCACCCTATCTATGCAGGAAAAGCCCTGGCTAACACACTATGTTTAGTCCACAGTTTTTTGCAGTTTGGGCTACTACAGTATGTGACTGTCTCATAGAACTGAGACTGAGTGCTATTGGAAGGGTCTTTTGCCTCTTTTTTATGTTGATCTCACTCCGCAATATCATTTGTGAGGCGAAGAAACAATAATATCTCTTTGCGGGGTTGTCAGGTGCTGAGATGATACAGCCAGCAGCTTGTCATTCCCACTCGCCACTATAACTGAGCACAGAAGTCTTTCTTTTATATATATTTCTTCTTTTTCTGTCTCCATTTATCTATGATACATGTCCCATATGATACATGTCCCATGTCCCATAGTATCCACAGTTATTGTTGCTAGCCCTACATTAAATTCATAGTATCACCTTTGAAACTCTAAAATGCTTTTAGAATCTTCCTGGCTAATACCATGTTGCTACAGGTTTATTGTAGTAACAAAAACTATAGTAACTCTATTTTTTTGGCAGAAACTTTGGTTACCATGGTACAAGTTTGTGAGGATTACAGAAAACAACTCAAAGCATCATATTGAGTGTCATTTTATTCTAGTTCAAATTGCATGTTACTGATTTTATCAGACTTTGTTCATTGTTAAAGGGTTTGACAGTGTGCATGTTTGTCTACAAGTTCTATTCATTTGTCTTCAAGTATTGTTCATTCATTCTTCTGTAATACTTTTTAATGAGGGAAAATTTGCACATTTATTATAATTTATAATACAGATAGAATAGTTGCGGTTCTTGATATAGCAGTCCAGCCTAACATTACCCAACAGTACTCTAGTTGTGATGCCAAAACAATGTGACATGCTCTAGTTGTGACTATAATTATAATATGAAAAAACACCTTTAAATTAATACATTGCATAATGTGGCATATTTGTTATTACATTGTTATTATAATGTAATAGGCTGCATATCAATGTAGGGAGAGATTGATATGGCAAAATGATTATAAAATAAAAAATGTAAAAAGTAAGCCTGTACAGTACATTTCTGTTATGGCTGTTAGTGAAGCACAAGCTTATGTCTTGCTATAAATTAGTCTGAAAACTTCAGTCTGAAAGTCAACTCTGCCGCATATGATGCAAAATCAGAAGAATTCCTCAGAGGAAACACACAGTCTGTTTTACATCATAACACATCACATCATGAAATATTTATAGTTTCCTTTCGGGTGTGAAATTCTATATCTTGCACCCTGGAGTATATAGTAACACTTCCTCAGGGGTTTGTAGACACGTCTGTCTCCTGCTGTTTATCAGCGTTATCACTCTGATGGATGCTTGCGGTCCTCTCAGCGTGATTGGGCATGTTTCAAAAGGCAATGCCTCACTTTCACTCCTCATGCTCTCTTTGGGAAACACTGGGTGGGTAAAATTGCTGGAGCATCCAATAGGACGATGTTTGGCTGCTCAGGTGCTGCATTGTTCATCTATATGGAATATTGAGTCTGTCTGTTGTGTTGCTTGTCGAGCCACTGGTCCTGTAATTTACAGGTGACCTCTTGATGCAGCATTTCATTTACACAGAACCAAATCTTTGAACCTAAACTCTATACCAGACAAGTAGTTTGTATATGTACATCAATCAGGCATAACATTATGACCACTGACAGGCGAAGTGAATAACACTGATTATCTCTTCATCACAGCACCTGTTAGTGGGTGGGATATATTAGGCAGAAAGTGAACATTGTGTCCTCAAAGTTGATGTGTTAGAAGCTGGAAAAATGGGCAAGTGTAAGGATTAGAGCGAGTTTGACAGGGGCCAAATTGTGATGGCTAGACGACTGGTCAGAGCATCTCCAAAATTGCAGCTCTTGTGGGGTGTTCCCGGTCTGCAGTGGTCAGTATCTATCAAAAGTGGTCCAAGGAAGGAACAGTGGTGAACCGGTGACAGGGTGGGCGGCCAAGGCTCATTGATTAGGGGTGTATTGATACACCAATGCCACGGTTCGGTTCATATCACGGTTTTGGAGCCACGGTTCGGTTCGGTTCTGTTTGCTGTGGGGGCAGGGTTCTGTGTTCAATGTTTAAAAAAACAAAAAAAACAAGCAAATTTATTTCACAAATATTGATGACACACACACAAGTAATGTCCCACTTTAGCCTACTTAAACACATAAATTGTATGAATATGACTAATACTGATGAATAAATAGGCCTATAAGGTAAAGCTATTAAATAGCAGTTTTTATTAATACAATAAAGTAGCCACCACACTAATTTAAAAATATACTAAATAACAAACTGAAAATAAAGTGGCATTGGGGTTATGGAAACAACAGTTACCATGGCGAATACACAATACATCATGAACTGTTAATGAAACATGAAAACTGCTCCTGATGAATAGAATAAACATCATACTGCATGCAAATCCTTCCCAGCTAACACACGTCGTACCAGTTACGTGATTTATTGGTACTTTACTTTTATTTCATGACTTACGAATTGACAACGTAACGTTGCATGCTCGTAGGTTCTCTTGCGCTTTATGAAGTGATAGCGCGCGCCGCTGCATTTGCGCATGTAATTGAAGAGGGACAGGAAAGTTCGGTTTTCTGAGGTGAGAGAGACTTTTTATTTTGTAAAAAGCTACGAAAATGACACTGACATATAGCCTTACAACCATAGACTGTAAAAAAATAGCTACATATACACTCACCTAAAGGATTATTAGGAACACCTGTTCAATTTCTCATTAATGCAATTATCTAATCAACCAATCACATGGCAGTTGCTTCAATGCATTTAGGGGTGTGGTCCTGGTCAAGACAATCTCCTGAACTCCAAACTGAATGTCAGAATGGGAAAGAAAGGTGATTTAAGCAATTTTGAGCGTGGCATGGTTGTTGGTGCCAGACGGGCCGGTCTGAGTATTTCACAATCTGCTCAGTTACTGGGATTTTCACGCACAACCATTTCTAGAGTTTACAAAGAATGGTGTGAAAAGGGAAAAAAATCCAGTATGCGGCAGTCCTGTGGGCGAAAATGCCTTGTTGATGCTAGAGGTCAGAGGAGAATGGGCCGACTGATTCAAGCTGATAGAAGAGCAACTTTGACTGAAATAACCACTCGTTACAACCGAGGTATGCAGCAAAGCATTTGTGAAGCCACAACACGCACAACCTTGAGGCGGATGGGCTACAACAGCAGAAGACCCCACCGGGTACCACTTATCTCCACTACAAATAGGAAAAAGAGGCTACAATTTGCACGAGCTCACCAAAATTGGACAGTTGAAGACTGGAAAAATGTTGCCTGGTCTGATGAGTCTCGATTTCTGTTGAGACATTCAGATGGTAGAGTCAGAATTTGGCGTAAACAGAATGAGAACATGGATCCATCATGCCTTGTTACCACTGTGCAGGCTGGTGGTGGTGGTGTAATGGTGTGGGGGATGTTTTCTTGGCACACTTTAGGCCCCTTAGTGCCAATTGGGCATCGTTTAAATGCCACGGCCTACCTGAGCATTGTTTCTGACCATGTCCATCCCTTTATGACCACCATGTACCCATCCTCTGATGGCTACTTCCAGCGGGATAATGCACCATGTCACAAAGCTCGAATCATTTCAAATTGGTTTCTTGAACATGACAATGAGTTCACTGTACTAAAATGGCCCCCACAGTCACCAGATCTCAACCCAATAGAGCATCTTTGGGATGTGGTGGAACGGGAGCTTCGTGCCCTGGATGTGCATCCCACAAATCTCCATCAACTGCAAGATGCTATCCTATCAATATGGGCCAACATTTCTAAAGAATGCTTTCAGCACCTTGTTGAATCAATGCCACGTAGAATTAAGGCAGTTCTGAAGGCGAAAGGGGGTCAAACACAGTATTAGTATGGTGTTCCTAATAATCCTTTAGGTGAGTGTATAGCTACAATACAACATATCATCTTACCGCAGATACTGGGGACAACACGTTTTTCTCAGGCACTCCGCGACCAACTCAGAACGGTCTCGCGAGTCGCGACCCACCAGTTGAGAAACACTGCTGTAGAGAAGACCCTCTCACTGGGGACCGATGTTACTGGGACTCCAAGGTAGCATTTAGCCAACCTGGCTAAATGGGGAAACTGGCTTTCTTTGTCCTTCCACCATGCAACTTGAGCGAGCACCCAAGTCATGTGACATGCACTTGGAAGACAAAAGTTAGTGTATATTTAGTAAATAATATTATTCTAATAATATTTAGTAAAAATACAGCTCTTATTAGTTGTTAAAAGTGTCTTATTTACTATTTAATCAAATGTCAAGGAAGGAAAAAATAATTTTGTGGCATAAGGTGAAGTGAGAGCTGGGCTGGGGCAGCAGGGGGCGGGGCACGTTCGGTTCGACATGAGAGTATCGCGGTTCTTCGGTTCGGTTTGAATATCGTTACACCCCTATCATTGATGCACGTAGGGAGCGAAGGCTGGCCCTTGTGGTCCGATTAAACAGACGACTACTGTAGCTCAGATTGCTCAAGAAGTTAATGCTGGTTCTGATAGAAAGGTGTCAGAATACACAGTGCATCGCAGTTTGTTGTATATGGGGCTGCATAGCCGCAGACCAGTCAGGGTGCCCATGCTGACCCCTGTCCACAGCCGAAAGCGCCAACAGTGGGCACGTGAGCATCAGCACTGGACCACGGAGGAATGGAAGAAGGTGGCCTGATCTGATGAATCACATTTTCTTTTAAATCACGTGAATGGCCGGGTGTGTCGCTTACTTGGGGACACATGGCACCAGGATGCACTATGGGAGGCATGCCAGCGGAGGCAGTATGATACTTTGGGCAATGTTCTGCTGGGAATCCTTGGGTCCTGCCATCCATGTGGATGTTACTTTGACACGTACCACCTACCTAAGCATTGTTGCAGACCATGTACACCCTTTCATGGAAACAGTATTCCCTGGTGGCTGTGGCCTCTTTTAGCAGGATAATGCGCCCTGCCACAAATCAAAAATGGTTCAGGAATGGTTTCAGGAGCACAACAATGAGGTGTTGACTTGGCCTCCAAATTTCCCAGATCTCAATCCAATCGAGCATCTGTGGGATGTGCTGAACAAACAAGTCCGATCCATGGAGGCCCCACCTCGCAACTTACAGGACTTAAAGGATCTGCTGCTAACATCTTGGTGCCAGATACCACAGCACACCTTCAGGGGTCTAGTGAAGTCCATGCCTCGACGGGTCAGGGCTGTTTTGGCAGCAAAAGGGGGACCAACACAATATTAGGAGGTCATAATGTGATCGGTGATCAGTGTATATGTATACGTATACGTACGGCTAATGTTTTATGTATTTAAGGCGCGGAGAAGAGTGTCTTTTGCATTTGTCGTGGTCAATACTGTCTTAAAGGGATAGTTTACCCAAAAATGAAAATTCTGTCATCATCTTCTGCTGAACACAAAAGAAAATATTTTGAACAACGTCGGTAACCAAACAGTTGATGGACCCAATTGACTTCCATAGTATATTTTTTTCCTACTATGGAAGTCAATGGGGTCCATCAGCTGTTTGGTTACCCATGTTCTTCAAAATATCTTCTTTTGTGTTCAGCAGAAGAAAGAAATTCATACAGCTTGAGGGTTGAGTAAATAATGACAGAATTTTCATTTTTGGGTGAACTATCCCTTTAAATAGCCTGTGCATAGCACTTTATTTTTAATGACATGACATTTTGGCCAAATGACAGAAAAAACTGAGCGCCCACATAGCTACAGTAAACTGTATAACCTGTAAGCTGATGAACTGTAACGTGATGCACTTACTGCCTCAGATGCTGCCATTCTAATGATGGACAAAACACGTCCAAAATTCTCTGAAATTTGCTAGAAATCTACAAAAAAAATTCTTCATTCAGAGGCCATGAAAATACAAAAGTGCTCAATGCATACTAAAAAAAAAGTGCAATCAAAATGTTTTTGATATGACATTGTAATCAGTGTCTACACACACCTCAGTGTTTGGTGTGTTTTTGCACTTGTAGATGATGGCAACTGAACCTTCACAATATAGTTTTATCTCCCAATGCCAGTAATCAGGACTGGCCACATAAAAAATTTATGCAATTTCCCACCCTCCAGTGTAGAATGAGACAGGGATTTGGCTTTTCTTTAAAAAACGAGTTCATTTCAAGGTAAAGGGTGGCTATGATCAAAGATGTTGCGTGTATTTGGTGAGAGCAGCTGGAAGAAGCGGAGCTATTAATAAGTAATGCTTAATGCTCAAAGCTGGAGCTGTTTTGCACAATTCCTCTACTTTGTTAATCCATTTCGTCTCGATGTAGGCCCTTCTGAAGGTTGTAAAAGAGAGAGGGAGAGAGGAAAGGTATCAACCTGGAGTGGGTCAAGCATGATAAACAGGAAACTAAATTGCCAGTGAGTAGGGAAGTGAGGTCAAAGGTTACATGAACCCATGAACAGAGTGAGTAACCCTGTCACTGAAGATGGAAAGAAAAACAGAACAGAAAAGAAAAGAAAGATACATTATAGAAACCAGACAGAGAAGTGTGTGCAATGACACTTCTGGGGTTTGCAGTCACAAAGTCCGGCTTACGGATGTAATAAAGTCTGGAATCTGCTCTGTGTTCATCCTCTCTTCTGCCGGACAATTAATATGATCCCTGTTGATGGCTAATTTTCAGTACCATGGCGTCGGCCCAATTCCATAACCAGCTGCAACCTCTGGAACAAACTGAAGTCACTTGTTTTCCGGCAAACACGAACAAGAGGCACACTAACAGTAATATCCCAATCTGTTTGATCAGTAGGAGGAATGCAGCTGACTGGAAACTCCCCAGAAATCCTTCTTTCCCATGTGATTGATTTGGAACTCTTTATGGCAGCCCAATACACATTTTTTTAAAAAGATATTAACAGTAAATTGGCTACAGATATTAAATGAAATGACAGGATGCTTAGTGCAGCTTTGATGATTACTTTAAAATAGTGTCAAGTCAAGTCACCTTTATTTATATATCGCTTTTACAATACAGATTGTTTCATAGCAGCTTTACAGTGGTAACAGGAAAATAATGCAACAAAATTTATTTCGGGTGGACAGCCGCTCTGGAGAAAACTGTGATGTCATAGTCCAGCTCAGTTCAATTCTCATACAATGGTGTCAATGCAGGCAGATCAATATAGTTGAATATTTAGTGTCCCCAACTAAGCAAGCCAAAAGCGACAGAGGCGACGGTGGCAAGGAACTAAAACTCCATCAGGTGACAGAATGGAGAAAAAAACCTTGGGAGAAACCAGGCTCAGTCAGGGGGCCAGTTCTCTTCTGGCCAAGCAAACGAACAGTGTTTGATTATGATTCAGGCAACATTTCAAGTCAGATTGGATCGGAACATTCAGAATATTTGTCCAGTTCCATCTGGTTGAAGATCAGAGTTATCACACCGGAGACGGGCTTGCTGAGGATCAGTGCCACTGGCTGTCGTGTCGATGAGGCCTTCACAGGGCAGAGTCTAGTTGACACAATCTCTGCAGACACTTCAGGGAAGCGCTGTGGTCGTGTCTAGGCGCAGGTCCACCATCTGACTACAGTAAACCTTGGGATAAACAGAGAGACTAATATTAGCGTAGATGCCATTTTTCTTACGATGTACACTGAACAAAATTATAAACGCAACACTTTTGTTTTTGCCCCCATTTTTCATGAGCTGAACTCAAAGATCTAAGACTTTTTTCTATGTACACAAAAAGCCTATTTCTCTCAAATATTGTTCACAAATCTGTCTAAATCTGTGTTAGTGAGCACTTCTCCTTTGCCGAGATAATCCATCCACCTCACAGGTGTGGCATATCAAGATGCTGATTAGACAGCATGATTATTGCACAGGTGTGCCTTAGGCTGGCCACAATAAAAGGCCACTCTAAAATGTGCAGTTTTACTGTATCGGGGGGGTCCGAAAACCAGTCAGTATCTGGTGTGACCACCATTTGCCTCATGCAGTGCAACACATCTCCTTCGCATAGAGTTGATCAGGTTGTTGATTGTGGCCTGTGGAATGTTGGTCCACTCCTCTTCAATGGCTGTGCGAAGTTGCTGGATATTGGCAGGAACTGAAACACGCTGTCGTATACGCCGATCCAGAGTATCCCAAACATGCTCAATGGGTGACATGTCCGGTGAGTATGCTGGCCATGCAAGAACTGGGATGTTTTCAGCTTCCAGGAATTGTGTACAGATCCTTGCAACATGGGGCCGTGCATTATCATGCTGCAACGAGGTGATGGTCGTGGATGAATGGCCTCAGGATCTCGTCACGGTATCTCTGTGCATTCAAAATGCCATCAATAAAATGCACCTGTATTCGTTGTCCATAACATACTCCTGCCCATACCATAACCCCACCGCCACCATGGGCCACTCGATCCACAACGTTGACATCAGAAAACCGCTCACCCACACGACGCCATACACGCTGTCTGCCATCTGCCCTGTACAGTGAAAACCGGGGTTCATCCGTGAAGAGAACACCTCTCCAAAGTGCCAGACGCCATCGAATGTGAGCATTTGCCCACTCAAGTCGGTTACGACGACGAACTGCAGTCAGGTCGAGACCCTGATGAGGACGACGAGCATGCAGATGAGCTTTCCTGAGATGGTTTCTGACAGTTTGTGCAGAAATTCTTTGTTTATGCAAACCGATTGTTGCAGCAGCTGTCCGGGTGGCTGGTCTCAGACAATCTTGGAGGTGAAGATGCTGGATGTGGAGGTCCTGGACTGGTGTGGTTACATGTGGTCTGTGAGTGAGGCCGGTTGGATGTACTGCCAAATTCTCTGAAACGCCTTTGGAGACGGCTTATGGTAGAGAAATGAACATTCAATTCACGGGCAACAGCTCTGGTGGACATTCCTGCAGTCAGCATGCCAATTGCATGGTCCCTCAAAACTTGCGACATCTGTGGCATTGTGCTGTGTGATTAAAACTGCACATTTTAGAGTGGCCTTTTATTGTGGCCAGCCTAAGGCACACCTGTGCAATAATCATGCTGTCTAATCAGCATCTTGATATCCCACACCTGTGAGGTGTATGGATTATCTTGGCAAAGGAAAAGTGCTCACTAACACAGATTTAGACAGATTTGTGAACAATATTTGAGAGAAATAGGCCTTTTGTGTACATAGAAAAAGTCTTAGATCTTTGAGTTAAGCTCATGAAAAATAGGGGGCAAAAACAAAAGTGTTATAATTTTGTTCAGTGTAAATGAGTACATCGAGTGTTATAGGAAGTGTTCCCGGTTCCGGCTGACCTAGTTAATGCAGGTATTTGAATAATAGAAATTGATAACTGAGATTTAAACTGACAGAGTGTGTCTGCTTCCCGAACAATGCTAGGAAGACTGTTTAGGTGCTAAATAAGAAAAGGATCTACCGCCAGTAGTTGATTTTGATATTTTAGGTATTATCAACTGGCCTGAATTTTGAGACCGCAATAGACGTGAAGGAGTATAATGCGTTAAGAGCTTGCTCAAGTACTGGGGAGCTAAACCATTTAGTGCTTTGTAAGTAATAAGCACGATTTTAAAATGCATACAATGTTTAATAGGGAGCCAGTGCAGTGTTGACAGAACCGGGCTAATATGGTCATACTTCCTGGTTCTAGTAAGAACTCTAGCTGTTGCGTTTTGGACCAGCTGGAGTTTGTTTATCAAGCATGCTGGGCAACCACCCAGTAGAGCATGGGTGCTCAAGACATCTCTGATAGTGCACAGATTACACCACACCGCCAGTATTTGGGACTGACAACCGCATTTACTAGGCATGATACTTAATTGTCCTGAACAGATTGAATAATGCTCGAGTTTGTATATGACAGTTATTTTCTTATGTTTTTAATATCTAGGTGAAAACATGTCTAGATCATTCCACCACTAAGTCTTTTTAAACTTTTTTTTTTAGTATAGTGGAATAATTTTCATGGTAATTATTATCATAAATAATAAAACTAGATATTGAATTATTATGATTAATTATATTATAATTATGATAATAATTAGTAGTTATTACAGTATTATGAAATATTATGAAATAATTTAATTAATATAATATTACAACTGATATACAAAGAGTGAAATAATTAAAAAACAAATTTTTATTATGCAGAAATGACAAATGATAACTGTCCCTCAATTGTGGTGTCATTTTTACCACAACCAACAATTTTACTTTTAATACATTTTTATCAAAACTTTTTGCACTTGTTTACCAAAGAGTCTACAGTGTATGGGAAGAGCGTGTGTGACATGAGACGTGGAAAAAAAGAAAAATCAAGCTAAATATCAACAGTGAACAGAACATATTTTTGTCATTTCCAGTGAAGCTGTAATTTTCTAAAATTAGCAGAAAATCTGAAACTATTATTTAATTGTGCGAATTTAGGATACTTAAAGCGCTAACAATAAAATTATCATTAGCGTTTTTAAAAAAATATTTAAAATGTCATTTCCACCACAGAAATTTAATAATACAATGTATAATTTGAGATGTTATAAGAGTAAGAAAATTGTTTTAAGAGAGTTTATTTTCTACTGTTAAAGTCCACAGGGCCGAAAGTGCATATAGATGAAGAAACACCCATGTATTCAGTAATGGAATAATCTGGAAAGAAAGGGTGTAATAAAATTAATATTGAATGTTATGGCATTATGGCATTGCATCATGTCATAGTTTAGCATGCTGGTGACAGAAACATGATTAAGAGATGCTTTTCTGTGAGTGTAAAACACAACGCCCAGACCTTCGGTCGGTCCATGTGAGGAATGGCTTGTTCCTGTTCACAATCACTGGTCCTCATCCAAGAGGGCCCATGAGCAGAATGGATGAAAATTCCAGTGTCAGGATATGGAACACTGATAAAGACTTGCTTACAGCTGTAATTTCTGTCAAATGTGGTGCTGCTTTGTGCTGTGTGGCGAAAATTTCTCAGTTGAAGACAGTTGAAAACTGTGGATGTTCTTTGAGCCCTAACCTTCTGATTTGGAGACGTGTCAAGCACTGGTCAATGTGTAACCAAGTAACTGCCATTAAGATCAATAGGAATGCTAATGGTTCCCTCCAGTTATTATAGACTTCCTTGGAAAGGTTTTTAAGGTGGCAGGTTTGTGTGGTCCAACTACATGTACCATCATTCTCTGTGACCACTGGAAAATGATCAAATACACAGGTAAAGCATCAGTCAGAAACCTAATAGATTTAATTTGTTGATTTTGTTGCACTAGCAATTGATATAGTGACAGTTTCATTTTATTGACCAAAATCACTTTGTAATGATGTCTTTCAAACTTCCCAGGAGCACTTGAAGGCAGTTTCATATATTTCCACATACACACAATCAGTGAGACAGTCCATCAAAACCTCATTGCTGTCTATGATTATTTACTGTTTTTATTTTCACACTCTCTCTGCAGTCTTTTCTCCTCTTTTCTGGCACGTCTTCCCTTCTCAGTGATCTCTCATCTCGCTCTCTTTCCTGCTATTGGCTCCCCTTTTTGTTCACAGAATCATTTTGTTGATTTGATACTTATGTTTGATATTTCGGCTGATTAAGTTATTTAAGTGTTGTATCATTAATGTGAGTTTCCAAAAAATGAAAATTCTGTCATAATTTACTCACCCTCATGTTGTTCCAAAACTGTATGGCTTCCTTTTCTCTATGAATTTAAAACAAGATATATTGATGAAGGTTCAACTGTTTTTGTCTGTCCGATCAGTAAATAAATTAACCTTGCACACTTACAAAAAATTATAGGACGGTACGTAAGACATGTTGTTATGAAAACAAAGGAAAAAATTTTAAGGTCCTCTGACTGAAACATTGATAATCATTTTTAATCATGTTTTACAAGCTCAAGTAGATTTTGGGATTTGCATTCATTTTTATTATTATTTTTTCCCCAATATTTTTCCACACTGACTTTCATTGTATGAACAAATTGATGATTTTTATGAACCGTTTACACCAAAAGTGAATATCAGTCTCTTTTTAGATTAGATAAGAGTAGATTGTGTATAAGGAAATGAAAGCCAAAACAGTAACTACAAGCAAAATGTAAAAAGTATGAGTTAAAAAAAAATTACATGTGCTTTTTATCTCATTCTTTGCGTGAATGCACTATATGCATTATATATCCTTTAGGTATAGATTTGCTCATTTAGTATAATAGAACTAGCCTTTGCTGTACCCATCACAGTACAATACATCACGCACATCTCAGTGTTTTCATGTGTCAGCAGAACTCTTCAAAATTGAATCATAATCTCAAACAGGCCTCATGACAAGCCTCTTAAACTCAGCGAATATCAACAAAAACCAAGCATTGTGGTTCGTAGGATAAGTGAAAGGGAATCACAAACATCCGTTTAACTTTGATTTCCCATGTCTTCACCCTTTCAGAGTGGTCTTCATCTCGGCTCATGTGAGCTGTCAGATGTGATCTGTGGTCTGTGAAGAGTTAGATGTGTGGGTTTGGCTTTGATTCAGTCCACTGTATCAGTGTAACGCTCAGCCCAGTGTGGGCGAGATCACCACAAACTAACACTGCACTGTCTGCCAGACACATCTGTATCAATTAGTCTGTGTGTGTGTGTGTGTGTGTGTTCTCGAGGTGTTATTACATTACTTCAGCTTTTTTTGTCCAGTCTTGTGATTGTTGTTTAATGTCAGTAAATGTTGTTGTGATGTTTGCTAGACCTGCTAGATGTCCAAGACTGCACATTACGAATGCTGGAGCTTTGTCTGTTTAATATTGTGTGCTGTTACATGCCTCATGCAATTGACTGGTGTGTATTTTCGGTTTCTGAGTGAGTTAGTTTAAATCATAACATTTGTCATGAATGATTGTAATAATGTAGTTGAAGTGTCTAGAAGTTGAAAGCTAGCTGTGGTGACAGTGAAGTCTGTTGTATTGACAGTAAGATACTGGTTAATTTTTCTTTTTGTTAAGACAGGAAACTTTAGGATAGTGTAGAATTCTTAAAGCGAGGTGTAAAGTAGTACACTATATTGTGCATACCTATTGTGTAGCATAGTATTGAATAGTGCAGTATAGTTTGTAGAAAACATTGGAAAAATGTGCGGCAACAATTTATTTTAAGGTGACATAGTTACAGATTACTGCATGTACTTACTATAGTAATAACTTTTTTGCTCACCAGCCACTGTGGCTAGTGGTTTTTCCAAAGTTACTAGCCACTAAGCATTTTCACTGGCCACAATTCTGATATCGATACCATGGGGAAAAACTGCCATATAGATATTATTAATACTATCTCATAATTTGGCAGCAGGTATATTAGGCTGCTGTCACTTTAAGACCTGACGCACGAATCCATTATACTGTTACACATGCGTTTTCTTTCTCAACTGGTTGGGTTCACTTAAAACATAACTGACTGTGTTTACGTGAATACTCGCCAAGACCGGCATTTTGACATTATTCTGTGTATTTGACTGTTTACGCACAAATAAGCAGTGAAAAATAACAACTGAGTACTGAGAGGCGGCTTTATGTGCGCGCACTTTGGGTGTGAGCACAAAATCTTTGGGAATGAGTAAAATTATGCGTGAAATTCAAGCTCTGTAACACCAACAATATTCATCTGGAGCAAATGAAATGAGGGGAGGCGGGTTTGTGTGTCAACTCGCTGTCGGAGAGATGAGCAAGAGAGAAAGCGCAGCTGGTATTGTGTGTCTGTTCTGCAGAAAATGAGTATTGGAAGCTTTTTTTTTTGATATTTCAGTAGCGATATTTTTGACAACACTACATTGCACTTAGTTTATTATTTCAGATGGCTATTTAAAAGACTACAATTGAAAAAAATTATATATATAATATAAAATTCAACCCACCAAAGTGGCTACTATAAGTGACTGCATTACATGCCACTGCTAAAATCCACCTGCATTTGGCGGGTTTTAATGTCAAGCCCTGATTACAAGTAACTAACCCTACACCAAACCTTAACCCTAACCGTAACTCTATAGTAAGTACATGTAGTAAATTAATATTACTCAGTACTTACAAAGTACAATGTAACTATAATCACCTTAAAATAAAGTACAAATGTGCCTCTACCTACATTTCTGCAAAACTTCAAAAATGTACCTGTACATACAATTAAAAATGAACACTAGTGGCAGTATAACACCAACAACTTGTATTTCTTTTCACAAATTGTTTTCAGAATTTTTTTTTTTATTATTATTTTTTTTTTTACAAAACTTCAATTTCACAAATTATGATTTCAGGGGCATATTATCGAAGGCTGATTTTCGCACAGTTCCTTGAACAATGTTACAGTATGATCTCAAAACACTTACCATTGTGCATGCTTTGTAAGCTAATATATTTTCACATTTGCATCACATAACCATCTCCATATGTATGGCTTTTCTGACATAGTAAACTTCCTCGGTAGCTCACCTGGTACACACACACATCACAATTGCACTTGATAAACATAACATTTGATAAAAGAACTCAAAAACTTGTAGAAGCAAACTAAAATGGAGGGTAGGCTTTAGTGTAGGTGGTACATTATTTTCAAATGTAATAGAACATAAACCTTTTAGCACCACTCACTGCACATTTAGGGCCAGATTTACTAAACAGGGCAAATTAGCGTCAGAGCCCAATCCCATAAAAGCACCTATGGGAGTGTAAAGTTCTGCACGTGATCTACTGACGACGTGCAAATTAAAGAACACAGACGCAGCTGGATCATTTCCATAATGACCAACGCAATCTACCAAGAGCAGCGCAAATTAGCGTCTGGTTTAAGACATGCTTTTATTGGGCGGTAAATAATGCCGCAAATACCAATAAATTGGCGAGCGCAAACCTTAGTAAATCACCTTGCATGATTCATTTAAATTCTCTCCTCCCATAAATTTTGCGTCTGAAAGGGAAACTCCTACAAATGCAATAAGGTCAGCCGCAAAAATAACCCTGTCCATGCCTTTTCAGAGCTAATTTGTCACTGCGTGTCATTAGTAAATCCTGACAGTAGTTTTTTAACACCAAAAGAGAGTTTGCGTTGGCGTAAATCTGGCCCTTAGTTTCCAAATTGCCACAATATGTACAGCAACCATTGTAGTAAAATTTTATAGTTTAATGTTGAGGAGGGAGCTGCTGTACAGAACAGTGCAATATATAGCATGTTATAGTAGTGCAGATTAGTGTAGTGTACATGGGGAAGCTGTAGTGTACTCCATTGTAAAGTGTATAGTGTTGTGTAGTATAGAATACTGTAATGTGCAGGAGGGAGCTCTATATTGTAGTATAATATAGTGTAGAATAGTTGTGCATTGCAGTGTAGTGTATTTGAGTGTGTAGTATAGTTTCCTGCTGCTCTCTGGAGTTCTGGATTGGCTTCTGACAGGATCTTGGCAGCAGCAAACATAAACACATTTCTGTGCCATTCCTGAGCAGCGAGACTCTCCCTGTAACAGCACACTCACAAACACACACACACACACACACATGTTGTGTTTTCATGTTTTATGGGGACTTTCCATAGACATAATGATTTTTATACTGCACAAACTGTATATTCTATCCCCTTACACTAACCCTAACCCACAACCTACCGATCACAGAAAGCTTTCTGCATTTTTACATTTTCAAAACTTAATTTAGTATGATTTATAAACTGTTTTTCTCATGGGGACCAAAATATGTCCCCATAAGGTCAAAATGTACTGGTATTACTATCCTTGTGGAGACATTTGGTCCCCATAACATAGGGAATACCAGGTACATACACACACACAGACGTCATGTGCAGTACTCGTCCTCTACTGGATGCTCTTAAAGCCACAGTCTTTATTGCTCCTGAAGTTCCTCACATCTGCACACTCCTGCTCTTTGATCAAGTGCACAATTCATACTGCATTCGAGTGTTCACTTCCTAGATAGGCCACGGTGTGTTTTAAAAGGTGGTATACATGAGTCAAATAGTGAAGCCATTAGTCCTAACTAACTCATCAAGCTGTCCAATTCATTCAGTTGTGAATGAAAACTGTCATCTCATTTATTTATGGGTTCTGCATTAGCAGACATGTAATAGAATAGAGTCTCAGATGTGAACATATACAGTATACACACACACACACACACACACACACATATAGAAATCGAAAACCAAGGCAAGGTGGCTGCAGATTTGCAGTCCAGCTGAAAACACAAAGGTCAGAGGTCCATCTGTTACTCAGCAACATAACAAAACTCTTTAAAACATTCCTACAAACTCTCTTAAACTGTCTTTTGTGCTTGCATTAAAAAGGTGTCATTATCATTTTTATTATTTCATTTTTCCTTGAGGTCCAATTATAATGTTAAAGTTTTTGTGCCAAAAATTACACTGTTGACTTTTTGTCCAGCCTCTCTTAAGGGCTGTAAAAACTGACAGTGAGCAAGTTAAAATGGAAAACAAGTCTATGTGCTGTTGCTAGTAGGTGTTGCTACATGACTGCAGTATGCAACTGTATCAGATAATAGTTCACTGTCTGCACTCACATTAATAGTCATTGTATTGTGTCCTGCGTCCAGAGGTGGACAAAGTACACAACTCTATTACTTGAGTGAAAGTATAGATAGTAATGGACAAATATTACTCCGTTAAAAGTGAAAGTTGTAAAGACATATTTTTACTTAAAGGCACAATATGTAAGATTTTTGGATTAAAATATCCAAAAACCACTAGAACAGTGCTATATATTTTGTTGATATGTGTACCTACATTATCCCAGATTTTTCCAAGAATGTTTAAATCCAGAGAAATAAGCAATTTTAACCAGGACATATATGTTTTATTAGACAAGGGAACAACTGTTTGGCTACATTTATAGACAGAAAACAAATTATTGTTATGTAGCTCAACACGTTTAGTCGTAGTATTTGAGGTGCGTTTTCACCATGCCTCAGAAAAAAACACAATTTTGTCAAGTGGCTAACATAACATAATCAGATGCAGCTTTATTTTTAGTAACAGTAATACAGCATTTTCTCCATCATACAATATGTTTTAAAATTAATTGCATGCAATTTAGCAACACAAGCTAGGGATGCACAATACTGGATTTTTGCCGATATTTTTCAACTCATTTTGGCCGATGCCGATACTGATACCCATATACGTTTATTTTTTCCCTTTGTTTGGAAACACCATTTTGAGCAAAAACTTTTTTTTTCATTCTGGTTTTTAGATTTCTGAGGTCTCCTTACTAAAAGGATACTTGTTAAAGATAAATAAAGTTAATAAAGTTCTTTTTATAATAAGAGTATATTAAAAGCTCTGAAAATAACAATAATAAAGTCAGTAATTTTTCACCCCAGACTGATGCAGTTGTAACCTAAATATTTTATTTTTGGATTTAACGTTTGTGCACATGAAGTGGGGGTGGCATGACATCAGTTGATGCTGTCTTTAGCTTCAAATAAAAAATTCTACAATTATTTTAGAGCTCCTTGGATTATTTTTCATCATCCATTTCATAAAATTGTATTACAGATTAATAAACTGCGCCCCCACTAAATATATATAACATTCTACCGGGCGGGCACTAGGACCTGGAGGAGGCTTCTGCTGCTGTGGAGGCTGCTGCGCCTGCACGCGCTAGAGAGTGGGGAGTCACTGTTGACGGTCACGTCCTTCTGTACGCGCATTCACAAATTCAAGGCAGCATTTAAAAACTTTCAATATAAATCACCATACATGCAATGTATTTGCTTGTTGACATACAAGTTCATTTCAAGAATGACCATACTGCTGACATGTGACAAATGACACGTGATTTATTGCAAGCGCATATCAACATGTTATCATATCGGCAAGGCATATCGGCATATTTTTTTCATATCGGCCGATGCCGATTTTTATATTTTAAGCGTTTATCGGCCGATTCCGATGTCGTACCGATAATATCGTGCATCCCTAACACAAGCCATCCAGCATTTATTAAAGGTGCACTATGTAACTTTTCCGTCCGCTAGAGGTCGCCTATTCAAAAACAAAGGCGTAGCTTGATGACGCCGAGTTTAAACACAGAATCTTGGGACATGTGGTCTTCACCTCACAGCCGGTGGAAAAGAATCGGGATAGGACTCTGGCAGAAATCATGTTCATGGGTGCGATTATTAACGTTACTGTAGTATGAAGCAGAGCAGGCCCGAGTGTTGTGGGAGCTGAGCAAGGCCGCTGGAGCGATTGGTAATAAGATGAACGCAGCACATGCTTCGCGAGCAGCGGGACTTTTATTATGCCACAGTCACCGGCGCCATTTCCGCTTTTCCGGTCATGAGTATGAGGTAACGCAGCTCTGTTTATCATATTAGATACATCTGAGTGTGTTGAAAATGATGTTATGACGTTACTCTGTGTGTTCGCTCGGCGGCTGCTATGAGTACAGCGTTTCTGCAAAATAAAACCGGAAACCGAGGGTAACGCAGATATGACGCCATTGAAAGGCGACTCCCTCACATGTCCCGGTTCCTTGGTTAAAATAGCAATTTTCTCACAATTTACAAATAGTTAGAAACATTTGGGATATTGTAAGTACTCAACTGAACAAAATATATAACATTGGCCCAGTGGTTTTTGGATATTTTACTGCAAAAATGTTACATATTGCAGCTTTGATATTCTAATATCGATCTAGCTTACTGCAGTGTGCAACAAGTGTCTCATAGCAGCCGCAGAGCGAACGCACAGAGTAACGTTATAACATCATTTTCAACACACTCAAATGTATCTAATATGATAAAACAGCGCTGTGTGACCCCACATACGCTTGACCGGGAAGAAGCGGAAGCGGCTACTGTGGCATAATAAAAGTTCCGCTGCTGTCGAGCCATGTGTCTCGCTCGTCTCTCATTAGCAATCGCTTCAGGGACCTCGTTCAGCTCCCACAGCACTCGGCCCTGCTCTGCTTCATGCTACAGTAACGTTAATAATCTCATCCATGAACATGATTTCTGCCCGAGTCTGTCCCGATTCTTTTCCACCGCCTGTGAGGTGAAGACGACAACTCCCAAGATTCCGTGCTCATCAAGCTACGCCTTTGTTTTGAATAGGCGACCTCTAGCGGCTAAAAACTACATATTGTGCCTTTAAGTAAAAGTACAGAAGTACTTGCTTTCAAAAGTATTTGAGTATCAAAAGTAAATTTCTTTTGTTATGTCAATGCATTGTTTTATTATTGTTGCATTGTTGTATGAATGCACGCTGTGCCATCATGGTGATTAAAGCCAGTTAATGATGCTCCATCCGACATGCTAGCAGACTACCTTGAACTCATTTAAATGCTTGTTTAAAAGTTACAAAGTCGAAATCATACTAGAAAAGAAAGGTTTCTACATTGTGTTTATTTGACAAGATTATGCTAAAACATATTTCTGAAAGGACTTCAGTTAATGTTAGTAGCCCAAATACGTTTTTGCATGCTAACTAACGTCATTGTCGAACCTCACCTATGCATTATTGGTGTATCCAGAAGGCTATAGCAAATCCATAAAAAATAATTGACCATACTTTTTTTTTCATAGTGCATCGAAATCTCAAAAGATTTGAAGAAAGAAAATGTAGAAGAAAATGTTGAAGAATATCCCCATTCCCCATTCAGTGATTTCTCCTTTTGTGTTCCAATTAAGAAAGAAATTCATACGAGTTTGGAACGATTCATTTTTAGTTGAACTATTCTTTTAAATAAGTTGTTTGCTCGGTTTCTTAATCTGTGTTGCCGTGCCGGAGTTCTCTGCTGCTCGTCCAATGTTTGTATCGCTGCTATCTGTCCTCAATGTGTCTTTGTCCTTCTCTATTCTTCGTTCTTTTTTCTCTCATCTTTTGCCTCTTTGTATGTGTTCATGTTGTTTCTCGGTCTCTCTGTAAGCTTAGAACACTGGGAAGAGCTCCCTGTCTGTAGCACACTGCTCTTATTGTGAATATTCCCCTGGTATCGTGCCAAACCCATAGAAACCTAATCGGTCTAGCAGAGAGCCCACTACTGAAGAACTGTGGGTAGGGAGGCAGTTAAGTGATTATCCGAGCACTGTGGAGACTGTGCGCAGCAAAGCCTTATTTGATTGGCCAGAGATGCTTTTTGGTTTTCATTGCTTTTTTCCAGATTTGATTTTTATTTTAGACGGTGGTATAGCGCAGTCTTGGCACCTCCATGCTATTTCGTAACAACTGCTAAAGGCATTTTCTGAACACTATAACAGTTCTCTGTCTCCACAACATTATACAATTTTCATCTCTCTGATAATGGCGAAAGGACAACCTACATTCATTGAGAAGAAAGCAATTATTTAGTTATCTGTGTAAATGTGATTCAGTTGTTCCCCAATTATCACAGAGTTTGAAACATATTGTATCTTTTTTTATCATTGTTATGCAACACGTTAGTCTGCTTATTTTGGTCCAAAAATAATAATTTAGCACTCAGATAACAACTCTCGGAATAGTTTTAGCAAGTTATTGAATATTGCAATGTTAATGTATTTGGTCTTGGTGGACTAAATCTGCTACTTCTGCTGCTGCTGTTGATTATTGCTGCTGCAGCGCAAGTATGGACTTGCTACTGCTAAAAGATACACAGACACGCTGCTGTGAGCATGTAAGATATGCTGCTGCTGCATAAATAGACATGCATAAATCCTTTAACAGGTGGAGCTGGGGAGGTAGAGGGTTTCAGAGGATAAATACTCAGTACATATCAAACAATCTGACAAAACAATAGTGACACATGGTAAAAACACTGTTACTTACACTTGTGTGTTGCGACATTGCTGTTGGATCCAATTTAGTTGGCATTGCGTCATCTTTTATTTTCCGTCTCTCTGAAAAGCCTGCGTCGAACTGTGTCTTGTTTAAAAACCGATCCTTAGTTAAATGAAGCGAACAAACGAACAGTGTCTTACTGACGCAATCTGACTGACACTTCTTTAAAAATAAAGTTTCTCCATGCTTTCTTAATGTTCGGATAACAAGGATGGCAATGCAAAGACTGTTTTTCCACAAATTGGCACTTCAAAACGTCTTGTAATCCTCAGAGGCATCTCTGTCGTTTTGTCGCTGGAGTAATCCGTGTTTGCGTCTGTCTCGTATTTATTACTACATGACGTGCGAATCGGTGGGCGGGGCTAAAGAGGCAATGACAGGGGTTCCCAACCACATTCCCGAAGCCTCCCCAACATTGCACGGCTGAATCCGAAATTGCCCCCTATACCCTCAAATAGGGCATAATTTGAGGAGACAGCCATTTGTAGTGGTGTCCAAAACCATAGTAGACGTTATCGAGTGCACTCATTCAATCCCACAATGCACCACAATAGCGAGTGTACAGCCGATGTATACTCAAGCCGATGTATACTTTCGGATTCAGTCCACGTTTTACATGTCTCCTTCATCAAACACACCTGATTCAGGTTATCCACTTTTTAGTAGAGACTCCAGTGCTGTGTTCGAAATCGCCCTCTGTACCCTCATTTACTATTCCCTACATTAGTCCACTAATATAGACCACTTGAAGGAGTAAATGAAAACGAGTGAGTGTTTGCTGTTTAATAATTATTTGAACTGTAGAAAACTGGCAGCTCCAGTAGTAATGAAACGATTTATCTTGAACTCTGCCATGGAAATTAGCATGTATAAACCGTAATTAAACAATTAATTAATAAATTAAAAAAGGATTGATATCTGTATAATATTATGCTGGACCACCGTGTTTTGGAAAAAGGATGGATGATTGATTCAGCTGCGGGCACCATCTCCTGGCGAGACACGGGAAATCATTCAGCGCGCTACTCTCACAGTGGATTATGGGTATTCTCTAGCCGTTGAGCGTACATCAGTTGTACACTCGTTATTGCGGTGCATTGTGGGATTGAATGAGTGCACTCAGTAACGTCCACTATGATTTCGGACACCATGACAAATGGTTGTCCCCTCAAATAGAGCCCTATTTAAGGGTACAGGGCGCGATTTCGGACACAGCCCAGGACCTGAAATGCGTGTGTGAGACAAAGGAGACATGCAAAATCTGCTGCATAAATATACATAGATAATCCTCAAACAGAAGATAGGAATGGCTTAACATCTAGTGGCTTGCATCTGGGCTCACGAAGCCCAGAGTTTTGTAACTAGTGACTTGCACTAGTTTCACAGCAACGTGAACCTCTGTGCCATACCCTTAGGTTTGTTTAACTATCGACCTTAACTTGCTCTTTATGCCCAAGCCAATATGGCTGAAACTTATCTAATTAGAATGCACACTATGTGTGACTTTAACAAATGATACACATTGCAACCCCCAGCAACCACTTGAGCAAGCATGCATGCTGTATGCAATTATTAATGTTTTGTCATGTTTAAACAGCATCTAAAAGCACGGTCATGCGACAAACAGCAATCTGCAGGGTAACATGCAAACCTGAACATTCTTCAGTAAGTTAAAACCTCTTAGATAATTCATTAATTTGAGATGAGATAAATCATTCTAATGTAATTTGGACTACCCTAGTTGCTCTGTATGTTTGCTGTGGTTTGCAACAAGCAAGTACAGTACAACAAAATAGAAAGATATCTGTTGTGTTGTAGCACAGATGATTCACTAGAAGTGCAAAAGACACTGTTGGAGTACTTTAATACGATCCACATTGGCGAAAATAAACATCATTTAGTTGTATGTTAATGGAAACAAACATCATTCGGTTTCATAATTTTTTGGAAACAAAAAGGAACCAATTCTAAATAAGAATCAATTCTTGTTTCCCAACTCCGCACGGTGTACTAAAAGGGCTGTGCAGACCTATTTGGGCAGTGCAGCGCTATACTGTAAACACACTTGGATATTCTTTAGTGATTGCAAACAGATGGGACAAAAAATTGGATATAGTCAACAGATCAGATCTGTGGATTCAGTCTTGCTGTGTAAACCTGCCATAAAAAGACCTTTGTTCAGTTTATTTACTGACTTAAGACAGCAACGAGCTATTTGAAATTCAGTCCATGCATTCATAAAGTGTGTTGCAATTGAGCGAAGGCATTATAAAACTTCTGAGGTTTGAATCAAATCAGCTTTCCAAAACCAGTTTGTTTTGCTTTTAGGGAAGAAGGTGCCTTTTTTATTTCACTTTCTTGTTTGTTGCTCTTGTTCTGCTGTTCTGCATCTATTAGGCCAAAGACTGAGACTGATTGTTGCACTGCCACATTTCAGAGGTTGCATAAAAATTGTAATAGAGGAAATTTCCAAGAGCGTCTTGTAAAAGGAGAATACGGCAGTATTTGGTGGATATCTTGACCAGCCCTTCCATGGATGCAGCACAATCTCACATTGTGCTGGAAATGTCAGCGCAAGCATGATACACATCCCTTACTGGAATGATGGTGAACATCCACAGAGACAGGATTACTTGTTGCTTTTGTAAGAGATCAGACTTGATTTTCACCTGGTGGACAATAAAACAGATGAATAATTAGCCATGTCTAGAGATCTGAATATCATACCTTTGGGGTGGGCTTGTAAAAAAAATCGTTAAGAGGTTGTAAAATTGTTTGGATCAGCCTCAGAGGCAAGCAGACCACAACCCTGTGGGCTGAACTGAACTATAGTCTACAGGGAACTATAGAAAAATGACCTAAAAAGCTTGTGATATGATCTCTATGAGTCTCAAATACCAGAATGCCACAGATCAAAGGTCAAGGGTTATCTTCATTTTACAATAATGCAGCTTTATCTTTAACAGATTGAGCTCATGGAGAACAAGACACTGTTTGGACATAAAACAGTAAGTCACCTTTCAATGGTTAAAGCTTCATTTTAACATTCTGAAGACCCTTCTGAGTTATTCTGAAACAAGTTATTAGCATCCATAGGGTCGAGTATATAATGATACCATTTTTATAAATAACTCTTGTTTCTGGCTATTTTATCTGGATGTGTTATATTTGACAAATCCTTAAGCATGAAAAAAAAAATGCAATAAATTGTGAATGGTACGAGAGCAGAACACATGGCATGTGCTCATATATTTTTTTAAAGTTTATTTTATATTTAATATTTTTCATATTTGACTGGCTATTCATACATTTACATATTTACAAAAAATATATACATTCATCAATGTGATAATATAATGATTTTATATCTGTGTTGTTTTAGTATCATTAATACACTATTATAGTTTTTGTCAGTATTTTGAATTAAATTGTATTTTTATATTTGCTTTTTAAATTTAGGTAAAGTTTTAGTAATTTTGTTAAAAATGTCTATAGTTTTTATTAATTTTTATGTATTAGTTTTAGTTTATTTAGTTTTAGTTATTTTAGTACATCAAGTTACACTAAATGAAAATGAGAAATGTTGCCTTGGCAACTGGATGAAATAAAAAAGGTTTAGGTTTATATTTTGTTAATATAAAATTTTGTTTCAGGGAATGAATATTTTTTTATGGTTTTAGTTTTGGTTATCGATAATAACCCTGTTTTATATATATATTTTTTTTTACAATAAGCTTCAAATGAATTTTGAATAAATATATTTAAGCTTGCAATAAAGTTTGCTAAAATGATTTTAGTTTTGGAAATGTTGTGGACACAAAAGGTACTAATTTTATGGAATGAGCATTATGTGACAATATTTGATATATTTTGTCTTTACTTGAGATTATTTATTTATGTTACTTTGAACACAAGAAGCAGAATTTCTGTCCAATGTTGATGATTTCTTAGGCTTAGTGTTTTTGCCCCTAAAGTTAGAAAGATGTGAAGTTTCATCATGAGAACTCAATTCACAGGCATATAAGCTGAGAGTGGCGTGACAAAGGAAGAATATGGAGGAAAAGGAGAGGGGAATTAAAGAGGAGGGGAAATAAGGTCTGTCATGTGAGGAAAACTAAACAGAGGAAGATAGAGAGAAAGAGAGAGAGAGAGAGGACATGGTATAGAGAAAGGATAAAAAATATTGATGTGGACTCAAATCAGCAGTTTCCCAACCCTGCGTTCAGTCACATACACTCCTCTGCGTAATGGGTCTCTATTGATTGCTTGCTCCATGTCCACACTCATAGACCTTCAATCCCACCCTGTCAGGACTCTCAGGAGAGCACTTTACCTGCAGTGTGCGTGCGGAATGAATATGTCTGAGTATCGGAAAACTGGGGCACCTTGGCTTTAACCCTATTAGGCTTGCTATATCATATTTGATACACAAATTTCAAAGGTCTCTAAATTATCAACATGATTAAAAAACCTGTTGTGCACAATCTACTACATGCCTTCTGTCATCTTACTGGTAGTTTATACTTTGTTTTTTAAGAAAATAAAAGCCTTTTAGTATCTTTCTAAAAATGTCTCCCTTCAGGTCATGGTACATATTTTTTTGTGTGCTTTTTTTGCGGTGAAATCTTCACTTAATTTATAAAGTGAACATAAGAAGAATTTTGATATTGTAAGTAATATTTCAACACTTACTGGACTTGATTATCTATACATTTTAGAAAAATCATGTTAAAAACAAGCGGCAACCTCCCCCAGTTTCTCTGGAAGCCAATACGGAAGTGACAATACGGAAGAGACCCCATGTTAAAATGCCCAAATTTACAGCAGAAAAAAACTTGTTTACGGCCTGGTACAAATTGTGGTTTTGGTCTATATAGCTAATTTTGCCCTTCATGACAACTGCTAAATGAGGGGGGTGAATTATTTTTATATCTCATCCGTTTAAATTATATTAAGCCTTAAATCTTAAGCCTTATCTATCAACTTCCTATAAAGTGTCCTTGGGTTCTTGAAAGGCGCTATATAAATAAAACGTATTATTATTATTATTATTATTATTATTAAAATTCTGCATAATTAAGGGTGTGACCACTTGAGTGACAGGTGGATTGCCGTTTGTCTGCTGTCTGTTAGTCATCACGTCACCTCAGCTCCACCCACGTCCCGCCTCTTTGCCCATTTTCTGTTATCCGGGAGTGACGCGCAGTGACGCACTGCCAAGATGGCAGCGGCCGACTTTACGCTTCAAAAACTCTCTTCAGAAACCTACGGGTAACGTCACGGACATTATGTCCATATTTTAAAGGGGTCATATGATGGTTCTAAAAAGAACATTATTTTGTGTATTTGGTTTAATGCAATGTGTTTACGCGGTTTTAGGTTCAAAAAAACATTATTTTACACATACTGTACATTATTGTTGCTCCTTTATGCCCCTCCTTTCTGAAACGCGCCGATTTTTACAAAGCTCATCGTTCTGAAAAGCGCGGTGTGCTCTGATTGGCCAGCGATCCAGTGCATTGTGATTGGCCCGAGTACCTTAAAGTGGAAATGAAGCAGTCAGTCAAGTTTACATTATTTAGTGAAGTGATTTCCACTTTAATAAAAAATGATTTAACAAACACGATTAATGTAACCATTTTAAAGAAAAAAGGATGTTTTGTTATAGCTTTTGGAGCAAGGGCGCCGCCATCTTGCAATACCACAGCATGTGACGTCACGGAGGTGGTTTGCGCCGTTGGCCAGTGAAGTAATATAAGCATTTCTTTACTTTTTGAACACACGCTTGTTTTGAAATGGAGGACGAACTTGAAAGGACTGTTGAGCCCATAATAAGTCAAATTGCTAATGCATATCTCTTAAAGATGTCAGAGCGGAAACACTGGAGCGTCCTGATAACAGCAGGTAAGCTAATTGTATTCGCAGGTGAACATAAAATATGTTACCACTACTGGTGAACGAGCCAGTGTAATGCAAATACAGTGGGGAGAACAAGTATTTGATACACTGCCGATTTTGCAGGTTTGCCCACTTACAAAGCATGTAGAAGTCTGTAATTTTTATCATAGGTACACTTCAACTGTGAGTGACGGAATCTAAAACAAAAATCCAGAAAATCACATTGTATGATTTTTAAGTAATTAATTTGCATTTTATTGCATGACATAAGTATTTGATACATCAGAAAAGCAGAACTTAATATTTGGTACAGAAACCTTTGTTTGCAATTACAGAGATCATACGTTTCCTGTAGTTCTTGACCAGGTTTGCACACACTGCAGCAGGGATTTTGGCCCACTCCTCCATACAGACCTTCTCCAGATCCTTCAGGTTTCGGGGCTGTCGCTGGGCAATACGGACTTTCAGCTCCCTCCAAAGATTTTCTATTGGGTTCAGGTCTGGAGACTGGCTAGGCCACTCCAGGACCTTGAGATGCTTCTTACGGAGCCACTCCTTAGTTGCCCTGGCTGTGTGTTTCGGGTCATTGTCATGCTGGAAGACCCAGCCACGACCCATCTTCAATGCTCTTACTGAGGGAAGGAGGTTGTTGGCCAAGATCTCGCGATACATGGCCCCATCCATCCTCCCCTCAATACGGTGCAGTCGTCCTGTCCCCTTTGCAGAAAAACATCCCCAAAGAATGATGTTTCCACCTCCATGCTTCACGGTTGGGATGGTGTTCTTGGGGTTGTACTCATCCTTCTTCTTCCTCCAAACACGGCGAGTGGAGTTTAGACCAAAAAGCTCTATTTTTGTCTCATCAGACCACATGACCTTCTCCCATTCCTTCTCTGGATCATCCAGATGGTCATTGGCAAACTTCAGACAGGCCTGGACATGCACTGGCTTGAGCAGGGGGACCTTGCGTGCGCTGCAGGATTTTAATCCATGACGGCGTAGTGTGTTACTAATGGTTTTCTTTGAGACTGTGGTCCCAGCTCTCTTCAGGTCGTTGACCAGGTCCTGCCGTGTAGTTCTGGGCTGATCCCTCACCTTCCTCATGATCATTGATGCCCCACGAGGTGAGATCTTGCATGGTGCCCCAGACCGAGGGAGATTGACCGTCATCTTGAACTTCTTCCATTTTCTAAGAGTTGTTGCCTTCTCACCAAGCTGCTTGCCTATTGTCCTGTAGCCCACCCCAGCCTTGTGCAGGTCTACAATTTTATCCCTGATGTCCTTACACAGCTCTCTGGTCTTGGCCATTGTGGAGAGGTTGGAGTCTGTTTGATTGAGTGTGTGGACAGGTGTCTTTTATACAGGTAACAAGTTTAAACAGGTGCAGTTAATACAGGTAATGAGTGGAGAACAGGAGGGCTTCTTAAAGAAAAACTAACAGGTCTGTGAGAGCCGGAATTCTTACTGGTTGGTAGGTGATCAAATACTTGTGTCATGCAATAAAATGCAAATTAATTATTTAAAAATCATACAATGTGATTTTCTGGATTTTTGGGCAGTGTATCAAATACTTGTTCTCTCCACTGTATGTCTGAAAGGTCTAACATAACAATAAGATGCCACATGAACGATACTGTATGTTTACATCACATTGATGTATGAAAACAATGTTTGGGATACCATGATCAAAACTTAGCGATGCAGACAGTTTGATGTTGAATATTCATCCAAATATTCATTTCCGCTCGGACATCTTTAAGAGAAAGCATTCCCATCTTCAACACGTCCACCTCCCAGCATAGTGTGCTAAATGTATGCACCATGGTGAAATGACCTCGCAATACATGGTGCGGATCACCCTCCTGACAGCAGATGGACTCTGACACGGTGGGCATCGACGTTCACCATCCACACTTACACTAGGTAGTGTTTCCGACTCGCTCTTCACCCCAAACTAGCGGGTTCACGACTTCTTCCACCTGTAACGGTAGTACTGCTCTGTCCCCTCACCGAATCGGCTCAAATGCATAAGCAATTTGACTTATTATGGGTTCAACAGACCTTTCAAGTTCGTCTTCCTCCATTTTAAAACAAGCGTGTTAAAAAAATAAAGAAATGCTTATATCACTTCACTGGCCAACGGCGCAAACCACCTCCGTGACGTCACGCTGTGGTATTGCAAGATCTTTTTTTCTTTAAAATGGTTACATTAATCGTGTTTGTTATATAATTTTTTATTAAAGAGGAAATCACTTTACTAAATAATGTAAACTTGACTGGCTGTTTCATTTCCACTTTAAGCGTCTGACGGAAATCTTACCATATTTGGAACATCAGCTCCTAAAGCAAAGCAATATTGACAGGCGACAACAATACTTCAGCAAGTACGCCTAAGTTACGCCTTCTTTCTTTGCGTATACATTTGGGCAGTGTTATGAAACTCAGCCCCCACATACTGACGTAGAGATGTGGAGGTGTGTTTGAACGAAGTGTTTTAGGAAGGTGTGGTTGACCCTTAACTTTTACAAAGAATATCTCTCTGGGTTTGACAGATCTGCAGATCTTATACATACACAAAGAGATACATAACACACTAAAGAGAAAGGAAAACAAGAAATCGCATCATATGACCCCTTTAATATATTTAATAACGAACAAGAAGTGTTAGGAAAATAATGTTTAATGCACTAAGTACAATACTAAAAGTGTGAATGGAAAGTGGACTGATCAACACTAAAATTAAAAAGGCCCAGGATTTTTTTCTTTTTACTTTTATGACTGTGAGACCATGTAAATGCAATGAGAACTGGGTTCTTTTTCACATTTTGGTCCACTCATTTAGGGTTTCATTTAGGGTGTTTTCCTTCTTTGTTCGCATATATGTGGCATATGTGATCACTCCAAATGAACTTTAAATGGGCTGAATTGACAGTCTCAGCAGTTGGTTTGAGTATTTTTTTTAAGTCTGTGGTGCAATTCGCTTGACTTGCATTGTGAATGCAAATTTAAATTTAGATTCACATTTGTGAAATTCCAAATACTTTTGGGCACTACAGGTTACTGTACAAAGCTATTGATGACAGAGTTATTTGGTAACACTTTGACTTTATTTGATTGTCCACTTCTAAGTACCTTTGGAACTATATGCCAACTAGTCATTAGAGTATTAGTAGACTGTTTGCTTATCTGATAACTCTTTATTTTGACGCTCCCACCTCAGACATTCTGCTTACTATAAGTAACTTTGCAAATACATGTCAACTTATTCTACTAACCTGAACCCTAACCTAACAGTCTACTAATAATCTGAGAGTTAGCTGACATTTAGTTGCAAAGTTACTTATAGTTAGTAGAATGTCTAAAGTGGACTATCGAAATGAAGTTTAACCAGTTATTTATATGTAATTATAAGTAATTAATAATGTTTTTAATATACCGTAATATTGTCGTGATCTAGATTCCCAAAAACAATGAAGTGAACGGAATGAAGTTGAATGAGAAACCTAAAATGGACCAAAATAAGATCTGAGTCAACGTAATGGCCAATTTTGCTATTTTGTCTACTTGTTTGGTTCTTTCGAAGAAGACTTGAGTGTAAACAACCTCAGGTGCTTTTTGAAGAGTGTTTTGAAGAGTGCACGCGCATGCACACTGAACTCAGTTCATCTTTCAGATAAGCAACATCCCATCTTCCCACAGTGGCTTGAGCGGGCCAGTCTCAGCTCGTGCTGAGTTGATGAATTATCCCGGCCACATAAAGCAGCACTTGTTATTGTTTGGTCCTGATTTATCGAGGGTTTTGGACCCAGGTCAACTCCCAATCCCTCCTTCCGCCACCCCCTCCGTCTCCTCCCTTTGTCTCTCATCTGCTTTTCTGTTTGGATTGAAAGACATTTGATTGATGACCCCGAGACCCAGAGGTCTGTCTGAAGATCATCACTAAATAAAAACACATGTGCCTGAGACAGGTCTCACAGAGGGACAGAGAGCGCTATCTTCATTTTTCCTGCTGTCACATGTGATCCGGTTTTGTTGATTTAGTCTTTAATGCTGTGAGTTACCAGTGGTCTTTACTTCAAGCGAAGCACAGATCAGTGGCGGGAAGAAGCCGTAACACAGTGCATTGTTCTATAAGCCTACAGTTATTTGAAGTGTGTGAGTTCTGTGTGTGTTTGAGAGTGAGCGACCATGCTTCAATCTTAAAGAAACTGTTGAAAATGTTTTAAAAGTTTTATCAATTCTATCATCATGTACACACCCTTCTTCCAAGCCCATATGATTTTCTTCTTCTTTTCTTCTGTGAAACACAAAAAGAGATTTTTTCCTAATTTTTTTTTTTCATAACACCAAAATACAATTCACTGCAGTTTCCATGTGAAATGAACACTAGTGGCAGTAAAATATTAACAATATTTTATTCCTTTTTAAACAAATAATGAATGCAGGAGCAGATTATAGATTAATAAAGACTTATTTTTGCACGGTTCCTTGCACAATGCTATGTTATGACCTCAAAACACTTTTATCATAGTGCATGATTTGTAAACTAATACAGTTTGATGTTTGCATCACATAATCAGCTCCATATGAATGGCTTTGGAGTTGCACTCACAATGCAATTGATTAAAGAGCTCCAAAACAGTTAAAATGGAATGGTTGCTACAGCAAATGCATTTTTGTTTATCATGTTTGCTTTTGCTAACACTATCATTTAGGTTTAGTGTAGGTGGTACGTTATTTTCAAATGTGATAGAGCATTAACCTTTTAGCACCACTCACCAGACATTTCATTTCCAAACCCTCACAATATGTACAACAGCCAATGTAAGTGCTACATTAACCTGTTTTGGGGAAAATTGAATGCTATTTTTAGTGCCACTCACTGGACATGTAATTTTGAAAGCTGCAACGAAACATGCAAGAAACAGCATAATATTATTTCTCAGAAATGTTGCCACAGGCACAGTTTTCCAATGATTCTAGTTTGTCTTTTCCATATAACATAAGTGTCCAGGGACTGTCTAGCTCCAAAAACAACAACAAAGCACCATGAAAATATCATAAAAGTGTTTTAAATGACTCATGCACTATTTTCTATGGGCCAGATTTACTAACTTTTGTTGTTAAAAAACTACTGTCAGGATTTACTAAAGACATGAAAAGGCGTGGACAGGGTTATTTTTGTGGCTAAAATGCATATGCATTTGTAGGAGTTTCCCTTTCAGACACAAAATTTATGGGAGGAGAGAATTTAAATGAATCATGCAAGGTGATTTACTAAGGTTTGCGCTTGTCAATTTACCGGTATTTGCGGTATTATTTACCACCCAATAAAAGCATGTCTTAAACCAGACGCTAATTTACGCTGCTCTTGTTAGATTTGGTTGGTCATTATGGAAATGATCCGGCTGCGTCTGTGTTCTTTAATTTGCACGTCGTCAGTAGATCATGCGCAGAACTTTTCACTCCCATCTGCGCTTTTTTGGAATTGCGCTCTTACGTTAATTTGCCCTGTTTAGTAAATCTGGCCCTAAATCTCTTAAAGGGGTGGTTGATTATGATTTCTTTTTTTTTTATTACTTTAGTTAGTGTGTAATGTTGCTGTTTGAGCATAAACAACATCTGCAAAGTTACAACGCTCAAAGTTCAAAGCAAAGGGAGATATTTTATTTTAAAGAAATCGCTTTTTAAGGACTACAACAAACGGCTGGTAGGGACTACAACGAGCTTCTTCATGGGTTAGTGACATCACTAACCCCAAAATGTACACTACCAGTCAAAAGTTTGGAAACTGTACTATTTTGATTGTTTTTGAAAGAAGTCTCTTCTGCTCACCAATGCCGCATTTATTTGATCCAAAATACAACAAAAACAGTATTATTTTGAAATATTTTTACAATTTAAAATAACTTTTTTCTATTTGAATATATTTTAAAATGCGATTTATTTCTGTGATTCAAAGAAAGAGTCACATGATCCTTCAGAAATCATTCTAATATACCGATTTGCTGCTCAAGAAACATTTATTATTATTATCAATGTTGAAAACAGTTGTGTACAATTTTTTTTCAGGATTATTTAATAAATAGAAAGTTCAAAAGAACAGCTTTTGCAACATTATAAATGCCTATACTGTCACTTGATCAATTTAATGCATCCTTGCTGAATAAATGTATTCATTTCTTTAAGTTCTTTCCCCAAAAAAGACCCAAAACTTTTGAACGGTAGTACAATGTTACAAAAGCTTTCTATTTCAGATAAATACTGTTCTTTTGAACTTTCTATTCATCAAAGAATCCTAAAAAAATATTTTACACAACTGCTTTCAACATTGATAATAATCATAAATGTTTCTTGAGCAGCAAATCATCATATTAGAATGATTTCTGAAGGATCATGTGACACTGAAGACTGGAGTAGTGATGCTCAAAATTCATCTTTGCATTACAGAAATAAATTACATTTTAAAAAATATTCAAATAGAAAACAGTTATTTTACATTTTAATAATATTTCACAATATTACAGCTTTTTTTTGTACTTTTAATAACATAAATGCAGTCTTGGTGAGCAGAAGAGACTTCTTTCAAAAACAATCAAAATAGTACAGTTTTCAAACTTTTGACTGGTATTGTACATAAACCCTGCCCCCAGGAACACACAACAAAGGGGGTGAGGCCATGTTGAGAAGAGGAAAAGTTGTTGTAGTAGAGCACATTTCAGAGTCTGCTCAAGCTGTCGCATCTGTCTTTTCACATTTTTTGCAATACAGTACGTAACACAAATGCAATTGCACGTCATAAAAGCAAGATGACAACATAACTTATATACGTAATTAAACTAAACTATACCTGTTCTATCTTCATACAGCATATATTCTCTGGCTCTGTCTGCATTTTACAACAGTTCCCACCCAAGCGATTTATAGATTATCATGACAGAATATGCTAATCAATGACTTGAAGATAGTTAACTCCACATCAGCTTCATAAACTAACCTTTCAGAAACGTCCTGTTGCATTCTACATGTTGTCACTTCTTACATAATTCATCAACACCTTTTCGTGTCTGTGAGTTAATTGGAGCTGCTAACACGAGCTCTTGAAGCTCCGCCCTCTTCTAGAAAGCAGCAGCTCATTTGCATTTAAAGGGATACACACAAAAACTGTGCGTTTTTGCTCACCCTCAAAAAGTGACAATTTTAACATGCTATAAAAATGATCTATGGGGTATTTTGAGCTAAAACTTTACATACACACTCTGGGGATATCAGAGACTTATTTTACATCTTGTAAAAAGGGGCATTATAGGACCCCTTTAAATACTTTGTGTGAGAAATAAATAGTTTTCTGAAAATTTTGTCTACTACTTTTAATTCTCATTTATTCTTGCACATATTCAAACCTGGCACAAGATGCATTGCACCAGGTTTGATGTCGGTGATGCCAGATTAGTGCTCACATGACCGTCCTACTGATGTGAAGTTAGGATATGTGGAAGCAAGAGCGAGAATGAGTACAGCAAGGGTAAAGGTAAAGTGTAATGTTTGTAAACAGACATTCTAAAATAATGAATGTTTGATGAATTTGCCATTGGTTCGAAAGAAACAGATAGTCCTGCCCCAAACTCGTGCCATTGGTTCATTCAGATGTTTACATGTCATGTTTTGAAAGCATGAAAGGGTCAAGGTGTTTACACTCTTCTGGAACATTATAGGTCAGTGTAAAGTCAAATAAAAGTGTTTTTGCGCAAGACTTTGAAACAGCAAGCCTTTCTTTAATGATAGAAACTTTGCTTTTTATTTCCAAGATCTGTGAGTCATCTCTGGAAAGCTGAAAAAACTTTAATGGTCTGGAAACTTGTCATTTTATTAAAGTCGCTTTCTTCAACAGTATGAAAAGGCATCTGATCATCATAAATCTCACACACATGAGAGCGTTAGTTTGTGTGTATCCACTCCTCTGTTATGTGGCTTTCCGGTCTATGATTTTATTGCTTAGTGGTTGCACTTGCATATTTCATGAGGCTTTATGTTCTCATTAAGAGTTCATATTAAGATCTCTGACTTTCGATTTGGAGACTTTGGTGTCTTGGCAAAGCTGTGCAGTTTGAGACATTTTTGGGATCTCTTCTAAAACTTCAAAGTCTGAGAAACGGCAGACTTCTGTAAAAGTCTCAATTGATAATACTGAGAGAGCATTTGACAAGAGGAATGTGTAGGATCTGTTTGGGTGTTGAAAGAGTGGATCAGTTTCAATACAGTGAATTTCATTTCCGAAAGCACAAAAATTCCCATTGGTCTACGAGTGCCTAAATCAGACTTTTGGTCACGTAATGGAGCATTGCTTTTGTAAATCCTTGAGTTTTTCTTCAGCCTTGCAAATCATCCCTTAAAATCTATGAATTCACACTGTAGTCCGATGGTTTTGTTTCTGGACCCAGATTTTAAATCAGGATCCAACACAGTACCATAATGTACTGAACACATGTACAAAATCCAAAATATAATTAAAACCAAACATAAAAATGTGGTTGATTATTGGTTTCTAAATGTATCCTGCTCCTCGTCATTGCAACTGCACCTGTATTTAATGTTGTGTATTAATTTCCAACTCACAAGAATACGAAATGGTGATTTTTGTATATAACCGTACGATGTGATTTGTACAGAAACATACTTTTTTTTTTTTTTTTTAAAAAGCAAGCATGAAGGTCCATCCATAAACATAACCGTCAGTGGGGCGTAAGCAGATCCCATGAAAATGTGTGAATGAGATTGTACAAATTCATGCAAATCAGACATCAATTTTAAAACGTAAAATAGAGCCATGAGAGTGTGTTGTTCATTTTACCTTGTGTAATTTTCTTCATGGTTTTTGAGAATAATAGCATGTCACATTCTTTCCATGTTGTGATCTGCTGATTATGTTTAGCTTTCGACCAAGTAACAGATGAAAATGGTATAGTTTCATTAGATGCACAACCTTCAACGTCAACAATGGAAAAATATGGGAAGCGTTTTCCCTCCCTTTTACAGGCCCATTGATAAGACCATTAATTCTGTTATTCTAACTATGATTATATGGTTATTGGCATTTAGCATCCCGAACAGAAGAGACCATGGGCCCATTTTTGGGTCGTGAACCACCAGATCTTAACCACTGCTCTAGTGTGTAGTCACACTTAATCACATTTCTGTCTTGGAGAAACTGTTGAGAGCCCTTTCCAATGGGCTTTCCTATATGTATATGTTTCTGAGGTACTTCACTCTTATATTTGATGTTATGAAGACCGTCTTCCTAATTGTGTGTGATCCTCAGGCCTCATTCTGCACCACAAGCCTTTGATCACACTGCCTCAGTGTTTTGTGGATATTACATAACCATCTCTACTGGCTGTCTCTCTCTGTCTCTGTGTGTTGGCAGTTTATCAGGCTATCTTCTCTTTTCCACGGCTGGTGTCTCTCTTTCTCCTCTTCTCTGTCTTCTCTGTCTTTTGTCCCTGTTAGTGCCAAATTCTTTTTTTATTCCGCCTGTCTTTCTCCCTCATTGTCTTTCTCTCAGCCTCATTATTGTGGTTAAGTTCCCCCCACCTAACCCCCAATGCACAGGAACTTCAGTGTTTTAAGGCTTTTTAGGCTTGAAAACAAAACTCAAAATTGACCCTAGTTACATTGTTGAAGGAATAGTTCTCCCAAAAATTTTAATTATGTCATCATTTACTCACCCTGAGGTTGTACCGAACCAGTATGACTTTCATTCTTTTGTGAAGCACTAAAAGTTAAATGAAGACATGCTGTTGAGCAGCATACAACATAAAGGTATTATCATAAAAGTGATAATGCACTATGTTCAAAGTCTTTTGAAGTCATTACAAATCTCCCTCTCGCAAAATAGTTTGCCAATTACATTTATTTATTTATTTATTTATTTAAATTGTGTCTTAGTTCCATTCTGGAGTCCCAGAGAAGCACATATTTATTTATTTATTTACTAATTTATCTGTTTATGTGTTTGTTTGTTTATTAGTTACTTTCTGGAGTCCCAGAGAAGCACACATTTATTTATTTATTTATTTATTAAATTGTGGCTTAGTTCCATTCTGGAGTCATTTTACTTCCCAGATGTGTGTGTGTGTGTGTGTGTGTGTGTGTGTGTGTGTGTGTGTGTGTGTGTGTGTGTGTGTGTGTGTGTGTGTTGTTTGTTTGTTTGTTTATTTATTTGTTTCTTTCTGGAGTCCCAGAGAAGCGCAAATTTAGTTAGTTAGTTAGTTCCAGTCCTGGAGAAGTATTTTACTTTCTACAACTTGTAGTGTAATTCTGATTAGTGCTATAACATGTCAAAACTAATGTTGTTTTGTTGGCTCAGTGTTTTTCTCAATGGCTCGGTGCTGTGCATGCTGGCGGCACGCTCTGTTTTGATTGGCTCAAGTTTCAGCTGCTGTCCACTGTGCTGGAATGACTCTCAGCACAGTTGACCCTTGACCCCCGAGGGTCATCGTCCATTACCACATGAAACATAAATGTCAGCAGCTCTCCTGCTAAAAGCATTTGTCTTCTGGTGGGTCATCGGTCACAACCCACCTGCTTTTACCAGGTCTCCCTCACATACACGCTCAGATAAATGCATCCGAGCCATTGAATGCCTTCCAGCTGCTTTGAACTACAGCAGACACATGCTTAAAGAAAAAAGTCCTGGGGATTGGTGTTGGTAGTACACTCACAGACCGGAAAAAAAGTTGTTAGTGTGAAATGTTACGCCACAGTGTTTTATGCCTTCACTTATACCGAAGTCCTATTCAATGATATCCAAGAACAGATGCATTTAATTTCAGATATCAGACTAATATATTCAGCTTTGGTTTGTATCTTGAAAGGTAATGGATTAAAGTCTTCTGCGGAGCTGGAAGCTGATTGGTTTATCTTAACGAATGGCCCAAGAGGATGCTGTTACACGCAGAATTGCAGAGAATTGCGACTAATGATGCCTTAGAGTGTAGTGGTTATTGACCCATCAATCCAACAAACACTCTTTCCCTAGAGCATGACTACAGTGCATTCACAGTCCATTCATCTGCCTAATGCGTTCTGTCAATACTCACACAATACTACCATAGGATTGATTTGATTGTTGGAATGTTTTGCATTCTGTTGCATTCTAGACGTGTTAATGGTTTCTGCGAATACAGCTCTGATTCTTCTCTCAAAATCACTGAAAAATAAATACATGGGCCATTTGTAATTAAACTGTTTGAGAGCAAATTTTTACACTTCCAGTACTTGTAGATAATTTCGGGGGTTCTGGCACGTCTTGCTCTCTTTCATTTCTGTTACATAACTGTTCAGATCATTCAGATATGTAAATTCATTTGGTTCTTGTCCGGTGACTGTGATTTGACTTCAAACTCAAACTCTGGACTTCAGTGCAGGTGCACTGCTGTTTTAACAGCAGGTTATATCTTAGTCTTTTCATGAAGTTTGACCAGTTTTAAGTTTGTACTCTTAAATGCATGAGACAGGGTTAAAGTTGGAACTGTTTGTACTCTAAGTGCTGAGTCTAAGTCTTTTTCTTCTTTTGGGTGATGCTGTAACTGATGCTGATGAGTTAAGCGCATCGGGCAAAGTTGACATGAGTCATGTGAAAGGGTCCTTACAGTACACAAACTTTTACAGTGTTTAGACATCAGTGACAGAATGATTCTCTTCAAAACATTTAATGAATGTGAACAAGCTAGTAAACATTTTTAAAGCTTATTTACTCTGGTCTAACAGACCTATTTTTATAAGCAAACTCCTCAATTAAGGGGTTACACGAAAGTTAACTTTAGATTTATTGCTTTCTTCAGTCAAAAGGCCACTGAGAAAACTTAAAATGGATTATAGCCATCGTCCTTGGAAATTACATTTAATCAGGGATTGCAATCACCAGAGGCCCCACGATAATATTATCACAATTATTAAGCTACAATGCGCTATTACTATGATTTTAAACCTTTAACATCATGACGAAAAACCACTCGCATAATCTTTATGAGTGCTTTCTCTGTCTTTTTCGTAAGCATCATTAAATGTCCATTAAATGTTTCTGTTGCTTTCTCCAGCTACCCTAATGAACTGCGTGCGTGTATTTTCATAGGGTGATCTTCTTAATGTGGTGTTTTATGCAGGACTAATGTTCAGGCAGTGTGCAGGGCAACCTCTGGTCATCAGAGTCAGGACCTCACCCCGAACCCTGACACCATTAGTGTGGGCTGGTGATTTAGACTCGAACACACTCACAGAAATAGACAAATGTCAAATCTACGTACAGCACAGCTATCAGTATTTTTAGAGAAATCTGCTATTCACACACAAACACACACACACACGCAAATGTTTTCTCATGACCATAATCAAATAGGTAGATCAGAATGATCATTATTTTGGAGAATGCCACACATGGTGACCCCAGGATCATTCGTCTGATAGGGTCTGTCAGTGTGTGTTGTGTGTGTGATGGAGAGGTAATTGTTCAGCTTTAGGCTGGAGGGGTTAAGAGACAGTTATGTCCGACACATAAGGCAGCTGCCTTCCTGCCCAGTTAGTCAATGACTTCACAGACAAAGTTTTTGTATGAAGGCACCTCCTGAGGAAACAGCTTTCAGAATGATTTTGAAGGCACCATAATGTCACATCTAATGAGCTACAAAAAAGTGGGCTTTAGACATAAACAAGCAAATCTTTATTGGCAACAATGCCATGTGAGGCTCATTGGAAATACTTGCTTGTGGCAAAATTATATTAGGTTCTTGCACGTTTTGCAACACTTTCCGAGTGAAATGTCCAGTGAGTGGTGCAAAAAGCACGTTCAATTTTATCCAAACCAGATGAACGTGAATCTGGAAATGTTTTATTAAATGTCCAGTGAGTGGCGCTTAAAGGTTAACGCTCTACAGTTTTTGAAAATAACATACCATCTACACTAAACCCCACACTAAACCTAACCGATAATGTTAACAAAAGCAAACGTGAGGTAAAAATTGTAGCTTTTTTTAGCTCTTTTATCGCAAGTGCAACGCTGTACCAGGTGAGCTACAGAGCAAGTTTATGTCAGACAAGCTGAGTCAAAATGTATTATTTTACAAATCATGCACTAAAAGTGGTTTTAGACCATATCATAGTATTGTGCAAGGAACCACATGAAGTCTTCATTAACCAATAATCTTCCACCGTAATCATAATCTGTGTGAAAAGAAATAAAAGTTGTTGCTGTTATACTGCGTTGAGTGTTCATTTCGGCTGGAAACTGCAGGGAATTTTATTTATAGGTTGGAAAAATGTAGGTAGAATCATGTTTTGCTTATTCATTAGGGCCCAAGCCCTGAAAGTCATAGCACCACCAACTGGCAGCAGGAAGTGTGTCACTTTTCAAAATGAAATCACCCTCTTATTTTTACCAGATTTTCTTCAAACTTCATCAGTATAATGTCAAAACACAGCAGATGTAGGCCTGTGAAAGGATTCTTTATATCTTACATATCGTTGCCATGACAACACGTCAAACTTTAATAATATTCTTGTGTTTTTTTTGAGGCTCTTAGCATGCTTGAAATTGCATGAAACTTGACACACACGTCACAGTTGTTGGCCAGCAGACGTGCAAAACCTTGGAAACGGGTGTGGAGAGGGAGCTCAATAGCACCACCTTTTGACAAAAGTGGGGGGCTAAGTCCTACCTACAGTCACCAAACTTGTATTGTTGTAATAACTTGTACAAACATATATTGTTCTCATCGAGCCAGACAACTTCCTACTTTACAGTCATTAGCTCCGACCAACAGGATGTCAGATATTTTGGTTTGAAATTATGAATTTGAATTTTTAACTCTGAATTTTTAACTACTCCTCCTAGGGGATTCATACGATTCACACCAAACTTTCTGAAGCGGAAATTGAAGATCGCATTGCCTACATTAAAGATGTTAAATTGTGAACGGATATTGGATACCTCAAACTGAGTTTCCATGGCAAGCAATTAAAGTAATGTAATTCAAACGATTTTAAAATAGTCTTTTTACATTTACATATTGCCTAGTTGTGCACAGTTGCCGTGAAGCCACCGGGGTGGCGGTGCCACCGGGGCTTGGGCCCGTCATCGCTGCTTGCAGCTATATTTTAGAATTGTACGTTTAAAAAATGTGAAAAAAATTCCCTTTAAGAATTAGTTCTTTGAATTTTATTCTATTAACTAGCCCCCAAACTGCACACACATTGTAGGAAATCATTGACGACAATGAATTCATATATACTGCCTTCAAAAACTGACCAGATAAAGACTTCTTAGTAGACATGTTGTTATTTCTCTTCCTCTCTCTGTTCAGAGCTTCTTATGTGTTTATCTTGTTTTGGAGTTTGATGTGTTTCTCCATGTCTGTTTGTATAGTAGTAAGGGCCGGACTGGGACAAAATTTCAGGCCGTAAAATTTTCTTGTACCTGTCACTCCTTCTTCAGCAGGTCTACTATTAGGAAGACGCAAAAACGTTTGTAAAAAACACATTGTAATTTGCACAGAATCTAAATTTATTTTAGGTAAATTCAAAGTATCACATTAAGACAATGTGTCGTTGTTTTAGCTTAACGTCTTAAATATCCAATATTTAACAAAACTATTTCATGCAAATATATATATTTAAAAAATATTCTAAATTGCATAAATGTCTAAATTAGTACAGTAATAAATACATCATGACAATATATTTTATAGAAAAATCATAATACTGAACAAGTTATTGCATTACTAATATTTTCTGTGTTGTTTTTTTTGCCCTATAGCTCCCTCCAAACGTATAAATCGATGTGAATGTCTGCTAAATTACTACTGTAACTTTACAATAGATAATAATGATGTCCTTTAGCATACAGTTTTTTGAATGACCATAGTAATGGGGTGCTACTGTCAACATTTGCTAGCAGTTTCTACTTATCTATGTTAAAGAAGACAAAACCACAGTAGCCTTTTACAGGTAAAACTGACCTGCATTTGAAGCCCTGAAGAGGTCAGTAATTTTGCTTTATTTCGCTCTTTCTTATTTGAGAGCTTTCCCTCAATGCTCCACCGGCCGCTTCCCAGAGTCCGTCGCACTGATTATTACGAAACGGTTTGGCGGACACGCAGAGCTCACGCGAGCTGAATCGTACCGTTGCTAGTCAAGAAGATTTATTATCTATTAATTTTTGAATGCCGGCATTGGGGCAATTATAAATAATTAAAAAGGCAATGATATTATAATTAAAATAATTTATTAAAAAAAAGAAAGAAAGAGGGCAGCAGGCCAACTCAGTTGCCAGGCCACCGGGAATTCACCCGGTGCTCCCGATGGCCAGTCCGGGCCTGATAGTAGTTATGTGGCTATGTTGTGTGTGTGTGTGTGTGTGTGTGTGCGTGTGATTAGATTTAGAGTGGATTGATGGCTGTGTACAGTATCAGACTAATGGAAAGCTTTTTACAGAGCTAAAAACAGCAGGCAAAAAACAGAGGTAAAGGAGGAATTCTGAGAGTCCAGATGAGATGAAATTGTTGCACGGAACAGAACCAGATGAGAATCTCTGATAATAATCAGCACAGTCATTTGTACACATCAAAATTGACATTTTTACTTTATTACATGGTTTTTGGTCTTATTGTAAATTATTCATCAGTGAACATTAATCCAAAAAAGTTTGCTTTCATAATTTTTCATCAAAATTCACGGTCTGACTGTAAGGATGGCCTGCTGGCCTGAGGCCAGTGTAACTGTTTGGACCAGTGCTGTGTTGCCTGCCTTTTAATGTAAATGTTTGGATTCTACATTGTTGTTGCACATTCTGCTTATTTGTCACAGATGAGGTTTTGCAAAATGGTTAACTAATAATATTAACTAATAATATCAATATGAACGACCAAACTATCCAATAAGATGATATCATTTACAGTGTATAGTGTTACAGTGTATAGTTTATAAATGCTGTTTGATCAATACAGAGTAAACATAACCATAACAGTGGCCATAATAAAATGGTTTTAATGAAAATGTGTGTCCTTAATATTTTAATTATGTAGTAACCCCTTTTATAAATGTAATACAGCACTCACTTGAGTCTTTGAAGGGGAAATGGGCAGTGATGATGCAATGATATTGTGTAGTCGGTTAACTATGGTGAATTAGTGTAATCTGGGACTTTTTTCACTTAGTTCCAACTTCTGCAAATGGACCCACTTTATATTAGGTGGCCTTAACTACTTTAAATTAATCATTTGGTACAATGCACTTATTGTGTACATACATGTTTTTACATTGTATTACATTTTAAAAATTACCTGCATGTAATTACATCTGTAATTAATTTATGTAGCTTTATTTATATTTTTACATTTATAATTACACTGTTGACACTTCCCTTACACCTAACCCTACCCTTAAACTTACCCATACCACCACACCTGTCCCTAACTTTACCCGTATCCCACCTCAATATTAGCAAATGTGTTTTGCAATACAATATGAACACAATGATACATTGTACTTATTTTTTGATGTAAGTACATAGTAGTTAAGGCCACTTAATATAAAGTGGGATCTTGCTTGCAAAAAAAAAGAAAAAATATATATATATAGTTATCTCATATCATCAGAATACTCAAATATTGTGGAATGGCTGTCAATAGAGAAGCATGCGTTTGTGTTTTACAGGAGAAATATCTGAAATGCATAAATCTCCATGCAAAATAATTGAGATATAAAAGAGATCTTATTTGTTATTCTTTCTTCCTACCGGTTTTACCGCGGTGATGGATGGATTGATGGCGCTGACAGAGGAGTGTCAGGACAGAGAAGAGAAAGAACAGGCAGTAAACTAAAGAAGTGTGTGTTTGTGAAGGTCTTTCCCTCTGGAGAGAAACCAGCAGTGCAGTCAGCTCACTGAATCTAAACCACATGCTCGTACTGACTGGCATCGACACACACACACACACACACACACACATGCATGCATGAATGCTGGATTTTCATGTTTTATGGGGACTTTCAATAAACATAATGTTTTTTATACAGTTCAAACTGTATATTCTATCCCCTAACCCAGAGTTCTTCAAATCCAGCCCTGGAGGGACAATGTCCTGCAGAGTTTAGCTCAAACCATTATAAAACTCACCTACTTGCAATTTTCTAGTCAAGCTGAAGACCTTGATTAGCTTGTTCAGGTGTGTTTGATTAGGGTTGGAACTAAACTCTGCAGGACGGTGGCCCTCCTGGACAGGATATGAGGAACCCTGCCCTAACCCTATCCCTACCCCTAAACCTACCCATCACAAAAAACTTTCTGCATTTTTAAAAACCATCACTTAGAATGATTTATAATCTATTTTCCTCATGGGGACCAAAAAATGTCCCCACAAGGATATGGATTTAGGATATTGCCTAATGCCATTTTGCAGGGACATTTTGTCCCCATAATGTAGGGTTTACCAGAACCACCCCCCTCCCCCAAAACACACACACGTGTTCGAGCACATGTTCAACTCCTGCTGTCCACCCACACATAAAACCAGCAGAAAGTAAACACACACAGTGTATAATTGACTGTGAGTTGATCTATTATTCTGCCCTACATTACTCTGTGTGTGTGTGTGATGGATTTGATGGACTTGGCTTGTGCTGAATGCTGTATAATGCTTCAGCACACAGTCAATTCACTCATTGTTTATCTCACAAATGCGCTTCTGTCTGTCTCTCTCACACACCTGTAGGACTGAAGATCATTTAATTGGGCAATTTTTGTACAGTTTCTAATTTTCCCATTGAAATGCCAAACATATTTTGTTTTAGCAAATAAGCCAAGTACTAAATAAGTCTATATAGCCAGTAAGCTACGAGAGGTTTCATTGCAGTGATTTTTACCACAGCTAAGAGATGTTATTAGATACAACGCAAAGAGGAGTAAAACCCCTTTAACCATAGTAAAATCACTATAACATTCAGCCTCAAGAAGCTTACTGCTTGTAGAAAATTGGTGCGCGCGTATAGTAAATTTAATGCAACTCACCCTGCACCGTTTGAGCATAAATGATACCTTGAATCATGTAGCTTGTTGAGTAGAGGTGTGCAGGTAGTTTCTATGCAATGGAACATCTTGGCTGATTAAAATGGGCCAAATTCAAAGTCTTTTGGAGAGACTGATTTGAATACAATCCCAGAATGCATTTGCGAAAGACTCCAAGACTTGTGGTCTTCCTACGAGTCCGCACTTTTGTGACGTAACGCCGCTTTGACTGTTGGGAAGAAGTCCGCTGCAGAGCTCGCACCAGTGAGCATCGAGCGCGCATATCGACCACAAAACGGGTGCTCGCGAGAACCCTTCTGACACCTAAAATGACAAATGGGACACCCTTCGGTCTCATGTACTTAACGGACACGCGCACGTGGCAGCCATTCTAAGTCCACAAGACCAAAATTGCATATGAAGTGTGCCATTTGGGACAGGGCCTATAAATAAACATATTAAATTCATTACTAAATGGTCAGAGCCTATAGCCTCGTGGGCAGCGCTCCGACATGTAATGCAACTCTGGCGACTCGAGTTCGATTTCCAGCTTGAGGTTCTTTGCTGATCCCGTTCCTCTCTCTCCACCCCATGCTTTAAAGGGTTAGTTCACCCAAAAATGAATTAATTACTCACCCTCATGTCATTCCAAACCCGTAAGACCTTCATTCATCTTCGGAACACAAATTAAGATATTTTTGATGAAATCTGAGAGCTTTCTGACCCCTCCATAAACAGCTATTTAATTAACACTGTCAAGGCCCAGAAAGGTAGTAAAGACATGGTTAAAATAGTCCATGTGACTCCAGTGGGTCAACCTTAATTTTATGAAGCGTCGAGAATACTTTTTGTGCGCAAAAAACAAACAAAAATAACGACTTTATTCAACAATTTCTTCACGTCTGTGTCCGACTCTTACGCTTTAGACGTAGTAAATACAGTCCAGCGCTTCAAAGTTACGTCAGAGCTACGCCAGAACGCCGGCTTACCATTGGCCGAAGCTGTTCACGTGAGCACCACAACGCATGCGTGTGATGCTGACGCAGGAGCTGGCCAATGTAAACTGTGTAGAAGACTGACACAGACAAGAAGAAATTGTTGAATAAAGTAGTTATTTTTGTTTGTTTTTTGCGCACAAAATGTATTCTTGTGGCTTCATAAAATTAAGGTTGAACCACTGGAGTCACATGGACTATTTTAACGATGTCTTTACTACCTTTCTGGGCCTTGAAAGTGTTAATTAAATAGCTGTCTATGGAGGGATCAGAAAGCTCTCGGATTTCATCAAAAATATCTTCATTTGTGTTTCGAAGAAGAACGAAGGTCTTACGGGTTTGGAACGACATGAGGGTGAGTAATTAATGAAAATTTCATTTTTGGGTTAACTAACCCTTTAATGTCTGATCTGTATACTGTCCTATCCAATAAAGGCATAAAAGGCCAAACATATAACTTTAAAAGAAAAGAAAATCATTACTGAAATGTATTAGCAACAAATTATTTTGACACAACATGTGGACAACATGTGGTCTTTTGTGGACAAGGGAATCCCAGCAACATTTCGAAACATTTCACTGGGTCCTTTGCTTTTGCCTCAAAGACATTTTATGTCCTATAAATGTGTGTCATATTTATGCCTGTATGATAATCTGTGCAGCTTTTAGTGGGGGGACTGTTTGATGTTATTAATAAAGAAACATAGATGAATGAGAAAGTAAAGAGCGGGATGTGATATTAAAAAGAAATATTAAAGCGCAGTAAGCCGCGGAAGAGAACTGAATCTAACAGGATGTTTCTGTGCGCGCATTTAGAGTGAGCCTTTGTCTTCGGCTGCACGCCTAAAAGGTCATATACACATAGAAAAATGTCAAAATGTTCGACTTGGTGAGTATTCACTCACTCATTCTCATACACACACACACACACACACACACACACACACACACACAGAGAGAGAACTCTGAAGAGGATTTATGCTCATCACAGTGAAAGCCCTACACAATTAATTCCATACTGCAACTTATTTATTGTTTTTTGCATATTTGTTTGTTTTTACTTGTCTATCGACGTAATAAAAGATTACTATTATTGAAACGTTATTGAAAAAAAAAACGTGTTTTTATATATATATATATATATATATATATATATATTAGCTATATTATTATAATTAAATTAAATTAATAAAAAATATAAATTAAAACATATATTTTGTTTTAATTTATATTTGTTTATTAATTTAATATATATATATATATTAGCTATATTATTTTATGCTATAAATTAAATTAATAAACAAATATAAATTAAAACAAAATATATATATATGCAATTTTTATGTGATTATATAAACATTCTAATGAAAAAGTTGCTAACACTTTACTTAAAGCCTTTATATTATAAAAGTATTTTTAATGCATTAATTATGCCTTGTAATGCATTGTATGGTCTCATGGATAATTATAACCACAGTTATAATAATTGTAACACTTGTATTATGCCTTTAGAAAGTATAATGCATAAAACACATGACAAACCACCTATTTCAGATGAATCTGTAAATATTATAATGCATTTTATAAATTATTATTTATACAATATATAATGCATTAATATCTTCATAATGCCTTATACATAAAGGCTTTAAGTAAAGTGTTACCAAAATGTCTATAATTGTGAGATATCTCTTCCATGCTAAGCTGTGTTGTGTGAGGAGCTGTAAAGCATTTCAAATCAGTAACATATTAGATTCCATTTCAGTGAGGATGCTGCCACTGAAGACTATGCAGGCAGTGAGGCAGCTCACTAGGTTTTGTAACACAGTCTATCTTTGCGTATGAGAAGAACTCATCTCAGACAAAGCAACATGCTAGACTCACGCACACACTCAGACACAATGGACATTAGTCTCTCAGCTTGTGTTGGACTAGAGGGGATGGATGAATGAATGCTACAAGGGAGGAGGGATGAAAAATGGACCTTGTCCTGTTTTTCTTTTCCCCCAGCCCCCTTCCTCTCTCTTTTCCCCCTACTATTTCCTTTCCTAACTGCCTTGCTTTTGTCTTCTTCTACAAAAATTTCTTTCTCATACACGTGCAAACACATTTTAACTCTGTCCCAAAACCTAGTGAGATGTCTTTCTGTCTGCTGTCTTCATAGACACTGAAATGAGAACTCACTGATTTGAAATGCTTTGCACATAGGCAGAAACCTCAGGTAAGTAGAAATAGTGCGTCACACAAAGTGCACGGAAGACTCAACTTACTATTGACTTCAGTAGAGTTTGGCTTTAGCATGTTGCTAAGCTAACTCGAATAAGCATAAAAAGACATTTTGGTATAACTTTAATTGGTATTTAGATTGGTTTTAATCTAATTTTAATCAAATTATTTCTGTATTTAATAAAATGTAAGTATAGTTTTAATGAACATTTCTTCTATGTGTTGTATGAGTTAGGATTTGCTAACTCAATTAGTCGCAATGTATTGTGGCATAGAAGGATGCATGTGAGGCTGGAAGAATTTGATGTGAAGTATTTGAGCTCATATTGAGGTTTCTGAGTTTTGATGGCAGACATCTTGACAAATCTGTGCACAGTTTGAAACATTGTTGAGATATGTTTTGATAACAGAGGCTACACGTGAGATTATTGGGTTCCTTTTTCAGTAGAAACACGAGAGAAACAGGAGACTCAAGCGAAAGTCTCCATTTAATCTTGTCTGAAAGAAACAATTGATATAATTGGTTATATTTTTTTCCAAAGGGAAACTAATGCTTTCTCTTTTTCTTCCCTAGTAACAAACGTGATCTGTAAGGATTGACCCCTCACGAGAAAAACACAATGAACCAGGTATGAATACAATCTTACTCACATGTACAAAATACTTTTTACCATTATACTTGTACATAATGGGCCCTATCATACACCCGGCGCAATGCAGCGCCAGGCGCAACGTAAGTGATTTTTGCTAGTTTCAGCCTGACGCAGTTATCATTTTCATGTCCTGTGCCATATTGCTTAAATAGTAAATGCACTCGCGCCCATCTGTTAACACATGGGCGTCCTGGTCTGAAAACGAGGTGTGTTCAGGCGCATTGTTGGCGCGTTGCTATTTTGAGGCAACTGAAAACGCCGATTTTTGTTATTTAACAAGCGTGTTAGTAATATGCGTCTATAGGCGGGTGCACAACACGCATACACTCTGCTTATTACACACACAGGGACGCGCAGCAGCACACAAACATTTTTAAATATTAAAAATAAAAGGATTCCTCTCTGGAGAAGCGTTCAGTCTTTCCGCTCGCGAATTCCGCCATGTAAATATCCCATTACTCATTAAGAGAATAGGGACAACCTTTTTAGACCATGCGCAGAGTGCGGCGAGCATTTTTCCCGTCGTTAAACTAGCAAAAGTGGATTCGGACACGCCCTAAGTGCACTTGCGCCATGCGCTTTAGACCATGAGCTTGGATCATTAAAATAGGGCAAAATGTGCTACAGGGGTGACTTCTAAAACCTGGAAACGAGTTAGCATTTTTGATCCTCCGGTTCTATCTTCCCAAAGTCAATGGGATTTGGTTAGATGCCTGAAATAAAATTCTCAAGTTAACACATGCTCAAGATATTTTCACATTTTATTCTACAACATAAAACACTTTATGTAATACCCCACACATTGAAGTCTTGTAACCATTTGCTTTAATTTTTGTTTCTTCTGCCAATTGTATTTAGGCTTCAAAATTCATAAAAGTTGTGATCATTTGTGAAGATTATCTTGATTTACAAAACATAAAAGAATCATAAACTTTTGTTGGTCACAAAGCTTATTTTCTGCAATAATTCAAAAGCCAATGGAAAAATGCTTTTGGCTTTTTGTTGAGGGAACCAGGGTAATGCTAACTTTCGTAATTCTAATCATGTCATCCCTGCAGCGCTCTATTATTTCATCCAGCTGGTGCAGTACAGTACTTGGCCATCGTTTTTCAGTATTGTACGTTTACATTTGTTCAAATCCCCAACCCTACTAATATTAGTGATGCTTGCTTCAGGAAGCACCACTATAAAATCTAAAATAATACATTATTCACCTACCGGAGATAAAGGAAAAGTTCACCCAGAAATGAAAAATTTCCATAATTTACTCACCCTCAAGCCATCCTAGGTGTATATGACTTTCTTTTTCAGTCAAACACTATCAGAGCTATATTAAAAATATCCTGGCTCTTCCCAGCTTTGTAATGCCAATGAATAGTGCCCGAGTTTTTGAAGCTCGAAAAAGTGCATCCATCCATCATAAAAGTAATCCAAACGACTCCAGTGGGTTAATAAATGCATTCTGAAGGGAATTTTTGGGTGAACTATTCCTTTAACACCTTGGAAGCAATTAAAGCAGTGGCATATTAACATTGTAATACTCAGTGGGAGTGAGGTGTAGACCACTCCAGGACATGATTTTTGGTTTTTATCCACTCTAGAGTTGCTTTTGTTTGTATGCTTCGAGTCATTTTCATTGTCCTGGAGAAAAAACATGTCACAGTTGGCAAGAACGCTGCAAGCGCTCTGTCTCTAGCCTGTGACAAAGATATGCATCCCCTAAGCATCAGACTTCCTATGGTCTTTACAGCCAGATTTATAAAGTGTAATGTCATCACAGTTTCTTCCTCATGACAATGCTTGTGTTTTGGAGATTAACTTGTGTTTTGACAATGCTTGTGTTTCTTTTGTAACGCCCACTATTCACAATCCAATTCATTCCCAAAGGATAAAATCAAGTCTCCACTTTTCTCCACTAACTGGATGTCCTGTTTCACTCAAAAATATGTCAAATTACAAGAGAAGAATAGGTTGCAAATTGCAATTCAGTTCGATTTTTTTTTTTACTTTTATTTAACCCGGAACATTTCTTGTTGAATACGATGCATTTCTTGATGAATTCATATTGCATCTCGGAAAATACTGTATACAAGTAAAATGACTTGTGAAAAGTATTTCAGTTTTGACTTCTCTTGTGAAAAAGAAATACAGATTTGAGTTATATTTTTGCATCATATCGCACTTTAATGGTTTAATGCTTTCCCCGCCATTGACGGAATTTTCCATCATTTAAGATACAATGCTTCCCCACCGTTGAATTTTCCTGTTTTCCATGCTATTATGCATCTTCTGAAAGAGTACTAAATCTCCTGATCAAAACACAGGTGAAGAAGCAAAAACAAGCAATAGCATATGTAAGCAGATGCATATGTAAAATAATGCGATCATCAACATTAAACAGCATATAAATTTAAATTGCCTAACGTTACCAAATGAATTGTCAACCCAGGATGAGGTATAGCCAAAGACTTTATATATAGGAAGACAGTGCACTACAATTACTTATGAATGGGAGAAAGTGCAACGGCCAATATGGCGAATAAGCCCCGCCTTCTAAATGAAAGAGCCAATTGTTGATTAGTAAAGTCACTGCAGCTGCCATTAGAAGTTCCGGTTGCTATAGAAACAGGCAGTGTCCTGAGACGCACGCTTAGGACTACACATGCGCATTAGCTTTGTCCAGGCTGTAAAATGCAGTTTTTTGTCGTGATTCGAGGGTTTAGAAACAAAATATATGAGACAGTTGTTGTCAGATTGCATTGGTGATTTCAAATATGAAATTTAATCGTAAGCTTGGCGAACAGTTTTGGAGAATTTGATGTTTCCCCATTCAAAGAGATAGGAGCTGCACTTGCATGCCCGAGAGGCGTTTCAAAGTTGGCCGCCGAGTGAAATGACTTGTCTTAAAGGGACTTTGGGTATAGCACAGTGAAGCTTTGGGGGTGTTGATGAAATCGACCTACTCCATCTATGTTTTGATCATCATTCTGAATCCGATCCAGATGTAGTCTTTGACAAAAAACGCGATTTCCTCAGCTTTTTGCTCAAAACTTACCCACATTCAAATGTTAAAAAAAGAATGCATGAAGCTACAGTACAACTTTTGTTGTTGTTCTTGTTGTTGCTCAAAAGCAGAGGGTCTGTTTTTTCTTTTGATATATTGCATATTGCATGTTCAGATATTCATACATCAAAATATTGGGGGCCATGAAAATTTTATGAAAGTTTCAAAAATGCTGGTGCTGGCTGGCAACTTTTTTCACTGGCAGCGAAAGAGTTAATAGCACTAGAGTGAATGTTAAAAAAAAACAGATGCTATGTTAATTGCATTAAATATTATTAACACGTTAATTTAACCATTATTTCAGTTTAACTTGTTAAAAATATTTAATTTTGACAGCCCTAATAATATAATATTATCTGTAATATTATCTCCAAGTATAGTTTTTTTTAGTGTACAAGATTTGAAGTACACTGCATGAGCATGTTCAATACAATTAAATGCTTCTTTTCCCACAAGGTTTAGCTTTCAAAAACTCTAGCTTCCTAATTTTGTGCCCTTGTCACTGAATGTATGATATGGGATCTGCCACCAGGAGTGGTGGTGGTCTCTAAAGATGTGTAATGGGGATGGTGTACACTCTTTTTAGCAAAACTCTTTTGATACTCCATACATTCCAAACACTCTAAGCCAAATCCTTAGAACAGCCATGGTCACACCTATAGTTTTATAGCACTAATTTTTATTACGGAAAGTTTTAAACATACTGTAAGCATTGGGCCATGCAGACGAGCCCTTGGTGAATACTCATATGTGTCTCTGCTGTGCTGTAACAGAATATCTTACTACCATACACATAGCCTACTATTTCTGCAGTATGTATACTGTTTTCAGTTTTCTAGCTCTCCTATGCACACAATTCCCAAGTGACCTAATACATATGGCAAAATGTGCAACAGACCTATACAACTCTGTCTGACATACTGTATCCCACAATATGCTGGACTTTCTATTTCCAGTGTGATGAGTGAACTGGAATGCATAAGCAAAGTTGGTAGGGTTGTATTCTGTTACAGTCCCATTGTACTCACATTAAAAAATTATTATGGTACAAAGTTCTTATTGAGCGCATGCATGCTGATTTGCTAAATTGTTGTTAGATTCATGTTTGTGGGGTAGGGTATTGTCTATTACTAGTCCTTCATACACCCTTGACATTGTGCAATTGTGAATCATACAGTTTTAGAATTGCTTAATTTTGTTATATGCTCCAGTATTGTGAGTGTTGTGTGCCTCTCTCAAATACAGTTGACCCATGCTGGGAGCTTTTGTTCGCAAACCTGTGTGTATTTCCCAATGGATAAGCCTTGCTGTTTGATTACCCATGATACCGCATGTGTGTAGTAGAGCCACACTGTGTGTATTGTTTGATAAGCCATAATCATAAATCCTGAAAGCTAATCACTCGCCCACTCTGCACCCAATCAAAACACAGCCACATTACCCAGCGCTGGGCGCTATTGAGCTATCCATCATGAGTAATATCAGCGCCCAGTGTGTGTGTGTGATATAGAAAGAGAGAAAGATGATGCTTCCAGTTGAGTTTTCTATGGGTGTGTGATGGCGTGTGGGGGTTAGTTTTGTTTGTAATGTGAGGTTGTTTATTTGCTCATGCAAAAATGTAATTTCTGTTATAATTTACTCACCCTCACCCAAACTCTTTTTTCTGTTAAATACCAAAGTTGATATTCTTAAGAATGTCCAAGTTGCTCTTTTCCATACAATAAAAGTAAACAGTGACCAGGGGCTTTCAAACTCGAAGACAAAAGACATAATACACACTGTAAGAAAAAACAAATCATATAAAAATGGAAAAGGTGCTGGAAATTTTCTGCCAGGATATTATCCACTAAGTTTACAGACATACGTTGATTACACTTTATTTTAAGGTGTCGTTGTTACAGTGTAATTACATAAATAAGTAGGCTACTGAGTAATATTATGTATGTGTACATGTACTATAGGGTTAGGGTTTGGGTTAGGGTTAGTTGCTTGTAATTATGAATAATTTACTGTTATTACTATAGTAAGTACATGTAATGTGTTACCATTTCCTTTAACCATAAAACACATCAAAATACAGTTAAAACATAGAAAATTACTTCATATTAATAGAGCACATTGTGACCTATGTTTATGGAGTGTAGGGGTCTGACTTCCATTTAAAGGTACACTATGTAACTTTTTTGTTGTTCAAAATTAACAAAATTTAAATAATGAGTAAATACATCATCAAGTGGAGAAGGTTTAGGAGCTATTGAATCCTAGATATACTAAACCAGTTTAATTTTGACGTTTAAATAACCACAAAAATTAGATGGAACTGAACAGACGTGTGCAAATAAAAGAAATATTCACCTAAAGAGGTAATGAGAAGCTGTGCTTTCTATTAGGATCAGTGTCATACAGTGTAAAAAAAAAAAAAAAGCATCTTATACAAAAAGGTTTGCTCCAGCTGGTGAACACCTTTGAAACCATTGGTATGTGACGAATGCATAATAGGTAGGTGTGCTCTGCTGCTCCGCCTTCTTCAGCGTAGCAATCTTCTCCTGGTAGTTTCTTCCGTTCAGTCCAGCGAGGTCAGATGCGAATAAAAATGTGATTATACTGGTGAGCTACTTTATAGTAGACATTGAAGTTGTAATCCTAATTGAAACCGACACTTGTACTGTTTTTTCATGTTTAATACTGTAAATCTGCCTGCTTTAAAGCAGTCTATTGTATAAAGTGCTGTATAAATAAACATGACTTGACTGGAGTGGAGTGGCGAATTGCTGAGCTTGTGCATAACTGCTTAAAGGAGTAGTTCACTTTAAAATGAAAATTACCCCATGATTTACTCACTCTCAAGCCATCCTAGGTGTATATGACTTTCTTCTTTCTGAGGAACGTAATCAGAGTTATATTAATAAATATCCTGACGCTTCCATGCTTTATAATGGCAGTGATGGAGTCCAGTGAGTTTGAAGCTCAAAAAAGCACATCCATCCATCATAAACGTACTCCACACGGTTCCTGGGGGGTTAATAAAGGCCTTCTGAAGTGAATCGATGGGGTTTTGTAAGAAAAATATCCATATTTAAAACGTTATAAAATAAAATATCTAGCTTCCGGCAGACCGCCTTTCATATTACTCCGTAGCCTACTACTCGTTTAACTGCTGTTTTCTCACAATTTTCATTTTTGTTATGTTTTTTGTTGTTGTTGGTGTTATTGTATCACATATTTATATTTATCTAAATGCCGCTCCCAGCAATGAGGGAGGCTTCAGGATGTTTGCATTACACTGCTGCTCAGGTATTTCAAACTTCTTTTATACCTAAGCGAAGAACGAAACAGAGCTTCATCAGTGAGTATAATGGGGCCTTAAATGTGTACTATTAGGGTTGCTCAAACAATAATTTCTCCTGAAAATAACTTTTACAAATTTCTTTAAAAAGTTGACCCCCACTTCCCTGTTAACCCTTAAATGCGTACCTTGGGTCTTTAGTGACCCGGGACGTCATTCACTACCCTCCTCCTCATTCATTTTTTAAAGTTAGACATCAACCTTCTTAGTATTCCTCAATCGATTATAAACAAGATAACAAGAAAAAAATAATATAAGAATGCCTGTTTTCCCATTCATTTTTTGTAAAAATTGTATAGGGTCGCTAACGACCCAAGGTCTGTAACAGTGTAAGTATTTTTTTCTGCACAACAATAATTAAATCTTTGATGACTGAATAAGTGCAGTTCATCTTTATTCCAAGGTGGCAATGTCTGATACACAATGATGAAGTGAAATTTCACTCATAGTTACCACAGGCAGAAAAAAAAAGAATATGAAGTATCATCAGAAAAACTTGAAATGGCTCAGCGATTTACTGCAGATCAAGTACTGAACGCAATCAAATATTAATGTCACTGTCACTTAATGGTGGATCTCAAAATATTAATATTGAAGATGTTGAAAATGATAGTTTTGAGAACATGTTTGAAATGGCGAATATGAGCCAGATGCTGAATATACTGGGAAATGAGCTCTGACGAGGACAGTGATGATGGAATAAAACATCTGCTCAAACTGAACCCTTCCAAGCTCCAAAAGTTAACAAAATATGCTTAATTTTATTCTTCTGTAATTGTTACTCTAATATCAGGAGAGTTTTATATTATCGCAACAGGTAGAGATCCATCTGTGTTAAATATAGATCTGGGTCGCTAAAGACCCAAATATGTAATAATGATTGGCGAAACATTTGTGCATTTAAGGGTTAAACTTGTATAATTTGCACTCATGTGCTATATGCTAAGTCTTCTGAAGTTGTATGATAGCTTTGCGTGAGGGAGATCCAAATGTATGTAGCCATCCACTGATCATCTTCTCCTTCGCTGTAGCTCTCAAATGGAATTTGCATATATGCATAATCAAACTTGGTATGTCAAAGGTTTGAAAAATATGTTATCGTATGTCTTGTAACCAAATGGTGCACACCAATTATGACTTTTCGGCAGTTTGAATGAGACTCCTATGTGTAAAAGAGCAGCATATCTTCTTTTGTGTTTCACTGAAGAAAATTATACAAGTTTGGAATGACATGAAGATTGTAAATTATGACAGAATTTTCACTTTTGCGTGAACCATCCATAATGTTTTTCTGTGCTGTTCTGCAGCTCAAAAAGACATTGAAATGTATTTTTCCTCCTCGGGTGGGAGTGGCCTGTATGCAGCAGTCTGTTTATCCCTTGACCAATCATCTGGCTCATCTGGGTTTGGTGCGGGGGTGGGCGGGGTGGGTGGCGTAATGACAGAAGCCGGTGCGTGTGAGTTAAGGGTAGCAGTGGCGATGGCAGTTGCGGTGTCATTAGCGTGCGCCCTCGAGGAGAGATTAGTCTGATTTATGGTGAGCGACGCTAATGGAACAGATATGGCTGCTCTCGCACCCTGCCATCCACGCTAATGAAAGTTTTGTGCAAATGTGAAAGAGAGCGCTTCAGAGCAGAGGCTTTCACCAGCGCAACATCACCTCTTTGTTTTAGTCTAATTCAGTCTTTATGTGAGTGACTTCAGGTTGAATATATCAGTCTGTCATTAGTGCAGTGTCCTTTTAATCTGTGTATTTCTTTTTGTTTTCTGTTTTACGCCATTTTCTAATAATGTAATAGGTGATTTTACTACAGTTAAGGGGCATAAAGCAAAAAAACAAAACCTTCAACCATGGTAAAATATCTGTAACTTTGTAACTCTTTATTATTCAACCGAGGTTCATTGGAAAAACGAATATAAGTACAATGTATGTACACAATAAGTGCATTGTATCAAATTGATTAGTTTAAATGTTAGTACATAGTAGTTAAAGACATCTAATATAAAGTGGGACCTCATTTCTATATTAACAAAAGCTAACTATTCACATTATTACACGTGAAATTCCAGAATACTTAATGTTCTCATGATGGTTTAAAGTACAACAAAATCTTTTAATGATTACGTGGCTTCTCTAAGATGTGAAAAAGAAAATAAGGGTGGGACATGCTCCCGCAAACATTCAAATGAAAGTTGCGTCACTGGGCATAACTATCCATTTTATACATACTCATTATTCAACATAAGAACCGAATAGGGTGAGTGATTAAAACTGGTCAGCTGACCTGAGAGATAGAATGCAATTGTCTTTCATTGGTGCTGAATGTAATGTATGTCCATTTGTGATTTGAAAACATTTTATGTTGGATGCATCAAGTCTGTTGTAGCCGAAAGTGACTGGATGGGGCTGGATGGGGTTGGATAAAAAGGATGGGGCTTCAAGCATCACACAGTTGGAGGATCCGACTGTTTCCAGCTGGATGAGATGTGTTAAAAGAAAAGTTTGCTGGAACTTAAAGAGAATTTGGTTGGCTGGTGTGCGAGTGAGTGTGTTTGTTATGGAAAAGGGTGGACAAGAACAGCCGTGTTTAGTCAATTTGAGAGTCCTTTGGGTTTTAAGTCCTCATAGACGAGATTATTTTCTCATTCTGTTTTTCCTCATCTGTCTTTTGCACCGTGTGTGTGTGTGATGTGATTTTGGGATGTGTGGGGGAGTTGGACGTCAACAAGGCTGATGGGAAAGAGATTGATTGTCATCGTAGTGTCAGTCGTGGTCACATGATGAGTATGTGTATGTGTGCGTGTGATTGATTAATCTGTATCCTACACAGAAAAAATACACAGACCAAAGCAAGTCTCCATCGCTCCAGGCTTCCTCCTGATTAAAGTTCAGCGCTCCATCCATCTCCCTTTCCGCCGCTCTCTCTAGGATGGATGGAGCTCACAGAAATGCAATATTGTTTGCGGCGAAAAGCGATTTGCATCTTAGCCGTCACCCTCTCTGCACAATACAATACAGATAGAGACACGCAGAAATGCAGTTAGAGGCAATAAACTGTTTGGCCCATCTCTCTGCTTTATCTCTCACATACTTCCTCCATTATTTTTAATTTACTCCTCACTCATTCGCTTGCGGTCTTCTGCTGTCTTTTTTTTTTTTTTGTTCTGTCTCTCTCTCCAGATGCTCTGCTCCAAAATCTATTGAGCTGCCTATCTAGACAGCATATTTTAAGGCACCACGGACAGGGTTATTATAGTTAACTAAAACTAGAATTAAAAATAAAAACATTAAAAAAAAAAACCTAACCCTACCTTATGGGGACAAAATGTCCCCACAAAGGTGGAAATATCCAAAATCCTTGATCTTGTGAGGACATTTTTTGGTCCCCATAAGGAAAACAGCTTATATTTCATATTAACTGATGTTTTTTGCAAAATTAAAAAATGCAGAAAGTTTTCTGTGATGGGTAGGTTTAGGGGATAGTATATACAGTTTGTGCAGTGTAAAAATCATTATGTTTATGTCTATGGAAAGTCCCCATAAAACATGAAAACCCAACATGTATTAAAGGCCAACTGAAGTGCCTTGAAATGCGCAGCATTATTCAATGTGTTGATGTAATTTCCCCTGAAACAGGAAGACAGCCCCTCCTCATTTTTAAAACAGCCAATAGAGTTTCGTTTATATCACAGCTTGACTAGAGCCTTTCAGCTTCGTAAAGCTGCAGTTTCCACCTAATCTCTAACCATTTCTCATCATAATCTCCTCCATATCGCTTTGAAATACAGCATTCTGCGCAGAATTCAAAGGGGTCCGATACGTTTGTGGTCTGCACCGACTCGCGCATACACTATATTGCCAAAAGTTTTGGGACGCCTGCCTTTACATGCACACAAACTTTCATGACATCCCATTCTTAATCCGTAGGGTTTAATATGGAGTTGGCCCACCCTTTGCAGCTATAACTGCTTCAACTCTTCTGGGAAGGCTTTCCACAAGGTTTAGGAGTGTGTTTAGGGGAATGTTTAACCATTCTTCTAGAAGCGCATTTGTGAGGCCAGGCACTATGTTGGACGAGAAGCCCTGGCTCGCAGTCTCCGCTCTAAAGCCTCGTTTAGACTTTTTCCAAATCCGATTTTTATGCAAATCCAATTGGAATCTGATCTAATGTTTGACTGTCCACACTGTGTATTGCAACTGTTCAGATCCGATTTGTGTGTCCATGCAGCTCTTTCGTTTTCCGGAATATCTGCATTGGTTTCTATGGCAACGATTGTTGCGTTGGTAGACATAAGCCAAAAACAGCAACAACAACCGCAACATAGAGGGGTTTGCAATACAGATGTTGTTTTATTTACAACATGACATTGTGTAGCCGCCGCGTGCTGGACTACTGCGTCTTCTGAGGCAGCGGAAACTGGACGAGTTATGTGTGGCTTTATTCCACGCTGTCGTCTCCGCCGGTTTCAAAACATGTCTCCGTTATATTGTCATTTTCTGCTCAACCGGCACTTTGCAACAACACAACCTTGTTTCTGAAGTGACTTTCAGCATGCATGCGTTTACGTTTTACACGGCGTGAGAAAGTCACATAAACCACGCGAAATTCGATCAGAGCTGTCAGACTGAAACGGATTTCCAGAAATCCAATTTGAATAGGATTTCAAACTACATATGAATGTAGCTCGAAAAGGATTTGTAAAAATCAGATTTCATGTGATTTTTGGCCGTTCAGTCTTGCTAAATCTGATCAGATTTCAATTGTATTTTGAAATTGTATTTGGACAGTCTGAACGAGGCTAAATTAATCCCAAAGGTGTTCTGTCGGGTTGAGGTCAGGACTCTGTGCAGGCCAGTCAAGTTCCTCCATACCAAATTCGCTCATCCATGTCTTTATGGACCTTGCTTTGTGCACTGGTGCACAGTCATGTTGGAACAGGAAGGGGCCATCCCCAAACTGTTCCCACAAAGTTGGGACCATGAAATTGTCCAAAATGTCTTGGTATAAGCATTAAGAGTTCCTTTCACTGGAACTAAGGGGCCAAGCCCAACCCCTGAAAAACAACCCCACACCATAATCCCCCCTCCACCAAACTTTACACTTGGCACAATGCAGTCAGGCAAGTACCGTTCTCCTGGCAACTGCCAAACCCAGACTCAGACCATCATATTGCCAGACAGAGAAGCGTGATTCGTCACTCCAGAGAACACGTCTCCACTGCTCTAGAATCCAGAGGTGGTGTGCTTTAGACCACTGTAAACTTTAATGTTTTCTTCCTTCCACTGGAAAAAATAGTCCCTGACTGTGAGCAGCAACAGAAGTTACATTATTACGCTATTAGATGACGGCAAAGACTGTCTTTATGAGTAAGTAACTCACTAGCGAAGATTTTTATATTGAAAGGACTGTGAACACGGGAACAAGATGCAACTGAAATACTTTGACTAGCGCTGTCAGTGTCAGGACACGGGGAAACCCATTAACTGTTAAAAGGACAGGATATCGCAGCGGACATTCAAACAGATTTTTTTTATTATGAACATAAGACTGACCTGAAGGAATATGCTAAATCTGAATGCAGATAATACACTCGGCCACTCAGTCTTTCTCTCACAATACTCTTCTACATAGTACAGTAAGCTTAAATGAACAATATCAATTAAGAACAAACATATGTTTACGTTGCTAAGAGTGGTTGCTAAGGGTGTTGTGCAGTGATACACCGAACCGTTGATGAAGCGGTCATAGCCGTGTTTTATTCACAATATAAACATATTTTTACATATTTTATTGTATTTCAAACAATGATTATTAAACTAATAGAGATGACCAATATTTTTCAATTTTAGGTACCCACATATCCTTGAATATGAATGTGTATCAAACCATGAATATGTACTAACAGTGAGAAATATTGTAGCTATAGCCTACATAAAATTCAATTAAGTAATTTCTGTTTTATGCATCAAAATCTAAATTTTAAAACCTGCTCAAGAACCCTGGTTGGGAATGACATTTCTTTTTTGTTTGATAACATGTGTATGGATACAGTATGAAATGTATTATTAAAAACTACACATATATTCTGTAGATAACTAAAAAAAAAAAAATGCACACTAAAATTATAAGCCTTTCACCAAACAATTCTGAATGTTACACAACCCTGCTACAGGCCCTTCAAAACTAATACTGATTAAAAAATAAAGAGGACCATAGAGATTTAGAAAAAGGAAGATATGAGAAGAGCACAGATTTGGACAGAAGTGGGGAGAGAGAGAGAGAGAGAGAGAGAGAGAGAGATCCCAGCAGCACGCAGTGTTCTAATCACTCAATGTTCTAATCACTTATGCAGTAAGAGTACCGTGGTAAAAAGCATTTTACATGACGACAGGACGTTTGTCCTGACAGGCCTTAGGTGGCGTCCTGCATGATGTCATCACGCACTCTCGTTTCATTAGCTGACTGGGGGGCAAACCTCTCAACTGTATGATCTCATCACAAACGCTCATCACATGCATACATCTGTTATTCAGGTCATGCAATCTCCTCTTTAGACAGCATAGCTCCCCCTCCCAACTGTGTGATCCCTCATGTTGTACATGCACACACACTATATTTTATATACTGCTGAAATGAGGTCATTCTTCTCTCTCATCCTCTCGGTTTCACTCATTTTCAATGAATTGTCCTGAGATGGGCTCTTTCACACACATATACACACACAAAAAAAAAACAGTTCCAACCTGCCCTAATATTTTAGTTTTGAAGATTCATGCTTAAATCTAATCTGACTATAAAGCTGTCTTTAACCCTGTAAAGCCTACAAATTTCTAAGGCCTTTAAATTATCAACATTATCAAAACTTTTATGAAAAACCTGCTGTACACAATCTACATGCCTTCTGTCATCAGACTGATACTTTTTTAGCAAGTAAAAGGCCTTTTAGCATAATTCTAAAAACGTCCCCCCTTCAGGTAGTGATATACATGACTTGTGAAATCTTCTTATAAATTAAACATAAGAATAACTTTTACATAACCTGTTACATAAAAGCCTAATACATCAAATATGAAACTCAACAAAAAAACTTTTTTATATGTGTTTTTTTTTATATTTTGTCTAAAGGTTCAATAAACTGTCAACTATGGAAGCTTGTTTCCGCCATGAAATTGAAAAAAATTTAAAAGATAATTGTGACTTTTTATCTCACAATTCTGACTTTTTTCTCGGAATTGCATGATATAAACTCGCAATTGTGAGTTATAATGTCAGAAATGCGAGATATAAACTCTCAATTGCAAGGTATAAAGTCCAACTCTGAGGAAAGAAGAGATTGATTTTCTTCGTCTTCTAATTCTAACGTCTCGGTTACGTATGTAACCCTCGTTTTCTGAAGGAGGGAACGGAGACTCCACGTCGGAGACCAACGAATAGGAATCTCTCTCGCGAGAGCCAATCTACTTTGAGTGTAACTAAACGAGCCAATGCACATTGGCATGCAATGATTGCACCAGGTGCTCATGCCACACAGCGCGGGTATAAATGAGACACAGGTGCTTGCATCAAATTAGCTTCTTTTGCTGAGGAGCCGAGTAGGTAACTGGCACCCCAGCAGGGTACAGAGGACATGGCGACGGGACGTGGCGTCTCCGTTCCCTCCTTCAGGGAACGAGGGTTACATACGTAACCGAGACGTTCCCATTCAGTCGGTCACTTCCGACGCCACGTCGGAGACCGACGAATAGGAATCCGTACCAAAGCGCCATGGCCTCTGCCCCCTTCCAGTGCCCTGAGAAGTCCATCACTGCTGTTCCGCATGACCCGCTCAGTGACTATTGGATAACACTAGGAAAGCGTGCCCTAGTGGAAGGGAACGCTGCGGAACCCACATCGTACCCCGACGGAGTTATGTGGAGTACAATGCTGAGCCGTAGCTCGCAACCGAGAGGGGGCTCCAGCCCCACTGAAGGGGGGGCTCTCCCAAGGGAAAGACACGGGCTTCCGTTAGGAGCAATCGTGGAAAAATATATGGGATCCCCGCAGGGTCACTCATATAACCCCAGCCCAGTACCCGTTCTCCAGGATTCAGCGGCAAAGGGCCTGATGCCAGACGCTCCGCCACGTCCGGCACCGAGGGTGATGGAGGACTCGACAGAGTTTGCTTCTGGAGAATGTAAGTGCCGTAGCGCAGCAAGCCGACAAGAGCCAGGGCCTCTCAGTGCTTCTACCCGTTTGAGGTGAAAACACAGGAGGAAACCGGCTCTACACGTAGGCTATAGAATCTAGCGAATGTGTTGGGTGTCGCCTGAGCGGACAGGGCACACCTTGTGCTTGGTAAGCCAAGGTGATGGCATCCACTATCCAGTGGGCCATCCTCTGCTTGGAGACAGCCTTTCCCTTCTGCTGGCCTCTGTGACAGACAAAGAGCTGATCTGAGGTCCTGAAGCTTTGTGTTCTATCCACGTAGATCCGCAGAGAGCGGACGGGACAGAGCAAAGCTAGGGCTGGGTCTGCCTCCTCCAAGGGCAGCGCTTGCAGGTTCACCACCTGGTCCCTGAAGGAAGTGGTAGGAACCTTGGGCACATAGCCAGGCCGGTGTCTCAGTACCACGTGGGTGTCACCCGGCCCGAACTCTAGGCACGATTCGTCGACCGAAAATGCCTGCAGGTCCCCTACCCTCTTGATGGAGGCCAGTGCAGCCAACAGCAAAGTCTTCATAGACAGAATCTTTAGCTCTGCCGACTGCAAAGACTCAAATGGGGCATTCTGAAGTGCTTGGAGCACCAGAGAAAGATCCCAAGAGGGTATGGAGGGAGGTCGAGGAGGATTTAACCGTCTCGCCCCCCTGAAGAACCTGACGACCAGGTCGTGCTTCCCAACCGACTTACCTTCTACGTGATCGTGATAAGCAGATATTGCAGCAACATGGACTTTGAGGGTGGAGGGCGACAGCCTATGCTCCAACCCCTGTTGCAGGAAGGAAAGCACAGATGCGATCGAACATCTTCGGGGTCTTCTCGGCGAGAAGAACACCACTCGACGAACATGTTCCACTTCGAGGCATAAGCCTGCCTCGTAGACGGTGCTCGTGCCGAAGTGATGGTGTTAACTACCTCTTGGGGTAAGTCACCTAGAACCTCCGCGTCCCGTCCAGGGACCAGACATGAAGTTTCCAGAGGTCTGGACGCGGGTGCCCCGTCTCTGAGTCAGAAGGTCCTTCCTCAGAGGAATCGGCCAGGGAGGGGCTGTCGTGAGGAGCATAAGCTCCGGGAACCAAGTCCGGTTGGGCCAGTACGGCGCCACCAACAGGACCTGCTCCTCATCCTCCCTGACCTTGCAAAGTGTCTGTGCAAGTAGGCTCACTGGGGGAAACGCATATTTGCGCAGGCCCCGGGGCCAGCTGTGCACGAGTTCATCCGTGCCGAGTGTGCCCTCGGTCAGCGAATAAAACCACTGGCGTGGGACGTTTCTGGGGAAGCAAACAGGTCGACCTGTGCCACCCCAAACTGTCTCCAGATCAGCTGGACCACCTGGGGGTGGAGTCGCCATTCTCCCGGGAGCGCAGCTCGTGACAGCTCGTCGGCCACACGGTTGCGCACACCAGGGACATGAATGGCCCGAAGCGACCTCAGACACTTCTGATTCCAGAGGAGGAGATGCTCGCGAGTTGCGACATGCGACGGGAGCGCAGACCACCTTGTCAGTTGATGTACGCAACAGTCGCAGTGTTGTCCGTACGGACCAATACATCTTTGCCCCGTAACAGCCTTTTGAGGCGGCTCAGTGCAAGATGTACTGCTAGCAACTCGAGGCAGTTGATGTGCCAATGCAGGTGCGGGCCCGTCCAAAGCCCTGACACTGCATGCCCGTTGTACGTGGCCCCCCAGCCCATGGCAGAGGCATCCGTGAAAACCACAGCATGCCTGGACACCTGTTCCAAGGGCACCCCGGCCCGAAGGAACAAGGGGTCTGACCACGGGCTGAAGGTTTGGCGGCAGGCCGGTGTGATACTCACCCGGTGAGTGCCGCGTTGCCACGCCCATCTCGGGACCCGGCGGTGAAGCCAATGCTGAAGTGGTCTCATATGAAGCAGGCCGAGCGGTGTTACTGCCGCCACGGCCGCCATATGCCCCAGGAGCCTCTGAAATTGTTTCAGTGGGACTGCCATTCTGCCTTGAAACATGTTCCGACAGTTCAGCATCGACTGGACGCGCTCCTCTGTGAGGCACGCTGTCCGTTCGACCGAATCCAACTCCGTACCGAGAAAAGAGATCCTCTGCACGGGGGCGAGTTTGCTCTTTTCCCAGTTGACCCGAAGATCCAACTGGCTGAGGTGTCTGAGCATCAGGTCCCTGTGTTCGCACAACTGATCCCTGGACTGTGCTAGAATGAGCCAGTCGTCGAGATAGTTGAGGATGCGAATGCCTTGTTCTCTCATGGGCACAAGGGCCCCCTCTGTGACCTTCGTAAAGACACGGGGGGACAGGGACAGCCCGAAGGGCAGGACTTTGTACTGATATGCTCGACCCTCGAACGCAAAGCGCAGAAATGGCCTGTGACGAGGGAGAATCGAGAAATGAAAGTACGCGTCCTTCAGGTCAGTCGCTGCAAACCAATCTCGGGGACGGATGCACTCGAAAATGCGTTTCTGCTTCTTGAACGGTAGCTTGTGAAGGCTCCGATTCAGAACTTGCAGGTCCAAGATTGGCCGTAACCCACCTGTTTTCTTGGGTACAATGAAGTACGGGCTGTAGAAGCCTGTCTTCATATCGGCTGGAGGGACCGGCTCTATCGCGTCCTATCGCATCCTGGGACTGGGCCCAGCGGCAGAACACAAAGAAAACAGAACCAAAGATTCTTCGCCCAGCCCTCCTCCGGGGGATGGAGTGGTGCGATCACCGTCTCCTGAAGAGCAGTCTTCCCCATCTCCGGGTCGCCTGTCTCAGGGCCGCTTGCCCTTGGCCTTGCCACCCCTCTTGGCGGAGGCCTGGACGGGTGGGGCGGCCTGCTTGCGCCCGGCTCCTCGACGTCGCTTGGGTGGAGGCTGCTGCTGCGACGCGGGAGCGGAGGCAGACGCAGGCGGCCGCCCTCGGCGACGAGCAGGCTGAGGCGCTGCCGGCGGCGGGGTGGAGACAGCAGCTGACCGCCGTGGTAGGATGTGACTGATCTCCTCAGTCTGCTTCTGTGCGGCCGAGAACTGCTGGGCGAAGTTCTGGACCGCGTCACCGAAGAGGCCGGTCTGGGACACGGGGGAATTAAGGAACCTGATCTTGTCGGTTTCCCTCATGTCAGCCAGACACAGCCAGAGATGGCATTCCTGGACCACCATTGTGGACATCGCACGACCCACTGCCCGCGCCGTAACCTTCGTTGCACGAAGCGCGAGGTCCGTTGCGGTTCTCAGTTCGTGCAGAACTGCGGGATCATGACCACCCTCGTGCAAGATCTTCAGTGCCTGGGCCTGATGGACCTGCAACAACGCCATAGCGTGTAAGGCGGACCCTGCATCTCCACAAGCCTGGTAGGCCTTTCCGATCAGATCGGACGAGTACCTACAGGCCCAGGAGGGGAGACACGGGTTCCCCCTGGATGTGGAGTTAGGGCACAGTTGCATAGCAACGGCCCATTCCACGGGAGGAACCTGCGTGTAACCCTTTGTAGGTCCGCCATCGAGGGTGGTGAGGGAGGAGGATCCACCAGGCCGGTTTCGGGCAGTAAAAGGTGCCGTCCACGACCTGGTGAGCTCCTCGTGCACCTCCGGAAAGAAAGGAACCGGGGTGGGGCGCTGAGAACCAGCAAGGGCCACCCCCAGAAACCAATCGTCCAGCCTCGAGGGTTCGGGACACGGTGGAGGGTTCCACATGAGCCCGACTCTCTCAGCGGCCCGGGAAAGCATGGCCATCATTTCTGGATCTGTATCGGGCACAGCGGATCTTCCCGAAGGAGCCCCCTGCGCCGACACGTCATCTCCAGAAAATTCTGACCCTCCCTCCGATGCAGCGATGGACATCTGATCATCGAGAGGAGCCCCGAAGGATACGGATGGTACACACCTCGTGGGTGGCCCACCGCGTTCCGACAGCAGCTCTACTGGCTGCGAAGTGCGGGAGGGGTGAGGGTTCGGATAGCGCGCTCACCGTAACCCTCTAATCACCCGTGCTACTGCCTGAAGTAACCCTCTGTGGCGGGTTAGATCGAGGCAGAGGCACGGGGACTCCACCCCTTGCGAGATGGAGTCTCGACCGCAACTCGATGGTCATGTTCCCGCAGTGAGAACATGAGTCACCCACCAGCGCTGTATCTCGTGTTTGGGCGTTCAGCACGCTGAGGCAGCGCTGGTGCGTGACTCATGTTCTCACTGGTGACCATCCCTCGGTGACAGGTAATCACCGCATCCAGAAACACACAGATAGAATGTCATCTTGAAAAGACGCAAGCTCTATCTGTGTAAGCTCTTTTAGAAGGACGCTCTCCTTGGTGCTGAAGCACACAGGGGGAAGGGTCGCGGCGACACAGTCAGGGAATAGTGCAGCCTGACGTGCGCGCTCTCTCTCACAAAGGCGCTCTCTTACCAGCCGTAAGAACGACTTTTCAGCGCTCTCCACCTAGCGCACCGAACCAGCTGTGAGAACAGCCTTTGTGTTTGCTCTATCAAACAAAAAAGAGAGATGATCAAAGAACCACACGACCCGCTGCAGCGCTGTCACACCAACACCGACTGAAGAGATCGCTTCAAAAAAGCAGGCTTCAGTCAGTTCCACTGCGTAGAAGAGAGTGATATCTGGACGAACCATTTACCACTCGGCTCCGAAGCAAAAAGCGAATTTGATGCAAGCACCTGTGTCTCATACCGCGCTGCGTGGCATGAGTACCTGGTGCAATCATTGCATGCCAATGTGCATTGGCTCGTTTAGTTACACTCGAAGTAGATTGGCTCTCGCGAGCGAGATTCCTATTCGTCGGTCTCCGACGTGGCGTCGGAAGTGACCGACTGAATGGGAACTTTATATCGTGCAATTCTTACTTTATAACTCACAATTCTGAAAAAAAAGTCCAAAAATGCGAGATGTAAACTCGCAATTGCGAGAAAAAATGTCAGAATTGTTATTTTTTATTCAGTGGCGGAAACAAGCTTCCATATTTAACTGCTTTCCCCATTTTAAATAAAGTCATATTTCATAAGTCAGGCAAGAAATGTAGTTTATTAGAGTAACTCTAGCTGATATTTAGTCTTCTCATATTAATGTAGAATTTAGATGATGTTAGATCAGCTATTTAACAGTGACTTGCCTCATCTAATCACATTTCAGAACTGAAGCTCTTTTTTTTCTTATAAATTAACATTAGCAATTAACAAATATGAGCATGCTAAAATTGTTCTACCCCAGGCAGTCTAATAGCTTTAGCCAGATGAACTAATTATCTGATTTTTGCACGGGAGGTGAAATGTCAGGGTCAAGGTTCTGCCGCCCCTCTGGTACAAATCTGTGTCAAAATATGAAACCCAAACAAACATGCGCACTTGTGAACTCTCATGTAAGTCACGGCTTGTGAGCTGCGACCATCACATTTAATCACGTTCCTCCCAGAGTGTGAGCGACTAATGAGACGCAGCCGTCGCCAGAGGAGTTTGACCTGCAATCTGCCATAATGGATGCTATCAGCACACTGTACGGATGAGCAGGGATGATGGGTGAGAAACTGAGAAGAGACATCTTTTGATTGATTGATTTAATCAGAAACGTAACAGTTCTGTTCATGGTGGAGGAGGGGCCATGCCAACGAGGTCATCGTGGACCAATCAGATTAAAGGAGGGGAGAAGCCAGAGGTCAGGATGAGGCTTGACAGTACTTTCAGTGTGTGTGTGTTTGTGTGTGTGTGTCATTCTAACCTTCAGTAAAATCAGTGGGATTATAGTAATCACATAGTAACAATTTAGTTGTTGGCTGTTGTTGTTTTAGTGGTTGGCTGATGTTTTTATGTCTGATATCTAGAAAGCAGGTGGGTTGTGAAGTAAAACTAATTGAGATCCACTGATTTAAGAAATGTTCTGTGTTCAACTTAAGTCCATTAAAATAGAAAATAATTTAGAAAGCAAACACATATCATGTTTACAGTAACTACACAGGAGTTTACCGGGCAACAAACATTATAGAGAAGAATTTATATGCAGTTTAACAAATATACGAGCAGCATATTTCTGCTTTAAAGGGATAGTTCACCCAAAAATGAAAATTATCCCATAATTTACTCACCCTTAAGACATCCTAGATGTATATGACATTCTTCTTTCAGACGAATACAGTCGGAGTTATATTAAAAAATGTCCTGGCTAATCCAATCATTATAATGGCAGTGAATGGCAGCTCAAAATTTGAAGCCCAAAAAACTGCATCCATCCATTATAAAAGTAATCCACACGGCTCCGGGGGGTTAATAAAGGCCTTCTGAAGTGAATCGATGGGTTTTTGTAAGAAAAATATCCATATTTAACACATTATAAAGTAAAATATCTAGCTTTCAGCGGACCGCCTTCCATATTCAACTTACGAAAAAAGTGTAACGCCTCTCGCAGTTCAAAATGCTTATGCTACGTCTGACGTCATCGTCGCCCCAGTTACACTTTTTTACGCTACGCTATGGAAGCTAGATATTTTACTTTATAACGTGTTAAAATTAATATTTCACTTACAAAAACCCATCGATTCGCTTCTGAATTTTGGGCTGCTATTATAATGCTTGGATGAGCCAGCACATTTTTTAATATAACTCCAATTGTATTCGTCTGAAAGAAGAATGTCATATACATCTAGGATGGCTTGAGGGTGAGTAAATCATGGGGTAATTTTCATTTTTGGGTGAACTATCCCTTTAAAACCCTGCGGAGAGCTTTACTGTAAACATGTTTGTTTGTTTTTTAAAAAAACTGCATGCCACATGTCCATCATGCTTAATTTTTTTTTTTTTTTTTTAATAATAATAATAATTAGTAATAGCAAAGGATACATGACCTACACAACATTGCTAAAATGAAGTGCATTTACATAACATTTCCATAATAATTACCTAAAAATATTTTGAAAAAAAAAAAAAAAAGTTGGCAACACTGTTGGTTAACATCTGTTAATCGCCCAAGGTGGATTGCATCTGTAATTTTGCATCTTTGCATGATCCCGGCCACAATCCTGCCTTTCTCAGTGCTTCTTGACTGTCTTTGGGGACTATCTTATTTTTTGCAAGACAAACATCCTACAGATCATACCCAAAAGTACAATGTTCAAAAGACCTGCTGGATGAGAGGGAATGGAATTGAATTCAGGTTCAGACTTGGTAATTGAACAATCCGGGCTCAATGGAAAAACATGCCTGTTTCGCAACACTTTCAAAGGGAAATGTCCAGTGAGTGGTGTTTAAAGCAAGTTCAGATTAACAGATTAAGGTTTTTGAGTTATAATGTTCCCAATTTTATCAAGTTTTGAGTTTGTAGTACACGCATATTATTTGCTCCTTACTTGAAGTACTGAGTTTGCTAACTCATCAACACGTTCTTACACCCAACTCATCACATACTGACGCTTGGTCAGGACCCTTCTGCGTCACTTTTTAACGCACAGGGTATCCCTTTAGCGTCATTTGACGCACAGGATACTCCATTGATTTCACCTTTGGCATCATATACAGATGCGTTGGGCATGGAAATGTTATCGTAATGAAGAAATTATAATGGGTTATGATTTTGCCATTATGATGGAGTGTGATTCTCAATTTAACCAGCCAGCATAATTTTATTTACATTTATTTTATTTTTTTATTTGCGCTATTTAGACACGTTTCAACACGTAACCCAACCCCATCCCTAAACCTACCCATTTGTGTATTACAGTGGGGAGAACAAGTATTTGATACACTGCCGATTTTGCAGGTTTTCCTACTTACAAAGCATGTAGAGGTCTGTAATTTTTATCATAGGTACACTTCAACTGTGAGAGACGGAATCTAAAAAATCCAGAAAGTCACATTGTATGATTTTTTAATAATTAATTAGCATTTTATTGCATGACACAAGTATTTGATCACCTACCAACCAGTAAGAATACTGGCTCTCACAGACCTGTTAGTTTTTCTTTAAGAAGCCCTCCTGTTCTCCACTCATTACCTGTATTAACTGCACCTGTTTGAACTCGTTACCTGTATAAAAGACACCTGTCCACACACTCAATCAAACATACTCCAACCTCTCCACAATGGCCAGAGAGCTGTGTAAGGACATCAGGGATAAAATTGTAGACCTGCACAAGGCTGGGATGGGCTACAGGACAATAGGCAAGCAGCTTGGTGAGAAGGCAACAACTGTTGGCGCAATTATTAGAAAATGGAAGAAGTTCAAGATGACGGTCAATCTCCCTCGGTCTGGGGCACCATGCAAGATCTCACCTCGTGGGGCATCAATGATCATGAGGAAGGTGAGGGATCAGCCCAGAACTACACGGCAGGACCTGGTCAATGACCTGAAGAGAGCTGGGACCACAGTCTCAAAGAAAACCATTAGTAACACACTACGCCGTCATGGATTAAAATCCTGCAGTACACGCAAGGTCCCCCTGCTCAAGCCAGCGCATGTCCAGGCCCGTCTGAAGTTTGCCAATGACCATCTGGATGATCCAGAGAAGGAATGGGAGAAGGTCATGTGGTCTGATGAGACAAAAATAGAGCTTTTTGGTCTAAACTCCACTCGCCGTGTTTGGAGGAAGAAGAAGGATGAGTACAACCCCAAGAACACCATCCCAGCCGTGAAGCATGGAGGTGGAAACATCATTCTTTGGGGATGCTTTTCTGCAAAGGGGACAGGACGACTGCACCGTATTGAGGGGAGGATGGATGGGGCCATGTATCGCAAGATCTTGG